>JAWNNP010000201.1:0-65924 GCA_035044805.1 Leucophenga maculata | reverse complement strand
ATCAATTAATTTTTTCTTTTTGAGGCCTTCGGGCATTTTAAATTTTTTTTTCTTTTTTTGAATCGAAAGCCCATCTTTAGAAGTTAAAATTGCTTTAATAGGAAAAAAGTTATGAGCTTTTGAATTTATCGATGTAGCCACCACCAAAAAATAGTTGGGACAGTTCAGGAATAATGCCCCACATATAAAAAACTAGGTAAAACCAAGGTATACTTAACAAGGTAAGAGCCTAAGCGTCACTCGATGGCATAAATTTTGAAAGAGGCAGAATGAGCAAAAGAGAGAGAAGCTATCAACAACTTGTAGTTGAAAACAAACGAACACAATGCGTTGTTGCAAAAAAAAAAAAATTCTTTCAGTTCAAAATATATTCGCACACACCAATGCAAAGTACACTTATATAAGGTAGTGACAACGCCAGCTTCTCAGCAGCAGCAACGTGCAATTTTAGCACGCATGATAGACAGAGACGTTTTTGTACTCTTCCATTCTATTGGTATAGATTGCTTTGTTTACGTTTGCATGCGTTTATTTTATTTTATATGCATACCCATAGAAATATATATAAAAAAAATCATACAGGCGCATGCGCATATATATATATGCGCCTGTATATGGCTTCAGCCTATTACACAATAAGGGCAACAGAATCTTATATACGAAGGAAAAGACACTTTTTCCACGGTAGCCGACCCAAACAGCGGGATCTGCTTTCTTAAAGATAAGACATAGAACACTGAGATTCCAGTCATTGGGTATGCGCTCATCAGACCATATCTTGCATAAAAGTTGGTGCATACACCTAACCAATCTTCGCCGCCGGTCTTAAATAAACTCAGCTGGCAGCTATCAGATCCTTCAGCTTTGTTATTTTTCAGCCTTTTAATAACTAAATCGACCTCGTTATAGTCCGGTGGCTCTACAACAGTGCGGAATTGTGCTCTTCATCTCACAAGAAAAATTAATCCGGGTTTAAAACCTTGCTTGATCTTTTGATAATTTCTGTCACGTAAGATCTCAACATCCTTAAACTCCCGCCATTCGTGCTCATTTTTCTTGTGTCTGAAAACTCCTCTCTCCATTTCTTTCGACATCGCAACATTGCTCCCGATTGCAGAGTTCGCTGATAGGAAGCGTTCTTCTCTGCAGTAGCATTACGACACTCCTCGTCGTACCAAGAATTAATCACAAGTTTTGTATAAGCAATGTCATCCTTGGCAGCCGTATCCATGGAGAGGGTGATATGTTTCCACTGCTCACATATATCTTGAGAAGATTGAGAGATTCTTTCTAGCCCTGTTATTTTTCCTTTGAGGTTTGGTCAGTTCTATTAAAATTAAAGAGTATTCGAGTTGATTTTGTAGTGAATTATTGTAGTTTAGTTGGGAGGATCAATGGAAACAGAGTTTTTCGGCTATTGATTAAATGTCGGTAGATGTTGTTTGGGTATTAGGATTGATTATGCGGAACGTGTTGTTTTGTCCTTTTGGTGTGGAACTAAATTTTGTGTATAAGTATATTGGGGTTGATGTCTAAAGAAAAAATATCAATGGATGCGTCGAGTTCATGGGAACTCTCAATCTCATCAAGCTGAAGGCATTTGTGAATTAGTAATGATACTCCTCCTGACAAGCCATGCTATGCTATGCTAGAAATAATGTTGATGTAGTGGATTGGAATAGGTACATTTAGTTAAAATCGGTTTCTTGTGTTAATATAATTTTCGGAGCTTTTTTTTTAATAAAAGTTGGTCATCATATAATTAATTACACAAATGCACTAAAAAATTGACTTTTAAAAAAAAAAAAAATAGGAACCAAATTGTATATTCCAGAGCTCGCAAATAAGTGTCAACATATTTTTTCAATGCGATCCCCTCACTCAAAAGACAGAAAAAAATGTAGCACTCTCACTCATTCTCTGAGCACAACACTTTTTTCCGTTTCACTCGTGTTATCTGTCTCGTGTTTCCAATTGAGCAAAACAGACGGGTCGTCTTGCAATAACAACTCGAAAGGAGACATATTGCTCTCTCTCATGAAATGAGTGTCTGCAGATGAGCGAAACGTCAAAAGTGGAAACAAAAACTGTCTTTCTGTATATGATACGAAATTAGTGTTTGCAGCAATATGATGAAAGTTTGTGTGTTGAATGTTTAATATATTTTTATTTATTATGTACCCACTTATGAATTAAGCTTTACAATTAGTAGAGAATTAATACTCTCTGGGCTTAGTGAGCTTCGTTTCTCACTTAATATAAAATTAAGCGCTGAAAAAGATCTTTCCACCGACACCTGAGTTGCCGGTGTGGCCAGTACAACCTGTGCCAGCTCACTCAGGTGGGGGGATTTAAGCTTCATTGATTGATAAAATTTTTGTAAATCAGAGTTTAATGGCAAACGGCCATAAGCCAAGTTGAAATTTTCAATTTCAGTGCAAATTTTTTTCAATTTGTCCGATGCAGGCTCATTCTGGGTTTGGTGAAGCGGCTGCATGTCATCCAAATATGACGAAAAAAGCGAAGTTTCTTGGGAAGCACTGACAATGCTTGAGGAAAATAGATATTCTTCTGGAAGAGTGGCTTCTACTTCAAAGTTCGATGCCACATTCACCTTAAAAAATTAAAATGCAAACATAATTATGGTTTCTTTAATTACATGTACCGAGGCGAGGCGCATACAAATATATATATATATGTAAAAGACACTTTGCGCGTTTGTGGTCAACAAATCTGTCTTTGGAAGACACGAGCAAAAAGAAAACGAAAAAAACTCTCATTGCTTGAGCATTCCACTCATTGAGCAAAAACAGAATTGAGTCTGTCTTATCTCTCCCTCTTTTCATTATGTCCGACTGAAACAGATTTTTTTGAGACAGTCTGAATGTGTTGACACTTTTTTGAGAGCTCTGGTATATTCTGACCTCGAGCACCGATTCAGCGATCCAAAATATGTCATATTCGAATAGTAGTGATTTTTGGTAGGACGGTTACTAAATAAGTCGATATGGATTCAGGTAATTGTATAATTTGAAAGCGGTTTGCTTATCGTTTTTCTTATTTACTATGATGGGTACAATTGCCATGATTTGAATCCTCTTTCATAAAAAGAAATCGCTAAAATGGCAACTATTAAAAGCTACATACATGTACATGCGATAGAATACATATCTACTTCGCAAGTCAATTTATTGTGACTTACAGGCCTTCATCTGATACAACAGATAATAACATATCAACTCTATCCACAATTTTCTCAATTATATGTCCGAAAACTTTAGTAAGTGATAGGGGTCCGACAGTGATTTCAGAAATGTTCAA
Organism: Leucophenga maculata; assembly: GCA_035044805.1. Taxonomy (NCBI): domain Eukaryota; kingdom Metazoa; phylum Arthropoda; class Insecta; order Diptera; family Drosophilidae; genus Leucophenga; species Leucophenga maculata. Next base: position 62,603 of record JAWNNP010000201.1, on the reverse strand, counting down.
CAATTTTTTTATATCCACATCATTACTCAGGAAACGTTCGCATAATTCCATCCAGCTTTAAATGGTTTAACAGAGTGTTTTTATCAGTTCTTCAAAACTTCAATAATAAGAAATAACACTGCATTCGACTGTGTTCATTATTCATAAGGTTTATAAGAAGTAATAATAAAAAGTGACGTCACTTCAAGCGCTCAAAATAGTTGCATTATGTGCTATATTTTAGCAACAAATTTTTGCACACAGTATGAGTGATTTCTGTATGACTAAATTTCACTCGTTGCTTATATTATGAGAGTGTCATAACTTTATAATGTTACATTATTATAGTGTATGTGTCAGACTGCAATAACTTTTGTTTTGATTTTGTTACTCCAAATTGCGCAAAATTGCAACGATATTTTACAATTCAAAATTATTAATGATGAATCAAATGAATCGCTTCATATATTTATTACTATTTTATTAATATATTATGTATACAACCATTATTTTGAAATAAAAAAAATACCATAAAAATGTATGAAAGGACAGGTCAGTTAGAATCAATTGCAATTAAGCAGGTAGAAAAACAATTATGTTTCGATTGTATGGATTACCAGCTTAAACAACTTCATTCAAATTACCCCTTGTACTAGTTTATAATCAATGCACTGGAAAAAATACCTGCAGAAATACTAGACAGTTGTCAAGTCCGTAAGATTTTGAGCTAACTTTTTAAAAACACAGTCCAAGCTCAACCGACAAACTGAAAACCAGAAAGTATAGTCTCGGAACTACTTAAAAAGAGAAAGAAGAACGCTCATTGAACCTTAAATTTCATATCATTAGGATAAATGAAAAATAGAACAAATTTGTCGTTTCAAGCTGTCATAATAAAAAGTATTTTATACAACTTCAAAAGAATGGGAAGGATTGTATAGTTACGAACATAAATGTATTGTATACATATGTATTAAACATGTAGAAAATTAAACAAAAACATATTTTTTGTTAAACTTTATTGAAAACACAAAAAATCGTTGCAGAATATAAAATTTAAAGTTGAGTCGGAATCTACAATACAATCAAAATAATTTTTTCAGATCTGTTGCAATTTCAACATATTTTGCGATTTCGGAGGCTAATTTATCTCATACCACCTCCTAAATTTACTTGAGAGCAAACTCAAAAAATCAGATTAACTTTTTACTGAAAACGCTGAATTGAAAAAAATGTTCTTTATTCTATATCCGTAATTAGTAGCTGAAGTAGTGGTGATATACAGAATCCCGAATTATATTTCTAAAAAAGTCGAAGATAAGTTTCAGACAATTTACCATATATCAAGTATATATGCGTGTGTGCCATTAGTATGCAAAACGTTTCAAACAACTTTGTTACAATGTTTTTTGTAGACAATTTATGAGCGGAGAGATGAACTGTTCTTAAATCTAACACGACGGTTGCTGCTTTACTTTAAAACGTTACTTATATGTTTTCGTTTTCAGACGGCGGCTTTGTGTTTTCGTCATTAACACTGGTGTGCCATGTAAGGCGTTCTTCGTAAAATTGAATCACAACACTTGGACACCTAACGTTAGCAACTTTAGAGGGCACTAGATCAGCTCTGTCGCTGCCCTTCCATTTCATTAGAAACATCAGCTCACCAGAGGAGTCAGTGGCTCCAACTATTTTTGAAGGCTCGAGTCCCCTGTCGAAACCTGTCTGACGGCACTCTTCGGGATCCTCTTCGGCAGCTTTACGCTTGGCCTTTGTTACATCTGGCGTAGTTGAATTTGTACGCTTCTTTACATCTTTTTTGTTCTTTAAGCTCTCCTCGTATAGAGCCACCAAGTCAGGGCAGTCGAGATTATCCATTGGCTCCCAAGTATTTTCGCTGCGAGGATAACCTTTCCACTTTAAATAATACTCAGTACGACCATTAGCTATACGTTTGTCCTCGATTCGTTCTACAGAATATTCAGCATTGACAGACATAATTTAATTCTGTTTGAACAATTATTTACACCTTTCTCCGCTGAACACTCATCGACTTCTTTGTGATTATGCGCAAAACTAAAAATCTGACAATTCGGAGATGTCAATCTGGGTTAGTTTAAAGTACGCATACTGTGAAAACTGTATACACTGTATACTATACAGAGAAAACAGTTTATGCTAGCTACACACGTTGTAATTTTCTGTACAGCAGGGAAAAATTGTCTATATCGGTTGTCTCCATTGATACAATAAGTATCGTTGTTCAGGGTCGCAAAGAGAGAATGATATAATGCAACCCATAGTGAAAAAATAATAAATTTTACCATGTTGCAACCTGTAAAATAAAGTAGCATCTTAAGGCGTAAATGGTGAGCATTAAAAACTACATAGGACTCATAGGACATTTTAGGACTTAATAAAAATATATCTACATTTCTTTTTAAAATGCAGCTTAAAAGATGACGAAATGTAAAACTTAACAAAATATGACGATTCATTTTGGCTAAAATGCATATATTTATCTTTGAATACGACATACATTAATTTTTCCAAATTCGTAAAAACCACAAAAGTAAGTCACATAAAACAGTTTTTGAAGGTAGTTTGAGTTTGTGAGGTCCTAGATATCTCTTAGACACTAGTTTTCTTATACTGGTCTAGATCTGCAATCAGTATAATTAGACCTCATGATATTTGTAATTCCACTATCTAACCGAGTTTGATATTGATATATACACGTATTGCTGGCTGTCATTACAGAGTCATTACCTTGTGTGTTGAAATGTAATAAAGGAGAAAAAATAATTGTATTGACAAAAGAAATGAGTGACTGAAGACAAATGGTAAGGTGGGTGTTTCAAACATATTGCTAGATAGACACGAGGCAACGGTTGCCTCGTCAGCAATATCAAAATTGGTTAATATTGCTGGCAACGGTTGCAGCAAGACGAACACCAATGGAAATCACAGCTACAAACAAAGCAACTGTTGCTACTTTGCTACAACGGTTGCCTCGTGTGTATCTAGCATAACAATATCTCTAAGCAGATGTATAGTGTATGACCCCCCTAGAAAATGTGCTTGATACTAAATTAAGTGGACAGTCTCATTTTTCCCGCCGGCACGATACTTTTTTCAATTTTCAATAAACAATTTTCGGCCAAATTAGTTTTTCACTTTAATTGTGAAAACAACTCAAAAAAATAAACAACTGTTTATTAGTGAATGTATAAATATCATCAAGAACTGTATCAATGGAGGTATAATATATATTGTCCGTCAACTATGATACAATACATTGTTGTAGAGGGATCATTGTAATGACTTGTTATATTTTTAATGTCTGCATAGTTTCCAAGTACGTAAGTTAATTCTTATTTTATGCTGAATTTGAATACTAAGTACACATTTATTTACAGTTTATTTTATTGTAGTATGTCTGAAGAGAACATTAGTATATCACAATTTGATAATCCATTTTATTTCTTGTTTACCAAGAAAATCGAAGAGAATGTTGTTCACACGGGTGGTATAGTTGACATCTTGCCAGTCTGTGGAAGTAGCCATTGGACTACAGAAATATGTTGCGAGATACGCAGCATAATAACAAATACAACTCAATTAAAATTCATTGAATTTTATGCGACCAGTGAACATCGTTGGGGAGTTTTAAAATTATATATGCATAATGGTGGAAATTTGGACGTGGGAGAGTATCTCATCAGTCGGAAATATGCGTTTAGTACAAGAAAACATATTGAGCTACCACTCCGAATGGCAAATCGACAAATTGAAATTGATGCTACTTTAATAGTTATAAAGGATGACAAAGATGACCAACTATTACAAGAAGGTGTAAGTAATTGTAAACCAATTTTATATACATACATAGAATAGTAGAAAATATAATGATATGTTCTATTGTCTTTGGCTTCGTTAATCGTATCTTAGCATTTATATATGGGCGTATGTCATGTTCCGAGCGAAGCCATTAGTAAAGCTAGTACATCCCGCTCCCATATAATCGATAAAAAATTCGTTATATCTTAGCAAACCATATAAGGTACAGGGATGAAACTTGGTGTAAATGCTATTGGGATCGATAAAAGTAATCCTGTTAAGTTTGGTCCAAATTAAAGGGGGCGATTTAAAACATGAAAAATTTCATAAATTTGTGCCTTGTGAAAAATACAGAAAGATGTTAACGTAATTTCAAATATAAAAATTTAGTTTTTGCTAAGTCGATGCTTTTGCAAGGAAATTTTCGTAATGTGAAGATTCTGCATACTACATTTGGAAAAAACAAAAAGTACATCGCAGGAAGCATGTGCAACCTGTACAGATGTGAAGCAAGATAAAGTGATACGTGGAGTTTGCACTGTACATACCAATAATTCCGAGTGCGACTACATATGTATGCTGTTGACGAAGCCTTTTACTACTCTAAAAAATGTAATAAAGATTATATTTCGAGTTGGTAATTCTAAAAATTTGTGGAAGAAACGCAGTCTTGCAGAGGACCTTAAGAGGCAAAATGAAAGAACGGTAACAAATCGTACAACATTATATTTTTGACAGATTTCTCATTTTTATTGAGAATATGTCATATCTGAAATGTACTTGGTTGATATAAAAATAAATACAAGCATGTTTATCATGTAAAATGACCACTAAGCCTGCTAAAAAATTCATTAATATAAAAATAAAGTTTATTGTTTGGGATAATTTATATTTTTTTATATATTTTGGTTATATAAGTATGTAGGTACATATTGATTTTATATTTATAGGGAAAAAGGAAATACATACTAAGTTAATGCAAATGTATGTAACACGCAGAAAGAGGCTAGGCTGACAGTATATCTGTATATATACTTGATCAGCGTCATAAATCGATATAGATGTCCGTCGGCCTGTCTGGCTGTACGTATGAGTATTGAGATCTTGGAGGTCATATGATATGGTGCGTTAAAAAGATAATGTATGAACCACTTTGTTTTTAGGGTAATTCTAATTTCAACAATTCAAATATCTGAACAATTGTTTTATTTGAATATAACTACAAAATGGCGAGAAGTAACTTAAAAAAATACAATAGATTTCTTTTTTTTTTACTTTATTTTATTTAATAAAAATAAGTAAACGAAACTAAACAATCCAGTGCAATAATGGAATGTTTTTAAAGAACTAAAAAATAATTGAGATAATGTTCAAAGCTAAGAAATTAATTCAAAGTTAATGGAGACGCACAATCGGCATGTTAAAAATTTTCTATGACAATCTAATGTAACGATATCGTTGCGGAGGGCCAGCAGATTGCTTATGTGCTTAGTGGAAAACAATTCACTATTGTTGCACAATTTTAATAAATTATTAACGCTCTCAATGGCTGTTCAGTTTGAAACAACTGGTAAAACTTCAGCAATATCGCATTCGCTACTATCTGAAGACTCAACATCACTACTGGGATTATATGCCGATCCGTCATCAAACACATCTTCATTCCATCCTTGAATATCTTCTTTGCAGATGCTGTTGTTCAGATCTATTTCTGCTCAAAGAGCTTGAGTTCTCTGAATAACTTTATTGCATTACTGATCTGCTTGCAGCAATTGTGCTAGTTATCATACCGATTAGAGTCCCAACAACTTTGACCAAAATTTCTTTATCACTCTTTGTGGTACCTCATCCCAAGTTTATTTCAATAGTATTATCGCATTGCGGATTGAATGAGATTTCAAACTATTCTTTAGTTCACCACCTTCAGCAATTAATTGAGAAAGAAAAAAAACTTCTGTAGTTTAGCTTGGTTAACTTAATAGGATTTTGATCCATTGGTTGTAAAGCTGCTGTCACATTTGGTGGAAAGAATAATGCAACTATGTTTCCATCGTCACTTCGCAGTTTTTCAATTGGTGCATGAACGGAGCAGTTATCGATAATCAAAATGGCTTTCGGCGGCAAATTGTTTTCTTGAGAGAAGCGGATCACCTGTGGATTAAACATATTTAAAAATTATTGAACCTAAAATCAATTTTTTTCTCTTCTTTAATAAATATTTTGTGAAACCAATCATGAAAAACCAAAGACGTGATCCAAGCATTTTTTGAAAAGTTATAATGAAGTGAGTAATTAAATCCTTTAATACTCCGAGGTATTTTTGCTTTCCCAATTCACCAATAATCGCTTTCTTCGACATTATATATTTGTGACTCGAGTAAGCCCATCTCATTTGTAGAGCTCTGTAGGTACGAGATACATTTATAAACGCGCCAATAATGAGACGCGTATATTTTGAGTGTTCATTAACTACTGAGCCGCTCTAGCAAGCGGCTCTCTTTTTATTCATAAAAACTTATTCTATTTTTAAACTATTGTAATGCTATCGCTGAGGTTGTAGGCCTCAGCGGAATCTAAAACTATTTATAATGTAAAAAGACGCGTAGCAGAAACTATTAAATCAACGCGGACAAAAGGCTATTAAAATAGTTATTGATCATAAATTAAGTCCCTGCTCTTGTCAATGTAGCACTTGACAAACGGAGAAAGATCTATTAAAATCGATGTACATCATAAATTAAGTCGCTGCACTTGTCAAGTGTTACATACCAACGCTTAGATGAAGCTATTAAAAAGATGACGATTATAAATACACGCGCTGCACTTATCAAGTGCAGCTCTAATGCGTATGATAACTGCACTGTGCGTTGTTCTTATCGGAGAGAGTTTTGCCTCATATCACATGTTTAGGCTTCATGCCTGAACACATCAATCTTTGCACAAAATCTGTGTATGAATGGAGTGGCCGAAGAAACATCACTTGAGAGAATCTCGCCACAAATTTTTAAAAATCGGATTCCGTGTCGCTTCTTAAATTTAGTAAACCCTCCGTCACTTGCTCGGAATGCATTTTCAATCTTTATCGGGATATTCCTCTCTAAATATTGGTTTGGCTTTCTCCTTTAGTATTGGCCCAGTTAATGTAAATTTTTTTTTCACGTTGGTTTAAAAACCAATTATTAAAAAGTTTTTCTAATTGGGGATATTCAGCACTGTGCAGGGATTTGCTCGTTGCCTCATGGTAGGTGTTTGGAGCAGCATTTAAAATTGCTGCACTGTTTGATTTTATGTAGCTGATTGCAGATGAAGTCACATCAAATCTAGGGCTAACAGCATCCCTTAAACACCATTGTCAAGTTTTTCTCAGATTTTTACTTTGGTTTCCAACGACAACTTTTTTTTTGCATTTATATAACATTTCCAATTATCTACTTTCACTTTTCTATAGAGATTGCGAAAATATGTATACACGCGTATCGAATTTCATACACAAACTAGTCAAAAATTTAATGAAATGCGACGAAAAAAATAAATTAAAAAAAAGAAGCCCACAAATTAGAATTTTTAATTCTAATTTTAAAGCGTTTAATGTTTTACAAACTTCAATTCTAATTTTTGGAAGATTCGAATTTTAGAGAATTCTAATTTGTGAGCTTCTACTGTATATATCCTACTAATAAATGCGAAAGTTTGTATGTATGTATGTTCCTCTCTTACGGCTAAACCGCTAAACCAATTGGCATGAATGTGGGTATAGAGGACCGAAAGCGTAAGAATAATCTTTCCAAAAAGTCAAATAAAGCACAAGCTATGAAGGTAGCTAGAGCTAGAATGCGGAGTATCTGGCATCTCAAAGATCTGCTGGGACACCGGAGCAGTCCCAAGCTCGGTGTCTACAGAATTGCTCCCTGCGACCAATATGCAACCTCAATTTTTACAAATTTAGTTACCAAATCATGCACAGCAATCGTAAGCTGAAAACTTTGCCTGTTATCGAGCGAGGTACTGCAGCAGACGAAATTAACGCATGCCTTAAAGCATCTCATATGTGGAGCAAAGTTGATAAGCTGCATCTCACCACTAACATGCGAATTCAGTTATACATCGATGAATTCCAATTATACCTAATACTTTACCTTTTAATTTTAAACTTCTGCAAATTCCATTAAAAGTGGCATTTTCGATGACCATCAATAAATCGAAAGGTCAAACTTTAAGGGTAGCACGTGTTTCGAACAAGCACAATCTCCATGAGTATATTACAGTAGGTAAGCCCCTTAAAATGCACTGATGTGATGTATGAGCGCTAAAATTATTTCTTTAATTATCAAATCACTACTAATAAGAGAAACCGCGATGGAATCGTAGTATAATGATATGTAGTATATGAATATATGTAAAATTAAAAAAAAAAAAATTAAAAAAAAAATACGCGTAATAAGAGTAGATGTAAAAGTAAAATCCTACTAATATTATTGCGTTGAAAAAAGTTTCAACCATCTACAAACTTCAAGTAAAAGTGGGACCAAACTCAACAACAATTTTTAAAAAAACAGATTTCTGGATATCATACGCTTAGAATATCATACAAAAAATAAACAAAAATACTTTTTATCGAAATCTACGCGGACGAAGTCTCGGGTAAAAGCTAGCATATATTTTAGCGTTTTCATTAAATACATTATACATTGTGATTAAAAATGAAATTAAAAAAAAACTACGTAATATTTTTGCATGAAATAAAAAATTAATTATTAAGATATATTAAAGCATAACATTTTAAAATTGGTCGCATTAAAATATTCCTTCAGGTTTGGCTAAAATCGGTGTTTTATTTAACTGCGTCAAATAAAAGCAACAAAAGCAAAAAAACACAAAACCAAAGCCGGGCTTAAGCCCGTTAACAACAAAAATGGAAAAACCGCCTGATATTAACAGAACAAAAACAACATCAATTTACAGCAAATATGCACAACTAAACAACCCAAAAAACATTGTAATTACGAGAAAAGACAACAAATCTTTCGAAAATGTGTCACCCTTCCTAATTAAAAAAAACAATAGATTATGCATGCGGAGGAGAAGTTGAATCATGCAAAAAAACTCGTGCCGGCACATTATTAATCAAAACAAAAAACACTCTTCAAACAATGAAATTATTAAAACTTAAAAATATGGCAGATATTGAAGTAGATGCCGCCGAATATAAAACCCTAAACTCTTCTAAGGGAGTTATTTACTGCAACGAATTACGAAACATAGAAGAAGCCGAAATATTGAATGAACTTAAACCACAAAGCGTAACCAACGTGCGAAAAATATTAAAGAGACGAGAGCAATGCATGGTAGAAACTGGCCTTGTCATTATTACGTTCGCAACACACAACCTTTCAGAATCTTTAAAAATTGGATATGTGACACACGAGTCCGTCCGTACATTCCGCTCCCATTGAGATGCAAAAAATGCCTACGATTTGGCCACCCAACCCCGGCCTGCAAAAGTTCGGAAGAATCAAAAACTGTTCTCAAACTATGCACACTGCTGAAAATGAAGCATGCACCAACGGAAAATGTTGCCTAAACTGTAAAAACAACTCCGCAGTTGATCCAAAACACAGCCCACTGGACCGCAAATGCCCAGCATTCTTAAAGCAACAAGAATTGGTAGCAATCAAATCAAAAGAGAAAGTCGACCATAAAACTGCTCTGTCAATTTATAACTCTCGCCACAACATACAACTTAGCAACAGTTTCGCATCAACAATATCTAGAGCTGCAATAAATCGAAACGCTAACTCACCTACATCAAACACAAACACAACTACAGCAACATCCACCCCGAACAACAACACAAAACCTTCAACCCATCAAACGCACACCACATCTTACCACGACCTCTTAACAGAGACCACAACGACCTCAGCCCAAAGCAGAGGCACATCAACACCTCACCAACACAATCTTAAAGAAGTCATGGATATTGAAGATAACAGCCTCGCCAGCACACCAATTTTAGCAAGTGAAAAAACTAATGACTTAAAATTAAGAATATTCCCTAAAGAAAAAAACACCCTGTCAACAAATCTCAAACCCGCAAAACCAAAAACAAAAACCTCAAAAACAATCAAACATAAAGACAATAGGGACAGCGACAGTATTTAACTCCTAAAACAAGTAGGTGTAATTATTCCAAATAAAAAACAGACACACAATACACTCATACTTTTGTCCACAAAATACAAATAAAACCAAATGACCATTAAGATCATTCAATGGAACATAAACGGTTATATAAATAATTACATCGAACTCCAAATATTAATTAAAAAACACATGCCACATATATTATCTCTACAAGAAACACATATAATACGCAACAACTGCATACCTACACCTATCAACTATACCTTAATAACAAAAAACAGTTCGCCTTCCTTTGGGGGTGTACCTCTCCTGATACACAACTCTAAACTTAAATTTAGACTAATATCAGCCTACATTGCACCCAACAAAGGATTTTCTATAAAAAACCTCCAAAGTGTACTAGAAACCTCAAACATACCCGTGTTAGGCGACTTTAACGGTTGGCATATAAGCTGGGGTTCGAAGACTAACAATTTTAGAGGTCAAATATTTGAGAAATTTATAACCCAATGAAATTTCATTTTACTAAATGACGGTTCACCAACACACCTTAGCACCCACAATACACTAACTAACATAGACATAAGTTTCAGCAGCCCCATGCTACAAATCGACAGCACATGGTACACAGAAAATGATCTCTTTGGTAGTGACCATTTCCCAATCATAATAAACCTCTTCAACTCCAACCTAATAAAGACATAATATTTTTCCTCCAAACCCATTTTCTCAACGACAAAGCCAACTGGGAACAATTTTCAAAACTCACAGAAGAATACTCATCACAGCTAAAGCCTAGTACAAACATAAACAAAGAAGCAGCCACATTACAAAAAATAATTATATCTAGTGCACACAAATCTATCCCTCAGACACACCTTATGACCAAACCACACAATGTGCCCTGGTGGAACAAAAATCTTCAAAAACTTAGAGACGACAAAATTAAAAAATGGCACTCTCTAAAAAGAAACATCTCTACTGAAAACATCATACAATTTAAAAGAGCAAATGCAATATTTAGAAGAACCCTTAAAGAAGCAAAAAAACACAGCATCCAAGAATTCACAACGCAAATAGCTCCCTACACACCACATAAAACCATTTGGAGTAATATCAGACGCTTCTGCGGACTAAATCCCCAAAAGCACATTCACTGCATCCTCAACCCATCCACAAATCAGAAATAGCAGAACTCTTCTGCAAAAACTTTTCAGACGCATCAGCTGACCTCAATTTTTCCACTACCTTTATAAACAGAAAACAAACATTATTAAGTCACACCCTCAACCACACATACGTCCCCAGAAAAAGAGCTACAGAAATAGAAAAAGAAATAACACTTATCGAATTTACAGTAGCCCTAAACACATTAAAAGGAAATACACCTGGACTTGACAGAGTAAACTATACCATGATCAAAAATTTGGACCGGAAAACAAAGTGCCGAATAGTTAACCTCCAAAACTCTATATTAAACAATTACATCCCCCAAGTTTACAAAAATAGTATAATTGTTCCTATCTCAAAACCTAAAACCGACAAAACCTCACTAAACTCCTACCGACCAATAGCATTGAACTCATGTCTTTCGAAAGTGCTAGACAAAATAATAGCTAAGCGACTGTGGTGGTTTGTTTCTAACGACAAACTAATCCATAACAGTCAAACTGGTTTCAAGAAGGGTAAATCTGCTATAGACAGTCTACTCTTGATAGACCATCTACTAACAAGATCCATCTCCAGAAGAAACCATACGTCTATAATATCCCTAGATTTTGCAAAAGCTTTTGACAGAATCGGACTCCACTCAATACTCGACCAACTCACAGAATGGAAAACGGGACCTAAAATATTAAACTACATAAAAAACTTCATGACAAATAGGAAAATTACGGTACGAATAAACTCCAACCTCTCCCCCTTCCACCCCATTCATAACGGCATCCCCCAGGGCTCGCCACTCTCAGTGATCCTCTTTGTAATAGCTTACAATAAACTCGCTGATATGCTCACCCTGCATCCAAATATCAATCTAAGCGCCTACGCAGACGATTTCAACATAATATTAAAACTGAAAAATAGGAAAAACATTAATATTAGACTAGAACCTATCCTCAGAACCATACTAAATTGGTCCGATCAGTCAGGCGCTATGCTATCCACCACCAAATGCAAGCACATGCACGTTTGCAGAAAACACAACTGCAAATGCACTTTATCAACAGGGAGCATACAAATCCAAAATGTAGAATCAATAAAAATACTAGGCCTTCACTTTAACAACAAACACAGATATAAAACACACACGGATCAACTCACGCACACCCTCAAGCAAACAATTAATATAATAAAATGTCTCGCAAGTCCGAAATTTAACTGCAACACATCCGCACTTATAAAAGTCACTAAAGCAATCCTTATCTCTAAAGCAGACTATGGTCTTCCCATTTACGGGCACTGCCCAAAAACAACTTTACGACCTATAAAATCGTCAATCAACACAGGCCTCAGAATCGCTTTCGGAGCATTCAAAACCACACCCACCCAAAACATACTGTTTGAAGCAAGAGTTTCCCCATTAGAAGACAGACGTGAACTCCTAACAGCCAGCCTTATAAGATCCCTGATCACAGCAAAAAACTGCCCTTTAATTAAAATATTAAAAACATACCGAACACCTAGACGACCACAATACAACTCAGCAATAGATCAAATAATCAAATATAGCAGAAGCCACAACCTACCCTTTCAACCCACAAAACTACTCACGCTGAATACTCCTCCGTGGAATGTAAGCAAATTAACCACCGACACAACACTTAGAAACTTTAATAAAAAAAAACCCTTGCCCACAAATATACCGAGCCGAATTCATTGAAATTAAAACTAAAGACAATCACAAATATACATATATCTATACAGACGGATCATCAAATCCTAACTCCTGCCCCACTACTCCTCCGTATTTTCCCCAGAAGTCATTGCAATAGTAGAAGCTCTAGAAACCCTGAAAAATAAAAGAGGTCAATTCTGCATATGTACCGACTCACTCTCTGCAATAGACGCAATTAATAACCCTAACAACAATGAACATTACCCCTCACATGCTCGTTATATTATGCAAAAAACCTTCCCCAAATTTAAGCTACTCTGGGTTCCCGGGCATGTAGGAATAGTTGGGAACGAATTAGCAGACACCTCTGCGAAAAAACGCAGCAAAACAGCCTCTAACAACAAAGGAAAACCTTAACATACGAGACATATTAAAATACTTAAAAAAAATGTACTTCACAAAACTACAATCTAACATAACCGAAACATCAACGTGGTACCAAGCAATTAACCCACACAAACTCAACAACTACCACATTTTCAAAAGGAATTTATTCCCCCTCTCGCGAAGGGACCAAATAGTAGTAACCAGACTAAGACTCGGACACTCCAAAATAACCCACATGCACTACATCGATCACTCTCCCAGAATATGCGCCTTTTGCAATGAGACCACATCAATTGAACATTTACTCACCAACTGCAATACCCTAAAACATCAAAGACAAACAATATTCAAAAACTCTGATCCTCTCCAATGTTTATCGCATCCCTCATCCTCAAACATAGCAAACATTCTAAAATACCTTAAAACCACAAATTTGTACCATTACATCTAACATGTAAATTAAAAAAAATTATTTTCAACACCCATGTACACCCAATATAATATATAGGATACAATATAAATAGGATAACTTATTCATAAGCACACTCCCAGAGCTGAAGGCCTTTGCAGCCATAGCCTTATTTTAATCTAGCATATAATTTTATTATTATTAAGTTAGCTCTTAAATAACAAGTAAGGAATTTAGAGTCGGGCGTAACCGACTGTAAGAGGCCCTGTACCAGTTCAGCTCGCCTAACAAACACATTAAATGTTTCCCGAGCTTATGACCAAACTCATGACCAAAAACAAACTTGTGAAATTCCGGAGCAGTCCTAGTCGAATGCAAAAAACACGAAGTCTCTATCTATTACCGTTTCCGATATCCTTTCGTTCATACAGACGGAGAGACGGACATGGCTATATCGACTCCTCTATCACTCCTGACCTTAATGGGGGTAACTTTGGGGGTCTCCGACCTAAAAATAAATAAATAAATAATATATATATCTTTATATATATATATATGTATACTTTATATATATATATATATATATATATATATATATATATATATATATATATATATATATATATATATATATATATATATATATATATATATATATATATATATATATATTTGAACCGTCTGTGAATATGAACTTGTGATGTTTTAAGTTTTCTTTTTTGTCTTTGTACAGTTTTTGGTAAGTTTCAGGGGGTGTTGAGTGTTTCTTGTGGAGAGCCCATGGTGGTTTGTATTTCAAAAGTTTTTGAGGTTTGTACGGCAAATTAGGTTTTTTGCATAAGCTTATTGTGTGGTCAATAACAGATGTGACTTTCTTTTTGCGTTTGTAGGATTTAATGAATTTATGTATTGGTGTGTTTTTACAGTTTATAAGGTTTTTATATAGCTTGGCTGTTTGTAGGTCTCTTTTTTAATTCTATTGGAAGAACATTGGCTTCGTAAAGCAGGTTGTTTATAGGAGTAGAGCGGAAAGCTCCCAGGGCTAGGCGAATGGCTGCGTTAAATGAAGTTTTTAGTTTGTTCAATGTGCTTTTAGGTGTGTGTCCATATATGAACAATCGGTATTCTAATTTGGATATGAGAGTTGCCTTAGCGACGTTGAGTAGGGTGTATGTGTTACAGTTGAATTTGTGAATGGCCAAGCATTTTATTATGTTGAGTTTTAGGGAGAGAGACGGTAGAAGTTCCTTTATATGCGTGTCCCATTTGTAGTTTTTGTTAATTATTAGACCTAGAATTTTTGAGGAGGGTACAGTAAGGATTTGGATACTGTTACAAGTTATGGAACTATTGCAGTTATGTTTTTGGCATATGTGTAGATGTTTGCATTTCGGTAAAGATAAGGAGGCCCCAGAGTATGAAGCATAAAGTTGATTTAAGAGAAAAGTTTAAAAAAAAACTAAAAAACCTGTAAAATTTCCAAGACAAAATGTTTAAATTGAGCAAACAATTCAGTTTTATATAAGTTTAATTTTTCCAATGTATAAACATTTATTTTGTAAGAGTTTAAAATTTTTTTTTATAGTAATTAAATCCTATATTTTTACTTTGATATTACTATGTATATATAGATATATTTAAGGAAGAGGAATGCGTAATTTAGGTTTATTATGTATAACGACAAACAGCAAAATAATTTGATGAAACTATCTAACTTAACTATATAAAAAAAAAAAATAAAAAAAACTATAATGTAAATGTGGATAGGTCATTCAAATTTTAAATCGAAACTAGCACCACTACAGCCTACAATAACAGCCCTACTTGGAATGATCATTGTGCGTGGGAGCGTCGTTATAAATGATATGAGTAAAAACAAAATGCTTTTATAAACTAAATATATATACATTTATATCAATTTGATGCGCTACGGCCAAAACTTCATTTAAAGGTTGGATAACGATCCACAATCCATTATGAATCTATAAGCCATTATTAATTCAAGTTAATAAATTAATAATTTTAAAGAAAATTTAAATATTTAACCTAACAGAAATATTACATATATATTACAAGAAATATTATTAAAATTACATATATTAATTCCTTTTTGTATTAAAATAGATATATCACAAGATTACAATATGAAACGAAATGTAAATATATAATCTTTAAAATTTTATTGAATGTATTCCATAATAAGTTAATACCATTTTTCTTTGAGAACTCTTTTTAAAATTCCTAATGAGAAATTAAGTAATAAATATTGAAATGTATAACCAATCGGAAATAATTGCGTAAATTATTTAGGCAGCCGAAGCAAATCGAAGGCATGTTAGAGGGTAGACATCATCTGATGGTTCTACATGGTAGGGTAGGGTAAAGAGGAATGGCTATCTACACCTAAGTCATTCCAAATTCTCGGCAAGGAAAACCAAAGATCGGAAATTTTAGCTTGTGTGTGATCCCTTCTCCCATTCCCTAAAGTACTCTGTCGACATTCTGTGACAGGACTAAGAACTGACAAGGAACGTTTTTCTCTCTTTCGATTAATTCAAGCAAAGAAAGTTCTCGAAAGCAAAACAAGGTCCCATTTTTCCATACACCCACTAAATTCCCACTTTAGAAATTTGTTTACGCAAGCTAATAAACAATATTTCATTAATGCCAAGCTTGCCACACTGTCTGCAGATTAGACCTATACAATACTCTGACAGCTAAAAGTTTCTTTTTATTCAAACATTCTAAAACTATATTTATACGTGGTTTGGAAAGGTGTGTTTGGTTATCACGATCAATCACATACCTCACGACGAGACTCAATATCCTGTTTAATTTCAAATTTATAATAATCTGTTATTAGAGACCGGATCCAATTGTTTGGATAGACGTGTTTGGTGTCTACGATCAGTCAAGTACCTTGCGATGAAGTTCGATGTTCTAAATTTTTCTTTTCGATTTTGCGTAATCGAATGTGGTAGAGAATTGTTCTTGGTTGGAACCATTATTCTGGCAAGATCTTCCTGCATTCGTTTTACGTTTATGTCAACCACCAATTACTCAATTTAATAGATGCATTTAAAATACAATAAAAGTAAACCGATCGTGCCGAGAATTGAAAATAAAATTATAACATTTTCGCTTTGCCTAAGCGTAATACCTAAATAACAACGAGAAAATAGCTTTTGAATAATTATCTTTTTTCGATTATTTTTATATTGCACTAACAGTTGTGTAACGCAATATTTATATAGATTTACCTGATTTAAAAGAGATTTAAATAACGTAAAAAAAATAAAAACATCTGAACAACGTAGCACCGAAAATTTAGCGAATTTAAATATTCCTAGTCGAGATACTTGCACAATTTGTAATGAAGAATTAAGATTCGATGTAATAGAGACTTCTTGTAAACATTCTTTTCATAAACGCTGCTTAACTTCGTGGTTAAGTTCAAAAGAGACATGTCCAGTGTGTTGACGTGCATGTGACCCAACACATTTAGATCTTTTACCGCCATTATCAATGGAACATTCCGTGCCATCTTTAAGTGAGGAACTTGCAGCTGTAGAACACCCAAATGCTGGTGCGATACAACGTAACCAACCACATACTCGTGCGTTTATTCGATCCAATCCATCAGGTTGGAATCAGCAGTCACAACCCCCTTTATATCCGCGAGCACCTCGAGATTCGAAGATAGTAACAACACCGGGACTACCAGAACTAATAACTCAGAATCTAGACGCCTTTCGTCTGGATATATTAAATTCAGTTACTCAGCAAATTGAATCAGCAACCCGAAACTTAAATTTTTTAGCATATGATAATATACGACCTGAACCAAACGCCGTAAGAAATGAAACACGACGAGAAGTTAATAATGCTGTTCGACAGGGTATCAGGAATAACCAGAATAGACCGGAACCGGTTAGAATAAGTCAGTCCACCCAAAACGATCTCTTTGAAAACCGACCAGATAGAATACCCAATATTACATCTAAGTGGCAGACAAAATTCACAGGCACAAATAACGATATACCGGTTGGTGAGTTTATATATGGAATCAATTGTCTCAAGAATCAGTCTCTTAATGATAATTTCACGCCTTATGTCAACATGCCTATTTGATATTCTCAGAACCCACATTAGCATGGTATTGGCGACATCACCAAGCTGTTGGAATTTAAGATTGGTTTGAATTAGTTAACCAACTTCGTCTAAGATTTCACATCATCTGAACGATGATTACGATATTAAAGAAAATATTAGACGACGAAAACAGAAACCCAATGAAAGCTTTGACGATTTTTTGGACGCAATACTAGTTTTGATCGACTCATTACGAACACCTATGTCTGACACTGAATTGGTAGAAATGGAAATGCACAATTTGAAACCAGATTTGCGTTTCGAGTTATTGCATATCAATATCATCAATTTATCTACTTTAAGAAAAGAATGCCAGCGACATGAACATTTTTATGACAACCATCCATTGTCATCTAATTCGCGTTTAAATGCGCCAAAACGACACGTTTTCGAAGTTGTTCATGACGAACCGTGTCCAGGTACATATGAAGTGCCAGAAAATGATTCAGAATTAAATGCTATTCGAACGACTGCCAACAATACTAAATGTTGGCATTGCGAAGAACTCGGTCATAGATTTCGCGATTGTCTAAAAGATTATCGCATATTTTGTTATGGATGTGGTGAACCCAATACTTACAAACGTAGCTGTGAAAAATGCCGTTCTAAGTTGGAAAACTCCAGAGCGGGTGTCCGACCTCTGTAAATCGGATATCCGATCACATAGCCTCGGTATGTTGAATTTTTTTTATCGCTTTTATGGGGGGTGGGGCATAGCCCCCTCCGATTTTGACCAAACATTACACGATTACTTTTCCCGATCCCATTAACATGTGTAGTAAATTTCGTCCCCGTACTTCAAATGGATGCAAAGATATGTTGAATTTGGTTTATCGTTTGTACGGGTGGTGGGGCATAGCCGCCTCCGATTTGGACGCAAATTTACACGATTACTTTTCCCGATCCCATTAACATGTGTAATAAATTTCGTCCCCGCACTTCAAATGGATGCAAAGATATGTTGAATTTTGTTTATCGCTTGTATGGGCGGTGGGGCATAGACCCTCCGATTTTGAACAAACATAACACGATTACTTTTCCCGATACCAATAACATGTGTAATAAATTTCGTCCCCGTACCTCAGATGGATGCAAAGATATGTTGAATTTTGTTTATCGCTTGTATGGGTGGTGGAGCATTTTTACCAAACATAGCACGATTACTTTTCCCGATTCCATTAACATGTGTAATAAATTTCGTCCCCGTACCTCAGATGGATGCAAAGATATGTTGAATTTTTTTTATCGCTTGTATGGGGGGGCGGGGCATAGCCTCCTCCGATTTTGACCAAACATAACACGATTTCTTTTCGCGATCCCATTAACATGTGTAGTAAATTTCGTCCCCGTACTTCAAATGGATGCAAAGATATGTTGAATTTGGTTTATCGTTTGTATGGGGGGTGGGGCATAGCCCCCTCTGATTTTGACCAAACTAATCACGATTACTTTTCCCGATCCCATTAACATGTGTAGTAAATTTCGTCCCCGTACTTCAGATGGATGCAAAGATATGTTGAATTTTGTTCATCGCTTGTATGGGGGGTGGGGCACAGCTCCCTCCGATTTTGACCAAACTTCACTCGAACACTCTCCTGAATGAACTGAAGATCGTCTGTGAATTTCAGCTCAATCGGTTGGATGGTTTTGCTTCCTATAAGGAACATACATACATACATAGATAGATATATCAAGATTCATTTTTATATATATAGATAGATATACACATATAAAGTATATATATATACATATATATATTTATATATATATATATATGTATGTATATATATATATATATGTGTGTGTATATATATATATATATGTGAATATATATATATATGTGAATATATATATATATGTGTATATATATATATATATATATATATATATATATATATATATATATATATATATATATATATATATATATATATATATATATATATATGTGAATATATATATATAGTTAGTTAGTTAAATGGCCGTCAACCGTCTACCGGTTATGGCCGCGTCCAGGAAAGCGCGCCAGCCTCCATAATCCTGTGCGCGCTGGCGCCAGTCGTTCTGAATGCCAAGTACGGAGAGATCTCTCCATACCTGGTGATTCCATCGAGTGCCCGGTCGTCCTCTATGTCGGCGTCCACCAATCAAGTTTGGGCCCCCCATGTAAACCATGCGTGCTGGAGCTCCTTCGTCCATTCGAATGAGGTGCCCAGCCCAGTGCAGCCGCTGGAATTTTATGCGCTGGACTATGTCAACCTCATTGAATAGCTCGTACAGCTCGCGGTTCATACGGGACCTGAACTCGTCGCCGACTCTAATAGGACCAAAGATCCTGCGAAGAATCTTCCTCTCGAAGACTTCCAACGCTGTCTCATCCGACTCAATCACGGTCCATGCCTCTGCGCCATACAGTAGGACCGGGAGTATCAGCGTCTTATATATCTTTATTTTCGTCCGTCGAGAGAGGGCTTTACTTCTCATTTGCTTGCTCAGCCCAAAAAAACATCTGTTTGCAAGCGTGATTCTTCGCCTGATCTCCAGGCTGACGTTGTTGTTGCTGGTGATCTCTGTTCCGAGATAGACGAAGTTTTCTACAACACTGAAGTTGAAACTCTCCATCGTCACTGACCGTCCAAGACGCATTGACGGAGTGCGAGAAGACACCAAGTACTTCGTCTTGTCCTCGTTCACCGCTAGACCCATGAGCCGAGACTGTTTTTCAATCTCCGAGAACGCCTTGCTGACTCGCCGTTCCTGCGTACCGATGATATCGATGTCATCGGCGTAAGCGAGCAGCATCACTTCCTTTTGGAAGATCGAGCCCGACATACTCTGTATGTACGGGCATTGGTGTAGGATGTATTCCATCAGAAGATTGAAAAAATCGCACGATAGAGCATCGCCCTGCCTGAAACCTCTCTTGGTATCAAAGGGGTCGGAGAGGTTTTTCCCCACCCTGACAACGCTTTGTGTGTTAGATAGCGTCGCCATGCAAAGACGGACAATCTTTGCCGGGATACCTAGTGCAGACAGGGCGTCGAAGAACTTCGCTCTTATCGGCGTGTCGAAAGCGGCTTTGTAATCGACAAATAGGTGGTGAGTGTCTTTGTTGAACTCACGGGTCTTTTCCAAGATTTGGCGTAATGTGAATATTTGGTCACTGGTCGACCTTTTTGGTCTGAAGCCACACTGATATCGTCCTATCAGTGAGTCGGTATATGGCTTCAGCCTATTACACAGTACGCCCGACAAAGTCTTATATCCAATGGAAAGGAGACTTATTCCGCGGTAGTTGGCGCAAACAGCGGGGTCTCCTTTCTTAAAGATAGGACAGAGAACACTGAGATTCCAGTCATTGGGTATGCGTTCATCGGACCATATCTTGCATAAAAGCTGGTGCATACTCCTAACCAACTCTTCGCCGCCGGTCTTAAATAACTCAGCTGGCAGCCCATCAGAGCCTGCCGCTTTGTTATTTTTCAGCTTTTTAATAACTGAATCGACCTCGTAATAGTCCGGTGGCTCTACAATAGTGCCATCATTAACTGGTTCCGGTGTCATTTCTCTTTCGGCGGTATCGTGCGCTTCATCGCCGAGTAGGTTGGAGAAATGACTCCTCCATAATCTCAGTGATTCCTGTTCATCCGTTACCAGACTTCCATTCTCATCCTTACAGAAAGTTACTCCGGGCTTAAAACCTTCAGTCAGACGCTTGACTTTTTGGTAGAATTTTCGAGCTTCATTTCTGTTACGGAACATCTCAACATCCTCAAACTCCCGCCTTTCTTGCTCCTTTTTCTTGCGTCTGAAAAGGCGTTTCTCCTCTCTCCGTTTCTCTCGATATCGCTCTGTAACAGCTCGCGTTGCTCCCGACTGCAGAGTTCGCTGATAGGAAGCGTTCTTCTCTGCAGTAGCATTGCGACACTCCTCGTCGTACCAAGAATTCTGCACAGGTTTTATATAACCAATGACATCCTTGGCAGCCCTGTCTATGGAGCGGGTAAAATGTGTCCACTGCTCACATATATCTCGAGAAATCGGAGAGGTTTCCCGGAGCATTCGGGAGAGTGTGTTTGAGAAGGCTGTGGCGGTCTGCTCTGATTGCAGCTTGCCGACGTCTAGCCTTCGTTGCATGTTGGAACGTGCGGCATGCACTACGCTGATCCTAGTGCGTACCTTGGCTGCGACAAGATAGTGGTCCTAGTCAATGTTGGGACCACGTAACGTTCGCACGTCCAACACGCTCGATGCGTGCCTTCCGTCAATCAGAACATGATCAATTTGGTTGCGTGTTTTTTGATCAGGACTCAGCCATGTAGCCTTGTGGATGTTAAGATGTTGAAATCTGGTACTACTAACTACCATGTTCCGACCTGCGGCGAAATCGATTAGCCTCTCCATTATTGGAGGTAGTGTCGTGAAGGCTAAATTTTCCGACGGTTGGGCCAAAGATTCCTTCCTTCCCAATCTTGGCGTTGAAATCGCCAAGCACGATTTTGACATCGTGTTTGGGACAGTGCTCGTACAGGCGTTCCAAGCGCTCATAGAATTCATCTTTAGCATCGTCGTCTTACTCTTCCGTCGGGGCGTGCGCACAAATCAGGCTAATACAAAAATATTTAGCCTTGATGCGTATCGCGGCTAGACGCTCGTCAACAGGTGTGAACCTAGAGACGAGGCCACGTAGTTTCCTACTCACCACGAAACCACATCCAAATTCGCGCTTACTCGCATGGCAGCTGTAGTAGATGTCACAGGATGCTTTTTTAGAGCAACCCTGCCCTATCCATCGGATTTCTTGGATTGCGGTGATGTCAGCCTTGCATTTTTCGAGGACATCAGCCAGCTGGATACTTGCACCATCCCAATTAAGGGTGCGGACATTCCAGGTGCATATCCGTATATCGTGATCCTTATAGCGTTTGCGGGGGTCGTCATCAAAGGGGCTGTTCCGAGGCTTTCTTTTCGTTTTCATTGGGGGGTTTTTTTTTAAAGTGGCGGGTCCCAAGCCCTGCGCACCAACCCCTTTTTAAAGGAGAGGGGGCCCCTTCGCCTTCTCACTTTAGCTCACCTCTGAACGGATGTTCAGAGGCTACCCAGGAGATACGTGTCCTAACGGACGTGTGAGTTGCTTGGACCGTTTGACACAAGAATCATTGTTGGCCATTCCCAGGTGTATGGCAGTCAACAACTTTCCACACAATGTGCACTTGAGCAAACGAATCCCAATCTCCCGTGTATATATATATATATGTGTATATACATATATATATATATATATATATATATATATTGTAACGAACAGACTGCTATTGTTTATGCATCGCTGCCGAACTGATGAGAAACCGACTCTGTCTATTGGGTACGGCTGTGCTCAGGGCTGGGGTGGGGTTCTTTGGTTCCTTGTCAGTTCTTTGTCCTGTCACAGAATGTCGACAGAGTACTTTAGGGAATGGGAGAAGGGATCACTCACAAGCTAAAATTTCCGACCTTTGGTTTTCCTTGCCGAGAATTTGGAATGACTTAGGTGTAGATAGCCATTCCTCTTTACCCTACCCTACCATGTAGAACCATCAGATGATGTCTACCCTCTAACATGCCTTCGATTTGCTTCGGCTGCCTACATAATTTACGCAATTATTTCCGATTGGTTATACATTTCAATATTTATTACTTAATTTCTCATTAGGAATTTTAAAAAGAGTTCTCAAAGAAAAATGGTATTAACTTATTATGGAATACATTCAATAAAATTTTAATTTTAATTTAATTTATATTTACATTTCGTTTCATATTGTAATCTTGTGATATATCTATTTTAATACAAAAAGGAATTAATATATGTAATTTTAATAATATTTCTTGTAATATATATGTAATATTTCTGTTAGGTTAAATATTTCAATTTTCTTTCAAATTATTAATTTATTAACTTGAGTTAATAATGGCTTATAGATTCATAATGGATTGTGGATCGGTATCCAACCTTTAAATGAAGTTTTGGCCGTAGCGCATCAAATTGATATAAATGTATATAGTTATTATATTATATTATATTATATATATAGTTTATAAAAGCATTTTGTTTTTATTCACATCATTTATAACGACGCTCCCACGCACAATGATCATTTCAAGTAGTGCTGTTATTGTAGGCTGTAGTGGTGCTAGTTTCGATTTAAAATTTGAATGACCTATCCACATTTACATTATAGTTTTTTTTTTTTTTTTTTTATATAGTTAAGTTAGATAGTTTCATCAAATTATTTTGCTGTTTGTCGTTATACATAATAAACCTAAGTTACGCATTCCCCTTCCTTAAATATATCTATATATACATAGTAATATCAAAGTAAAAATATAGAATTTAATTTCTATAAAAAAAAATTTTAAACTCTTACAAAATAAATGTTTATACATTGGAAAAATTAAACTTATATAAAACTGAATTGTTTGCTCAATTTAAACATTTTGTCTTGGAAATTTTACAGGTTTTTTAGTTTTTTTTTTAAACTTTTCTCTTAAATCAACTTTATGTTTAAACCTTGTGTTTATATTAATTGTGTTTCTTTTTATCATCTCAATCTTCCGATTTTGTTTTTTTCTTTTTATGTTTAATGTTAAGTATAACGTGTAATTAATAATTTTTTTATTAAGTGATAGTTTTTCATAAAAAATTTTTGTTTCGATTTCTTTTTCTTTTGCACTTTTTACACTCGCTGTTAAGCGCTATACACATATATAGCAACACATCTCATTCTGTAGTGTGTTGATAAGAGATTTGACTTTAAGGCTGCACTACCTGGTTCATATGAAATTTACAACAACAACCGGCCTTTAGCACATTTTCTTTCGCCGCGTTCCCGCTCGCTTTCATTTATCAAACTTATAAACACACCACCATAATTGCATTAGGCACACAGCTTCATGTTGGGGAATGTCTTTTCTATACTATTTTGTCCCAAGGTTTTCGATATTGTCGATTTGGATACTGCTTCCGGGAGTGCTCCGGCAAGTATAAAACCGCCGTCACGCCGTCTTTTGGCTGACTGCTGAGAAATTCGGCTTTAGCCAGTTAGTATGGCCTGCCTTGCTACGTTTTAAACGTCTTCCTCCAAATGAAGGCTGGTGATTCCTTATATATTTTGAGTAGCGTGCTCCACGGCAGTCCGTCTCGCCAGTCGGAAAGCAAAAAGGACCGGTTACGATACGACTTTGCGCACTCCAACCGGTTAGGTCAGATTTTGTACAGCCGATGATTGACAACATTATGATCGGTCCTATCTGTCGATAATGAAATATCGATATTGGCAACATTTCGTACGCGCGTGAAGTTAACAACCCCTAGTTATCAAACGCGCGTGAAGTTAACAACCCCTAGTTATCAACCCGTTACAAGTGGGAATGAAACAGTTATCGATATCGAAAAAAGTGGTATTTTATAATCTGAATATTATTACAAAATGATGAATAAAAATAGAAAATAAAATATAAAATGCAAATGAAAATAGAAAGACAATTGTCTACTCTTAATTTTCAAACTAATTCTCAAAAAAAAAAAATTCTAAGGAATTGCTAAAAATCCAAACTCAAAAGAGTATCTCCTTTTCCGAATGAAACATGGGGGTTAAATGGATAGCCTAAACTGAGACCTATCCAATGGTACCCATGTCATATGAAAGTCGTCGTACGCCTTAGTACAAAATTTTTCAAAAACTACAAAATTTGTGTGCAACGATGAACGAGTGCATTTTTTTCATGGGGGGTTGTTAGGGTCAACGGAAAATCGTGCGTATGAAACATGGGGGTGAAATGGATAGCCGAAACTAAGACCTATCCAATGGTACCCATGTCATATGAAAGTCGTCTTACGCCTTAGTACAAAATTTTTCAAAAACTACAAAATTTGTGTGCAACGATGAACGAGTGCATTTTTTTCATGGGGGGTTGTTAGGGTCAACGGAAAATCGTGCGTATGAAACATGGGGGTGAAATGGATAGCCGAAACTGAGACCTATCCAATGGTACCCATGTCATATGAAAGTCGTCGTACGCCTTAGTACAAAATTTTTCAAAAACTACAAAATTTGTGTGCAACGATGAACGAGTGCATTTTTTTCATGGGGGGTTGTTAGGGTCAACGGAAAATCGTGCGTATGAAACATGGGGGTGAAATGGATAGCCGAAACTGAGACCTATCCAATGGTACCCATGTCATATGAAAGTCGTCGTACGCCTTAGTACAACAAAATTTTTACAGCTGCAGCTGATATATGTAAATTTTAATGTGTGCTTGATAAGTTTTTTTTTTTTGGAAAAAGCGGGTCTTTTAATATTACAAAGTTAATTAAATGTGATTTTATTTATCTGTATAGTTTGTTTTGATGTTTTCGTAGACATCTTTTGAAATTAAATATTTTTAAGTAAGAAATCTATACAAGCGCTTAGTTTTACACTATATAAACACTTTAATTGCAGCTTAAATTTGGTAGGAGCGGTGGAGGAGCACATTTAGAAGCGGTGATAGTTATTGTTATTAATCCGCAAATACGTACACCGCCGCCTCCTCCGCCACCACTTGAATTATTACCACGTCGACGTCTTTTGTTATTACTGTTACCATGGTTATGCTCGTTATTATTGGCATATGAATTGCCACACTTTTGGTGCAGTTCGCGATCACGATCACCCTAAAGACGGGTCTATTGAAAGCATTATTGTTGTTGAATCCATTTCGATTTGGCCCAACATTATTGTTATTAGCCCACGGTGATATATTACCTGCCCATGGGTTGGTCCTAGTCGGTGTCGTTTGCTGTTGCTACTGCTGTTTTTGCAGATGTTCGTGAGGTTAACCACCACCGCGTCCATTTGCTTAATTTTTATTTGTATCGGTTGCGGTGTTTTCATACTAATCAGACACGGCAGGAATGGGTTTTTTAATTGCAATAGCTCTCGTACAAACACAGGTTACGGATTGTGTTGTTGTGGCTCGAACCGCGATTTCTTTAAAGGCGGCGGTGATGACTCACGATTATCAATAGTCGGTGAAACTGAAAAGAAACGATCAAGGGGAAGCAACAGCAGCATGTCACGCAATTCTTCTACTTTACCAGCACCAGAAAATTTATTGAGATAATCTGGTCCTTGACGTATTGTCAGCAATAAACGCGAATCTGGATGCATATGTATGAATCGTGTTTGCATGTATGTGTTTCCATTTATTTACTTTTTTCCTAAAAATGTATTAATTAAATTGCTTATTTTTAGAAAATTAATGTAGTTTTACTTACTGTTTTGCTTTTCACTTCAATATAACGCGTAATATGAGTGTTAAGGCATGTTGTCGCATACAACAGAAACCGAAACTGAATTCAGTACATTAACAGTGGCAATTGAAACTAAAACTGAATTTTAGAATTCACTCGTCCGCAGCAACTGAAACTGAAAATAGTACTTTTGACTTCTTTCAGTACTGAATGACATAAAAATACAAAATATAGCACTGATAAAAATGTTAAATGATGAAAAATGACATTTAGTATCAGTTCAGTTTCTAATTGTACAACTGAAACTAAAAATCAGTTTCAGTTTCTTTTCAGTTTCTGTTGTATGCGCAACAATTGGTAACTTCAAAATACCAAAGACATTCTTCCTGTACAGACCAGTTTGCTTATACAAAATATTTCAATTGAGTTGACGTCTGTACAGATACTATTGTCTGCAAAATATATCAATGGAGTTGACGTCTGTACAGATACTTTTGTCTTCATGAGATTTTATTTGCTATTCGGTAACACTGGCATGAAGATCTCGTGAATTTCTTGTAAGTTAGACAAGGAAGACAGATGTTTTTTTATGGAGCCCGCAATAAATCAAAAATGTTTGCAGTTTTTGAAAAATTTTGTACTAAGGCGTACGACGACTTTCATATGACATGGGTACCATTGGATAGGTCTCAGTTTCGGCTATCCATTTCACCCCCATGTTTCATACGCACGATTTTCCGTTGACCCTAACAACCCCCCATGAAAAAAATGCACTCGTTCTTCGTTGCACACAAATTTTGTAGTTTTTGAAAAATTTTGTACTAAGGCGTACGACGACTTTCATATGACATGGGTACCATTGGATAGGTCTCAGTTTCGGCTATCCATTTCACCCCCATGTTTCATACGCACGATTTTCCGTTGACCCTAACAACCCCCCATGAAAAAAATGCACTCGTTCTTCGTTGCACACAAATTTTGTAGTTTTTGAAAAATTTTGTACTAAGGCGTACGACGACTTTCATATGACATGGGTACCATTGGATAGGTCTCAGTTTCGGCTATCCATTTCACCCCCATGTTTCATACGCACGATTTTCCGTTGACCCTAACAACCCCCTATGAAAAAAATGCACTCGTTGTTCGTTGCATACAAATTTTGTAGATTTTGAAAAATTTTGTACTAAGGCGTACGACGACTTTCATATGACATGGTCTCAGTTTCGGCTATCCATTTCACCCCCATGTTTCATACGCACGATTTTCCGTTGACCCTAACAACCCCCTATAAAAAAAATGCACTCGTTGTTCGTTGCATACAAATTTTGTAGATTTTGAAAAATTTTGTACTAAGGCGTACGACGACTTTCATATGACATGGGTACCATTGGATAGGTCTCAGTTTCGGCTATCCATTTCACCCCCATGTTTCATACGCACGATTTTCCGTTGACCCTAACAACCCCCCATGAAAAAAATGCACACGTTCTTCGTTGCACACAAATTTTGTAGATTTTGAAAAATTTTGTACTAAGGCATACAACGACTTTCATATGACATGGGTACCATTGGATAGGTCTCAGTTTCGGCTATCCATTTTACCCCCATGTTTCATACGCACGAGGTACTGTTAAAAAGATATTTGAGCATAAAAAAATTCAGAAAAGGCGGTACCATTTTGAGTTTGGATTTTTAGCCATTTCTTACAATTTTTTTCTTGAGAATTAGTTCGGAAATTAAGAGTAGACAATTGTCTTTCTATTTGCGTTTGCATTTTACATTTTATTTTCTGTTTTAATTCATCATTTTGTATTAATATGCAGAATATAAAATGCCCTGTTTTCGATATCGATAACTGTTTCATTCCCACTTGTAGCGGGTTGTTAACTAGGGGTTGTTATCTTCACGCTAATACATTTCGTAAGGGTGTTTGGGCCGATGTATTTTAAATCGATATTCGATATTGTGAAACAACATTCCTTACAAAACAGATTAAAACGAAACTACTCGTTAGATGAGTTTGAAACTTAAAAGGGGATCAATAGCGACGGGTATTCACCAAAGGTCTTAAGCATGATATGTCCCGATCTCTCGTCCTTGCAGATCTTCTAATAAATATAACGAGTTTCCTAGTTTAGCTTTAATGCGAACTTTAGTGCCTACTGGTGCAAATTTTGCGTTATAATTTCTGGCTAGGTTGCCTAGCGTATTATTTCGTTTTACTACTTCATCTCCTACGTCAAAATCTTTAACCCTTGAACGTAAATTGTACGTTCGTTGGTTTGCTTCATATAATTTCTTCATACGTTTCCCAATGGAGGCCCGAATATTAATAAATTCATCTTCTCTACTTAGTTTTAAGGTATTGTCTGTCAGTGCTTGTAGTTTTTTCAACAGTTTATAACCACTACCATGCGTTATCATGTGTTGTCCAAATAAAACAAAATATGGCAAAAACCCGATTGATTGATGTAATGAATTCCTCAATGCTCCGTTAATGGCACTGATATATACGTCCCAATTCCTCTGATCTACTTGTATGTATGACCTCAGAGCAGCGTTAATTGAACGATTAACACGTTTTGCAGCATTAGCTTGGGGACTATATGCGGCGGTACGCATATGTAAGATAAGATTTAAATTCATTGCTTATAAATTGGCTACCATTGTCGCTGATTACCACTTCCGGCACTCCAAAAACATAGAATATGTGTTCCCTTAAGAAATCGATAGCGGTCTTTGCATTAAATTTCTTTACTGGTTTTAGAAAAGTAAATTTCGAAAAACGATCTAATACAATAAATATTCCTATATTTCCGACTTTAGATCGGGGAATAGGACCAATAAAATCGAGATAAAGGCGTTGAAAGGGCCTTTCGCTAACTACCATGTTTCCCAGTGGAGGTCTTTGAATCTGGGTTGGGTACTTGCATGTTCGACAAATGTCGCAATTTGCAATATACTCTCGTACTTGTACCACTAGTTTGGGCCAGTAGAACTTTCGCCTAATGCGTTCTAAGCATTTCGCTGTACCACAATGTGCAGCAGAAGGTTGATCATGAGCAGATTTGATTACTTGCTCGCGCAATTCTCGTGGAACACACAATTTCCAAGCGTGGTCGTCTAGTGCATCGTTACCTGAAACAAATGAAGATTTGCTTTGGTGAATTTTTCTTTCAGTGCTTTACATTCATCAGACGTAAATGAAACATCATTTAGATCTATATCCGAATTGTTTGTCACTTCAATTGCAGCTATTTCAGCTTCTTCTTCCTGATGAGCTCGAGACAACGCGTCGGCTACTTTGTTTTCGCTTCCTTTGCGATGCTCAATGTGAAAATTGAATGCTTGTAGCTTTATTGCCCATCTAGCAAGACGTCCACTAAGATCTTGTTGATTCATAAGCCAACGGAGACTTGCATGGTCTGTTACTACTGTAAACTCGTGTCCTTCTATGTACATACGAAACTTTTTAATCGCTAATACTACGGCAAGACATTCGAATTCGGTAATTAAATAATTTCGTTGTGCTTTACTAAGTTTCTTTGACATATAAGCAATGGGTCTTTCTTGTCCGTCTTTATCACATTGTAGTTTGTTTTTAATGACCCCAAAGGCTTCCTGAGCTTCTACAGTCCACGTAAAGGATTTGCCTTTTGTCACTTCTGTTAGATGAAAAACCACCGAGCAATAGTTCTCAATAAAACGCTGGTAGCAACCCGTCATGCCCAAAAAAACTCCTTAACTGTCTTTTAGATTTCGGTGCCGGAAAATTCATAATAGCATTAATTTTGGCTGGATTTACTTCTAATTTCCCTTCGCCTACTACGAATCCGAGATATTCTACTTTCTTTAAGCAGAACTGGCTTTTGTTGATATTTATTGTTAAACCAGCTTTTCGTAAGTATGTAGATACTTCGGATAAGTGGTCCAAATGCTCTTCAAAATTTGAAGATAGCACTAATAAATCATCAAGATACACCATAACGCGTGTTTTGAGGTTGTAGGGTATCACTTGATCCATGAGTCTGCACATCGTTTGGGGTGCGTTGCATAATCCAAACGGCATTCGCTTAAGTTGGTACAGTCGTCTGTTGGGTACTGTAAAAGCTGTTTTATTTCTGGATTGTTCATCTAAATTGATTTGCCAAAAAGCGTCTTTCAGGTCCATTTTTTAAATTATATGTACAGGAGGTAAACGACTAAGAAGTCCTTCGAGAGTCTAAACAAAATCTTACTTTTCCGGGCTTGATGATTAACACGATAGGAGATGACCATGAAGAGCATGTGGCTTCTTCTATTAGATCTAAAGAAATCATTCGATCTATTTCGGCACACAATAGTTTTTCTCTGGCAGGAGATAAAGGATAATATCTTTGTTTAATAGGCTTTGCGCTGCCTGTATCTATAACATGTGTTATTATTGACGTTTTGCCTAAACCTTCTTTCTCAAATTATGGAAATATATTTATTACTGCTTGTAATCGACTTCTTTGGTCTGCAGTTATGGGTACTGTATTGACATTCCCTTCCGTTTCAACTGTGCACAGACTGAAATTAGGAGAAATAATTAATAGAAGACACGGTGAATTTTTTTAATTCACGTCTTCGTCTCCAAAATTCGATCATTCGTTTTGTAGATCGTTTTTTAGTTCTATCTAACCTAACTTGATGCAATATCTCTGCTCTACGCTGATTGTGCTGCTTAAATCGAACATGATATGGTGTAAAACTGTGGGTAAA
The DNA here is from genome assembly GCA_035044805.1 of Leucophenga maculata. Classification (NCBI taxonomy): domain Eukaryota; kingdom Metazoa; phylum Arthropoda; class Insecta; order Diptera; family Drosophilidae; genus Leucophenga; species Leucophenga maculata. The sequence goes on along the minus strand of JAWNNP010000201.1, from coordinate 30,841 downwards.
AGACTTTTCTGGGATATTATTTGTCATATTCGGTAATTTATTATTTTGCACTAATGAAATTGGTGGTACCGAGGCTATGTGATCGGATATCCGATTTACAGAGGTCGGACACCCGCTCTGGAGTTTTCCAACTTAGAACGACATCATCTGATGGTTCTACATGGTAGGGTAGGGTAAAGACGAATGGCTATCTACACCTAAGTCATTCCAAATTCTCGGCAAGGAAAACCAAAGATCGGAAATTTTAGCTTGTGTGTGATCCCTTCGCCCATTCCCTAAAGTACTCTGTCGACATTCTTTGACAGGACTAAGAACTGACAAGGAACCAAAGAACCCCACCCCAGCCCTGAGCACAGCCGTACCCAATAGACAGAGTCGGTTTCTCATCAGTTCGGCAGCGATGCATAAACAATAGCAGTCTGTTCGTTACAATATATATATATGTATATATATATATATATATATATATATATATATATATATATAAATATATGTATATATATATACTTTATATGTGTATATCTATCTATATATATAAAAATTAATCTTGATATATCTATCTATGTATGTATGTATGTATGTATGTATGTTCCTTATAGGAAGCAAAACCATCCAACCGATTGAGCTGAAATTCACAGACGATCTTCAGTTCATTCAGGAGAGTGTTCCAGTAAAGTTTGGTCAAAATCGGAGGGGCTGTGCCTCACCCCCCATACAAGCGATGAACAAAATTCAACATATCTTTGCATCCATCTGAAGTACGGGGACGAAATTTACTACACATGTTAATGGGATCGGGAAAAGTAATCGTGTTATGTTTGGTCAAAATCGGAGGGGGCTATGCCCCACCCCCATACAAACGATAAACAAAATTCAACATATCTTTGCATCCATTTGAGCTACGGGGACGATATTTATTACACATGTTAATGGGATCGGGAAAAGTAATCGTGTTATGTTTGGTCAAAATCGGAGGGGGCTATGCCCCACCCCCCATATAAGCGATAAACAAAATTCAACATATCTTTGCATCCATCTGAGGTACGGGGACGAAATTTATTACACATGTTAATGGGATTGGGAAAAGTAATCGTGCTATGTTTGGTCCAAATCGGAGGGGGCTATACCCACCCCTATACAAGCGATAAACAAAATTCAACATATCTTTGCATCCATTTGAAGTACGGGGACGAAATTTACTACACATGTTAATGGGATCGGGAAAAGTAATCGTGTTATGTTTGGTCAAAATCGGAGGGGGCTATGGCCACCCCCCATACAAGCGATAAACAAAATTCAACATATCTTTGCATCCATCTGAGGTACGGGGACGAAATTTACTACACATGTTAATGGGATCGGGAAAAGTAATCGTGTTATATTTGGTCAAAATCGGAGGGGGCTATGCCCCACCCCCCATACAAGCGATAAACAAAATTCAACATATCTTTGCATCCATCTGAGGTACGGGGACGAAATTTATTACACATGTTATTGGTATCGGGAAAAGTAATCGTACTATGTTTGGTCCATTTCGGAGGGGGCTATGCCCCACCCCCCATACAAGCGATAAACAAAATTCAACATATCTTTGCATCCATCTGAGCTACGGGGACGAAATTTATTACACATGTTAATGGGATCGGGAAAAGTAATCGTGCTATGTTTGGTCCGAATTGGAGGGGGCTATGCCCCACCCCCATACAAACAATAAACAAAATTCAACATATCTTTGCATCCATTTGAAGTACGGGGACGAAATTTACTACACATGTTAATGGGATCAGCAAAAGTAATCGTGTTAAGTTTCGTCAAAATCGGAGGGGGCTATGCCTCACCCCTCATACAAGCGATAAACAAAATTCAATATATCTTTGCATCCATCTGAGGTACGGGGACGAAATTTATTACACATGTTAATGGGATCGGGAAAAGTAATCGTGCTATGTTTGGTCCAAATCGGAGGTGGCTATACCCACCCCTATACAAGCGATACAAAAAAATTCAACATATCTTTGCATTTATTTGAAGTACATGGATGAAATTTGGTACAAGATTTGGATGAAGTAATCAAGTTAAGATAAGAGAATAAAGTTTCACAGTTTAAAAAATAAAAAAAAATATTTGATTTTTCGTTAGTTATTTGATTGTTGAAAGAAGTAGAGAAGTGCTTGAAATCGAGTAGGAGGAGAATATTTTGTGTGATGAAAATAACTTTTACTGGGCACAGCAAATTGTACCGGGTACAGCTAGTAATATATATATGTAATGCAGGGATTTATGCATCCACTACAGACAGCTAATACTTACGGCTGCCCCACTCTTCGCGAGATACCGTAACGTTCACTGTAGGTAGAGTAACATAAATACCCTTGCACAACAAATAAATTTTACAAAGTAATGACCAGATTAATAATAAGAAAAGTTTGGTAAGTCCACTGGTTGTATCCTCTTAAGACGTCTTCTAGTAGTGAGTTCCAGGAAGGGTATATTGTTTAACTCGGTGTTGGAATGAGCCATAATTCTGATGTGATGCATTCTGCTTACTGCTACTATTTCCTCTTTTATTGTGCGTATGTTGAGGTCTCGGTGTATATCTGCATTAGAAATAAACCAATCAGCTCCTGTAATTTGTCGAAGTATTTTTGACTGTTGCCGTTGAATTATATCAGTGTTCGATGTTTTTGATTTGTCCCATATCTCGAGACCGTAAGTCCAGATAGGTTTGATAATGCTTTTATATAATAATATTCTGTTGAACATCGATAGCTTAGACTTCCTGTTCATAAGCTAGTACAATTGTCGGCATTTCTCTTTTATTTGGTTTCGTTTTTTCTCAATGTGTTGTTTCCAAGTCAGTTTACTGTCTAAATGTATTCCTAAGTATTTTGCTGAATTTGCAATGGGTATGTCAACATTGTTTATTTTTAGGGGATTGGGTACGAAAGCACGTTTTGTTGTAAATATATCTTGGGTGGTATTGCTTGCATTAATTTTTATAGCCCATTTTTCAAACCAAGTAGTTATAGTATCAAGAGTACCTTGAAGGTTTCTAGAAGCTAAAGACAAGTCGTTATGAGCAGAGAGCAGGACTGTGTCGTCTGCAAAAGTAGCAATTATTAAAGAGGGCTCATTCGGGTGTGGTATATCTTGAGTATAAAGAACATACAAGAGAGGTCCTAAAACACTCCCTTGGGGTATTCCAGCATTTATTTGTCTTATTGACGGTAAAGCGTCTTTGACTTTAACATAAAAGTATCTATCTGATATATAACTTTTTAGCAAAAGATAAAAATCCTGAGGAAGGAGAGATTGAAGTTTGAATAACAATCCCTTGAGCCATACCTTGTCAAATACCTTCTCGACATCGAGAAAAACTCCTATACAATATTTCTTGTCATCAAGGTCTGTAGAAATTTTGCTAACTATTCTATGTATTTGTTCAATTGTGGAATGGTGTTTTCGGAATCCAAATTGATGGTCAGGTATAATGTAACTATTGTCAAGTGGGTTGCAGTCTGCTATTAAATATTCTTTCAAACACCTTAGATAAAATCGGCAAAAGACTTATCGGTCGATAGGAAGCTGCACTGGAAGTATCTTTGCCAGGCTTAGGTATTGCTATCATTTCTAAAACCTTGCAAGTCTTTGGAAAATATTTAATTCTTATTATAGCATTAAATAAATTTCGGAGATATAGTACAGCACTCTTTGGAAGTTCTTTCAGCAATTTACCAGTTATCATATCATAACCCGGGGATTTCTTTGTTTTGATTTTGTCAATAATTATTTTGATTTCCTTAGCAGATACGTACCGGATTGGAATGTTACGAATAGAACTGCTTGAATTTTCTGACACATGTTCACAGTTTTGTGGGTCATTCTTAAACGTGTTTTGAAAAAGTTCAACTTTTCAAACTCTGTTTTTGCCCAGCTACCATCTGCCTTTTTTAATATGGCATTTCGCATTGTGGTTCGTCTTAATTTTTTTGTAGCCTTCCAAAGGGAGAAATTAGTATCTGAATTTGGGGTCATATGGGTTAGATAACTTTCTAAATATTTGTTATTATTTTTACAAAGAACTTCTTTTAGGTGCTTAGTTGCTTGATTAAGCTTCTTTTTGTCTCGGGGCATCTTGTAATTTGCCAGATTTTTCGAAGTTTTCTTTTTTTCTCAATTTGTTGACGAATTGAGGCAGGTGTGAATTGCAGAGCTTCTTTTCGAATGAAATCCGGAGTTGAAATCATCGCCGCTTCAGCTACAGCATCATTAAAATATATCACGGAACTTTCTATATCATATGAAGATTTTAATGATATGTCCGATCGTAAATGTACATTTAGAAACTCTTTATATGCTTGCCAATCAGTTTTTGAATTATAAAGGGTTGGCGTGGGCTTGTTTGTTGCAAGTGTAGTCAGGTAATCGAGCTGAATTGGAGAGTGATCAGAAGACAGCTCAAAACGGGATTTAATAACAAAATGATTAATATTTATGTTTATGATAACACAAAAGTCAATAAGATTTGGTACTTTGTTTGTGTCTGTTGGCCAGTATGTAGGCTCTACTTGCGTTAAAATCACCTGCAGTTATAAATCATGGCCCTAAGGATTTAAAGTAATTGTTGTACTGTGCCAAAGTTACTTTGTGTCTAGGAGGACTATACAAGGCCGAAATAGTCAGGGGACCGTTAAGATCATCTAAATGAATAATAGTAGCTTGAATATAGTCTGTTCAGGCATGAAGCCTAAACATGTGAGGCAAAACTGCTACATCAAGTGCTACATTGACAAGTGAAGGGACTTAATTTATGATCAATATCGATTTTAATAGCCTTTTGTCCACGTTGGTTTAATAGTTTCTGCTACGCGACTTTTTACATTATAAATAGTTTAGATTGCGCTGAGGCCTACAACCTCAGCGATAGCATTTTAATAGTTTAAGAATAGAATAAGTTTTATGAATAAAAAGGGAGCCGCTCGCTAGAGCGGCTCAGTAGTTAATGAACACTCAAAATATACGCGTCGATTATTTGCGCGTTATAAATGTATCTCGTACCTACAGAGCTCTACATTTAATGGTCCTTTGAGCCGGATCTCGGTTTGATAAAAAATATTAATTGATATATTTTTTGGTCTATCGAGTTAAAAACTGTAGAGAGTCTACGATGACATCTAAAGTACCTGATGATCAAAAAGTAGACAAGGTAGTTGCAAGAAGCCTTCCGAAGTCATCAAAAGCACCTGATGACGAAGTGAAAATAAGCAAACCCATCAAGGCATCAGAAGTACTTGATAGCCAGATGGAAATTAAATCACAACGGAGTTCCAGCCCAATAAAAAAATGGTGGATCTTATGGAAAGAAGAGCTGATCGTGTAAGGCAACAAATGTGCCTAATCAAAGACAGCTTGAAAAAAACAAATGTAACTGGCCTCTTAAGGTATAAAGCTATGCTAAAAAGCTATTGGTCTTCATTGGAGGACAGCCTAATAAAAATAGAGGTCAACTACAATAAATATGCATCCGATGAGATAGATATTCTCAAAGCTGAAGTCGCTGGCCTTGAGATACTCATTGATATTAATATAAAAGAGCAAGAGGAAAAACGGCCAAAGCTACGACCACAGCTGAAGAAAATTTCATTCAGGAAAATTTCATTCCCTGAAGAAGAATATGTGCAACTGCGACGCATCGATAATGAGCTCGAGCCACGTCTGGAAGAAAAAGAAGAGCAAGCAATGCTACTTGAAGAGCTCAGGAAAATTACCTTCGGTCCCAGCCAGGAAGAAGAACAGGCAAGGCTACGAGATGAGCTCAATAAAATAACCTTCGGTCCTAGCAGGGAAGAAAAGGAAGAACAAGCAAGGCTACGTGAAGAGCTCAGCAAAATTACTTTCAATGCAAACGAATTTGCGCCAACGCAACCGGAGCCAACAAAAAGCGATACACCAGCGGCAACGTCCATGCGTCAATTGTGTAACCAACTGAAAGACACAGAAACAGTACCCTCTTTGACAATGGAAATACGACAGTCTGCCGAAACAAAACTGGCTGAGGTGCAGACAAATGCGAGTTCTTCCATATTAATCGGTTTATCGAGTTCAACAATTGCTGGTGTTGGCGTAAGGTCGGAGCAAGATCTTGCAGATATTGATCTTGGCATCCGCTTGCCGCCGAACTATTGTATTCAGCAAATTTCTACGCAACCGACACCGACTTCACCAACAAAAAAATGTATCTCACTTGAGATTATCGACAATAATCTGTTGAAAACGAAAAGTTCTGAATTCGGGTGTGGTATATCTTGAGTATAAAGAACATACAAGAGAGGTCCTAAAACACTCCCTTGGGGTATTCCAGCATTTATTTGTCTTATTGACGGTAAAGCGTCTTTGACTTTAACATAAAAGTATCTATCTGATATATAACTTTTTAGCAAAAGATAAAAATCCTGAGGAAGGAGAGATTGAAGTTTGAATAACAATCCCTTGAGCCATACCTTGTCAAATACCTTCTCGACATCGAGAAAAACTCCTATACAATATTTCTTGTCATCAAGGTCTGTAGAAATTTTGCTAACTATTCTATGTATTTGTTCAATTGTGGAATGGTGTTTTCGGAATCCAAATTGATGGTCAGGTATAATGTAACTATTGTCAAGTATGGGTTGCAGTCTGCTATTAAATATTCTTTCAAACACCTTAGATAAAATCGGCAAAAGACTTATCGGTCGATAGGAAGCTGCACTGGAAGTATCTTTGCCAGGCTTAGGTATTGCTATGATTTCTGATACCTTCCAAGTCTTTTGATTTTGTCAATAATTATTTTGATTTCCTTAGCAGATACGTACCGGGTTGGAATATTACGAATAGAACTGCTTGAATTTTCTGACATATGTTCACAGTTTTGTGGGTCATTCTAAATGTGTTTTAAAAAAAGTCAGTTAGAAGTGTTGACTTTTCAAACTCTGTTTTTGTCCAGCTACCATCTGCCTTTTTTAATATGGCATTTCGCATTGTGGTTCGTCTTAATTTTTTTGTAGCCTTCCAAAGGGAGAAATTAGTATCTGAATTTGGGGTCATATTGGTTAGATAACTTTCTAAATATTTGTTATTATTTTTACAAAGAACTTCTTTTAGGTGCTTAGTTGCTTGATTAAGCTTCTTTTTGTCTCGGGGCATCTTGTAATTTGCCAGATTTTTCGAAGTTTTCTTTTTTTTCTCAATTTGTTGGCGAATTGAAGCAGGTGTGAATTGCATAGTTTCTTTTCGAATAAAATCCGGAGTTGAAATCAGCGCCGCTTCAGCTACAGCATCATTAAAATATATCACGGAACTTGCTATATCATATGAAGATTTTAATGATATGTCCGATCGTAAATGTACATTTAGAAACTCTTTATATGCTTGCCAATCAGTTTTTGAATTATAAAGGGTTGGCGTGGGCTTGTTTGTTGCAAGTGTAGTCAGGTAATCGAGCTGAATTGGAGAGTGATCAGAAGACAGCTCAAAACGGGATTTAATAACAAAATGATTAATATTTATGTTTATGATAACACAAAAGTCAATAAGATTTGGTACTTTGTTTGTGTCTGTTGGCCAGTATGTAGGCTCTACTTGCGTTAAAATCACCTGCAGTTATAAATCATGGCCCTAAGGATTTAAAGTAATTGTTGTACTGTGCCAAAGTTACTTTGTGTCTAGGAGGACTATACAAGGCCGAAATAGTCAGGGGACCGTTAAGATCATCTTAATGAATAATAGTAGCTTGAATATAGTCTGTTCAGGCATGAAGCCTAAACATGTGAGGCAAAACTGCTACATCAAGTGCTACATTGACAAGTGAAGGGACTTAATTTATGATCAATATCGATTTTAATAGCCTTTTGTCCACGTTGGTTTAATAGTTTCTGCTACGCGACTTTTTACATTATAAATAGTTTAGATTGCGCTGAGGCCTACAACCTCAGCGATAGCATTTTAATAGTTTAAGAATAGAATAAGTTTTATGAATAAAAAGGGAGCCGCTCGCTAGAGCGGCTCAGTAGTTAATGAACACTCAAAATATACGCGTCGATTATTTGCGCGTTATAAATGTATCTCGTACCTACAGAGCTCTACATTTAATGGTCCTTTGAGCCGGATCTCGGTTTGATAAAAAATATTAATTGATATATTTTTTGGTCTATCGAGTTAAAAACTGTAGAGAGTCTACGATGACATCTAAAGTACCTGATGATCAAAAAGTAGACAAGGTAGTTGCAAGAAGCCTTCCGAAGTCATCAAAAGCACCTGATGACGAAGTGAAAATAAGCAAACCCATCAAGGCATCAGAAGTACTTGATAGCCAGATGGAAATTAAATCACAACGGAGTTCCAGCCCAATAAAAAAATGGTGGATCTTATGGAAAGAAGAGCTGATCGTGTAAGGCAACAAATGTGCCTAATCAAAGACAGCTTGAAAAAAACAAATGTAACTGGCCTCTTAAGGTATAAAGCTATGCTAAAAAGCTATTGGTCTTCATTGGAGGACAGCCTAATAAAAATAGAGGTCAACTACAATAAATATGCATCCGATGAGATAGATATTCTCAAAGCTGAAGTCGCTGGCCTTGAGATACTCATTGATATTAATATAAAAGAGCAAGAGGAAAAACGGCCAAAGCTACGACCACAGCTGAAGAAAATTTCATTCAGGAAAATTTCATTCCCTGAAGAAGAATATGTGCAACTGCGACGCATCGATAATGAGCTCGAGCCACGTCTGGAAGAAAAAGAAGAGCAAGCAATGCTACTTGAAGAGCTCAGGAAAATTACCTTCGGTCCCAGCCAGGAAGAAGAACAGGCAAGGCTACGAGATGAGCTCAATAAAATAACCTTCGGTCCTAGCAGGGAAGAAAAGGAAGAACAAGCAAGGCTACGTGAAGAGCTCAGCAAAATTACTTTCAATGCAAACGAATTTGCGCCAACGCAACCGGAGCCAACAAAAAGCGATACACCAGCGGCAACGTCCATGCGTCAATTGTGTAACCAACTGAAAGACACAGAAACAGTACCCTCTTTGACAATGGAAATACGACAGTCTGCCGAAACAAAACTGGCTGAGGTGCAGACAAATGCGAGTTCTTCCATATTAATCGGTTTATCGAGTTCAACAATTGCTGGTGTTGGCGTAAGGTCGGAGCAAGATCTTGCAGATATTGATCTTGGCATCCGCTTGCCGCCGAACTATTGTATTCAGCAAATTTCTACGCAACCGACACCGACTTCACCAACAAAAAAATGTATCTCACTTGAGATTATCGACAATAATCTGTTGAAAACGAAAAGTTCTGAATTCGGGTGTGGTATATCTTGAGTATAAAGAACATACAAGAGAGGTCCTAAAACACTCCCTTGGGGTATTCCAGCATTTATTTGTCTTATTGACGGTAAAGCGTCTTTGACTTTAACATAAAAGTATCTATCTGATATATAACTTTTTAGCAAAAGATAAAAATCCTGCGGAAGGAGAGATTGAAGTTTGAATAACAATCCCTTGAGCCATACCTTGTCAAATACCTTCTCGACATCGAGAAAAACTCCTATACAATATTTCTTGTCATCAAGGTCTGTAGAAATTTTGCTAACTATTCTATGTATTTGTTCAATTGTGGAATGGTGTTTTCGGAATCCAAATTGATGGTCAGGTATAATGTAACTATTGTCAAGTATGGGTTGCAGTCTGCTATTAAATATTCTTTCAAACACCTTGGATAAAATCGGCAAAAGACTTATCGGTCGATAGGAAGCTGCACTGGAAGTATCTTTGCCAGGCTTAGGTATTGCTATGATTTCTGATACCTTCCAAGTCTTTTGATTTTGTCAATAATTATTTTGATTTCCTTAGCAGATACGTACCGGGTTGGAATATTACGAATAGAACTGCTTGAATTTTCTGACATATGTTCACAGTTTTGTGGGTCATTCTAAATGTGTTTTAAAAAAAGTCAGTTAGAAGTGTTGACTTTTCAAACTCTGTTTTTGTCCAGCTACCATCTGCCTTTTTTAATATGGCATTTCGCATTGTGGTTCGTCTTAATTTTTTTGTAGCCTTCCAAAGGGAGAAATTAGTATCTGAATTTGGGGTCATATTGGTTAGATAACTTTCTAAATATTTGTTATTATTTTTACAAAGAACTTCTTTTAGGTGCTTAGTTGCTTGATTAAGCTTCTTTTTGTCTCGGGGCATCTTGTAATTTGCCAGATTTTTCGAAGTTTTCTTTTTTTTCTCAATTTGTTGGCGAATTGAAGCAGGTGTGAATTGCATAGTTTCTTTTCGAATAAAATCCGGAGTTGAAATCAGCGCCGCTTCAGCTACAGCATCATTAAAATATATCACAGAACTTGCTATATCATATGAAGATTTTAATGATATGTCCGATCGTAAATGTACATTTAGAAACTCTTTATATGCTTGCCAATCAGTTTTTGAATTATAAAGGGTTGGCGTGGGCTTGTTTGTTGCAAGTGTAGTCAGGTAATCGAGCTGAATTGGAGAGTGATCAGAAGACAGCTCAAAACGGGATTTAATAACAAAATGATTAATATTTATGTTTATGATAACACAAAAGTCAATAAGATTTGGTACTTTGTTTGTGTCTGTTGGCCAGTATGTAGGCTCTACTTGCGTTAAAATCACCTGCAGTTATAAATCATGGCCCTAAGGATTTAAAGTAATTGTTGTACTGTGCCAATGTTACTTTGTGTCTAGGAGGACTATACAAGGCCGAAATAGTCAGGGGACCGTTAAGATCATCTAAATGAATAATAGTAGCTTGAATATAGTCTGTTCAGGCATGAAGCCTAAACATGTGAGGCAAAACTGCTACATCAAGTGCTACATTGACAAGTGAAGGGACTTAATTTATGATCAATATCGATTTTAATAGCCTTTTGTCCACGTTGGTTTAATAGTTTCTGCTACGCGACTTTTTACATTATAAATAGTTTAGATTGCGCTGAGGCCTACAACCTCAGCGATAGCATTTTAATAGTTTAAGAATAGAATAAGTTTTATGAATAAAAAGGGAGCCGCTCGCTAGAGCGGCTCAGTAGTTAATGAACACTCAAAATATACGCGTCGATTATTTGCGCGTTATAAATGTATCTCGTACCTACAGAGCTCTACATTTAATGGTCCTTTGAGCCGGATCTCGGTTTGATAAAAAATATTAATTGATATATTTTTTGGTCTATCGAGTTAAAAACTGCAGAGAGTCTACGATGACATCTAAAGTACCTGATGATCAAAAAGTAGACAAGGTAGTTGCAAGAAGCCTTCCGAAGTCATCAAAAGCACCTGATGACGAAGTGAAAATAAGCAAACCCATCAAGGCATCAGAAGTACTTGATAGCCAGATGGAAATTAAATCACAACGGAGTTCCAGCCCAATAAAAAAATGGTGGATCTTATGGAAAGAAGAGCTGATCGTGTAAGGCAACAAATGTGCCTAATCAAAGACAGCTTGAAAAAAACAAATGTAACTGGCCTCTTAAGGTATAAAGCTATGCTAAAAAGCTATTGGTCTTCATTGGAGGACAGCCTAATAAAAATAGAGGTCAACTACAATAAATATGCATCCGATGAGATAGATATTCTCAAAGCTGAAGTCGCTGGCCTTGAGATACTCATTGATATTAATATAAAAGAGCAAGAGGAAAAACGGCCAAAGCTACGACCACAGCTGAAGAAAATTTCATTCAGGAAAATTTCATTCCCTGAAGAAGAATATGTGCAACTGCGACGCATCGATAATGAGCTCGAGCCACGTCTGGAAGAAAAAGAAGAGCAAGCAATGCTACTTGAAGAGCTCAGGAAAATTACCTTCGGTCCCAGCCAGGAAGAAGAACAGGCAAGGCTACGAGATGAGCTCAATAAAATAACCTTCGGTCCTAGCAGGGAAGAAAAGGAAGAACAAGCAAGGCTACGTGAAGAGCTCAGCAAAATTACTTTCAATGCAAACGAATTTGCGCCAACGCAACCGGAGCCAACAAAAAGCGATACACCAGCGGCAACGTCCATGCGTCAATTGTGTAACCAACTGAAAGACACAGAAACAGTACCCTCTTTGACAATGGAAATACGACAGTCTGCCGAAACAAAACTGGCTGAGGTGCAGACAAATGCGAGTTCTTCCATATTAATCGGTTTATCGAGTTCAACAATTGCTGGTGTTGGCGTAAGGTCGGAGCAAGATCTTGCAGATATTGATCTTGGCATCCGCTTGCCGCCGAACTATTGTATTCAGCAAATTTCTACGCAACCGACACCGACTTCACCAACAAAAAAATGTATCTCACTTGAGGTTATCGACAATAATCTGTTGAAAACGAAAAGTTCTGAATTTAGCGGACAATTGGCAATGGAAAAGCAAACGCTGCAGTTTCAGCAGAAAACCTACGGAGAATGGGACTATTTATTCCAAAAAATAGTCAATAATCCCCCGGGAAGTCCTCACTGTTAGAAGTGAGTAAATTTGCGAATAAATATATGCAAGTCAAAGTATGTAATGCAGCATACCATCATACTAACAAGAGTAAGATGGGATGGCTGAACTGGTGGTGGTTTGTAAAACGCCTCAAGTCCATCTCATACTATTTGCACCACCGAACGAAATGGAAAATTTCGCTTCCAATTGTCTCGAAGAAGACCACAACTGCTGCATCAAATAAAGAATCCTAAACTTCCGAGTAGCTAAAGCCGATTGAGCCCATTTGCTGTCTGCCGAGGATGCGAAAATACTTGATTTGCGTCCACCACAGAAGCGTCGCAAGAAACCAGCTAGGAAGGATGATGTTGGTGACGATTCGACCGAAACGAGTGATGCTGACGTTACTATTGCTGATGTGAGCAAGGAAGAGGTGCCGAAAGTGAAGATGCTGCTGATGCCGGTGATGAAACTTCAGCTGATGTTAAGAAGGAGGGTGCCAAAGGTGAAGTCGATTTTGCGGCCGATTCAATCATAAAGGGTGATGCTGAGACTACTATCATAATGAAGAGAGCTCGGCAACAACTACTGGTTGTCACATTTTCTGGCCCCCCGCAGAATGTTCAGGCATGAAGCTTCAACATGTGATATGAGGCAAAACTCTCAAAGACGTCCAATAAGAACAACGCACACACAGTGCTGTTGTCATACGCATTAGAGCTGCACTTGATAAGTGCAGCGTGTGTATTTTTAATCGTCATCTTTTTAATAGCTCCTTCTCCGTTTGTCAAGTGCTACATTGACAAGTGCAGGGACTTAATTTTTGATCAATATCGATTTTAATAGCCTTTTGTCCGCATTGGTTTAATAGTTTCTGCTACGCGACTTTTTACATTATAAATATTTTAGATTGCGCTGAGGCCTACAACCTCAGCGATAGCATTTTAATAGTTTAAGAAAAGAATAAGTTTTATGAATAAAAAGGAGCGGCTCAGTGGTTAATGAACACTCAAAATATACGCGTCGATTATTTGCGCGTTATAAATGTATCTCGTACCTTCAGAGCTCTACAAGTCATAGCTATAATTTTCAATTAGAGAACATTTAATTTTATTCTTTATAATTATGGCCGCTCTCCCATGACCAGTTCCGTCTGGGTGATTTGTATTGTATAATGTGTATCCTGTGATCCTTAAGAAATGTTTAGATGTCAGATGAGTTTCTGAGATCAGTGCCAGATCATTGCTATTGTCATATTCAAATTGCTTTAGCTCCAGAACGTGTTGCATTAGCCCATTTGCATTCCACAAAATAATTCGTAGATTATCTGAGTCCATGCCTACGAGTTGAGTTTCGAAACTTGGAGTGTGATTACATTTAGTATGGCTGACATTTGTCGTCCGATTTCGGTCTGCTATTTTGAGCCATTTGTGCAAAGCTTATAGCTGGATTTACTGGTAAACTTGCACTAAGAGTGGATGCAACCTGTTTACTTTCAGTAGCTTTTGTTAAGCTTTTTGCTCGAAGTGCAGGGAAACGTTGCACTTTTATTGCTTTATAGACCTCACAGCCTTTATAATTGGCTGTGTGATTGCCGCCGCATAAAGCACATTTGGTGAGGCCTTTACCAAAAGCTAGAGGACACTTTATAGTTTTGTGGGGTCCAGCGCATTTCACACAGACCGGGTCTCTAGTACAATAATTTTTATTATGGCCATACTTTTGGCAGTTAGCACACTGAGAAAGAGTACGTTTAGTGTGAGGTGGTTCAAAAGAGATTTTAGTTTGAAGCAGGTGTGTTGTTTTATAAATATCTTTTTTATTTTCTTCGTTTAGAAGATCAATAGAAAATAATGGAAGTGGGACTTTTGTAGTCCTTTGCAGAATATTTTATATATTCACAACTGTGTGGCCTAGTTCTTGGAGCTCAATTTTTATTTCTTCAGTGTCAGCTGAAGGATGCATATTCCTGAGAATGACTTTAAAGGTCCTATCTTCTTTAGCCTTGATGGTATAATATTTAGTTTTTTTTTTTGGCGTAACATTTTAACAATATTTCTGTAGTTAGTTGAGTCGGTAGTTTGAATCCTAACTTCATTTTTAGCTAAAGCTTTCAACTCAAAGTTTTTAGCTACTTCTTTAAGGGCTTCGTTTAGAATTTTAATTTGGCCAACATCCTGTACATATATTGGAGGGGGCTTATTAATATTATGTGGAGCCTGAACCGATTTAGTAACACTGTCAGTTTGTTCGTTTGTTTTGTCGTCGCTGTCTGCTAACAGTTCGAACCTGTTTGTTGTATTTGGTCTGTTAAGCCAGTAATCCTGCAATTTTGCTTGTGTTTTATTTTTTTGTTTTTTGTTGCTGTTTTGCATTTGCTTATTAGGCGAATGCAAACCCCGATGTCTTTTTAAATTTAACTGTGGGTTGTTGTTTGTTTTGTTTACGTTTTGGGTTTCAGTGTTAGTTTTATTTGAATTAATTGTTATCGATGACTCATTAGGATGTGTCGAAGGTTGTTGCAGCAGACAAGTTGGAGTTTGAAAAATTTTTGTTGTTGTTGCACGGGGAAACAAACAAGAAATATGCATTTCTCGCGCTGCTAATCATTTATTTATTTTGATTACTTGTTTTTTTGTAATTGTTGCACAAAATATGTATGTGGACAAATTTGTAATGACGGTCTGTCTCTTTTTTTACAAAATTTATACACTTGATTTTTTAAAAAAAAATATATGGGCATTTCCACAAAAATGTCAACCGGAGCCAAAAAATTCTCATATTGAAAATTTGTCCCTACATTATAAGTTGGACGAAAAATGAAAGGAAGTGAAAATAAATATATTGTTTATATTAAAAATCATTTATAATCATCTTTTTACGCATATCTAGTTAGATAAAAAGTAAATATATAAACATAAAAACTATGGTGGAACAAAATATCGCACGCGACATGTCGCGTTCGACAGTGATTAAAAATGAAATGTTTAATGTTTTGTAATGAAATAAAATATATATGATATATGAATAATATTCATTGAATATATATGAATAAGATATATGAATGCATAATATTTTAAAATTTGTCGCATTAAAATATTCCATCAGGTTTGGCCGAAATAGGAGTTTCAACTGTTTGCTTTGAAAACGAATTCCGTTTTTTTGTCGCGTGCGACAGTCTGGTTTTTTTGGAATATATATATGTATACTTATATATATGTTTACGTATACTTATATATTTATATATATACATATATATATATATATATAAATATATAAGTATACATATATATATATATATATGTATACTTATATATTTATATATATATGTATATATATATATATATTAGGGCGGTTCGATTTGTAGGGGGTCAAAAAAATCGCTTAGGCACAAATGATTTTCGGATTCTAGGGATCAAAATAAGATTTGTTCAAGAAACCATACCTCTAAAATGAATTCTGATGTCCCTCGTTTTAACGTGTAGGTACGTGTAGGTAAAATCAGTGAAATGGCTATTTCTTGGCACCGGTGCATCCTACGGTAATGGAATGTATGGGTGGCCCCCCCTAATTTTTGGTGTAGAATGCGATGAAACTAGTTGCAAAAGTAAAAAAGTTCATCCAAGGGGGTGAAATCTCCAAAAATGGGGGGGTACCACTAGCATGGGTGGGTCGACCCTCCAAAGTTAGTGGGGGTTGGTCATACATTTGGACTCGATTGGGGCACTCTAAATGGGTCAAAACAGGATTTTTTGAAATTTGACCTTTTGGGTACCTACACGTTAAAACGAGGGACATCAGAATTCTGATGATATATATATATATGTATATATATATATATATATATATATATATATATATATATATATATATATATATATATATATATATATATATATATATATATATATATATATATATATATATATATATATATATATATACATAAAAATATATAAGTATATATATATATAAATATATATGAATATATATATAAATATATATAAATATATATATATATATATATATATATATATATATAAATATATATTTATATATACATACATATATATATATATATTTATATATATATTCTTATATATTTATATATATATATATATGTATATATATATACAATATCTATTAGCAAATATAACATTAGCACCAAGTTTATAAACTTTGTTTTTTTAATAATTATTGCAGAGCCAACATGAATTACCAGCAAGTCCAAAATGTCACAATAAATTATTAATTCAAGACAAACGATATGAACTTTTTTCTGACATTCCTGATTTACCAAAGGAATGTCCTCCCTGCTCGCACAAGGCGATGCTATTTTTACCCGCTGGATTCGATCTCAGTACGCTCAATAGATACAAGGATCCGAATCATTGGCATATAAAGAAATCAATAATTTATGCCAAGGATAGGTAATATATCCATTTTAATTTGCTTTTAAAGTACTACCGCTTTTTAAATTTTATATATTATATTAGAGTTTTAGAGACTAAAAACAATGGAAATAATAAAACGTATAATATTGCTTTCAACATGTCAAATAGCTTAAAGATAAAAGGCTTAGCAGAAAATCCAAAATCTACAAGCATTTCATCTTTACCGCAGCGTAGTCATTTACTAACTTTACCTACGGCTAGTGCTGGTCGTGGTAAAACTTTGGATCAAATCGTAAGTTATTATATATTTTTGTTACTTCGAAAAAATATTTTGTATATTTTTTCTAATCCTCTAAAGCAGTCACTAATGCATGGTATTATTGATAAGACTGGCAATGTACAAACGCTAACATCTGAAAAGATCTTTTTGACTACCCTACCGGGAATCGGAAGAGCTGAACTGGTTAAAAAAATGGTGAGTGACCTAATATATAGTTCAGTACATCTAAGAAAAAACAATGCTTTATTATGTTATTTTTTTTTTTTAATTAACGAAAATAATGTACTTTTTGCTTCAAGATTTTAATCCGCACAACATAGTTTCCACATTTTCAAATATTTATAACGCGGGATCGATATATCGAATGTTTCACTAGCGTCATATATCAGATATCATAATAAGCCATTTGACGCCTAATTTGGCAATATCGAGCGGATGGTAGAATGAAAGCACACAGCAGTGTGGCTACTAAATTATTACGTTCACTCATACTATACGCACAATAACCAAGTTTTTACAGATAAATCCGATTTGAAAATGTTAACATTTATAATATCGGTTCACGTCAGTGAGAAATATTGAAGTTCAAAAGTACCCACCTGCAAAAAGTTTGGTGCTGCTGGGAGCCCTATGGCCTTAAACATTGATTAAACTGTGATTAGTCATTGGTAGGGTCCTTCATATATCTTATTTTTTTTTTTTGTATTTCCCATTGTTTTATACGTCTGTCTGTTTTATACGTCTGTCTATAAGACACATACTACACTTTAAAATAATGTTTAAGCGATGAAATAATTTAAAAAATTAGGACTACAAACAGCTTATACTTACGGCTGCCCCACTCTTCACGAGATACCATAACGTTCACTGTAGGTTTGTTTGTTTAAATGGCCGTCAACCGTCTGCCAGTCATGGCCGCGTCCAGGAAAGCGCGCCAGCCTCCATAATCCTGTGCGCGCTGGCGCCAGGCGTTCTGAATGCCAAGTACGGAGAGATCTCTCCATACCTGGTCATTCCATTGGGTGCCCGGTCGTCCTCTATGTCGGCGCCCACCAATCAAGTTTGGGCCCCCCATGTAAACCATGTGTGCTGGAGCTCTTTCGTCCATTCGAATGAGGTGTCCAGCCCAGTGCAGCCGCTGAAATCTTATGCGCTGGACTATGTCAACCTCATCGAATAGCTCGTACAGCTCGCGGTTCATACGGGACCTAAACTCGTCGCCGACTCTAATAGGACCAAAGATCCTGCGAAGAATCTTCCTCTCGAAGACTTCCAACGCTGTCTCGTCCGACTCAATCACGGTCCATGCTTCTGCGCCATACAGTAGGACCGGGAGTATCAGCGTCTTATATATATTTATTTTCGTCCGTCGAGAGAGGGCTTTACTTCTCATTTGCTTGCTCAGCCCAAAAAAGCATTTGTTTGCAAGCGTGATTCTTCGTCTGATCTCCAGGCTGACGTTGTTGTTGCTGGTGATCTCTTTTCCGAGATAGACGAAGTTTTCTACAACACTGAAGTTGAAATTCTCCATCGTCACTGACCGTCCAAGACGCATTGACGGAGTGCGAGAAGACACCAAGTACTTCGTCTTGTCCTCGTTCACCGCTAGACCCATGAGCCGAGACTGTTTTTCAATCTCCGAGAACGCCTTGCTGACTCGCCGTTCCCGCGTGCCGTTGATATCGATGTCATCGGCGTAAGCGAGCAGCATCACTTCCTTTTAGAAGATCGAGCCCGACATACTCTGTATGTACGGGCATTGGCGTAGGATGTAGTCCATCAGGAGATTGAAAAAATCGCACGATAGAGCATCGCCCTGCCTGAAACCTCTCTTGGTATCAAAGGGGTCGGAGAGGTTTTTCCCCACCCTGACAACGCTTTGTGTGTTAGATAGCGTCGCCATGCAAAGACGGACAATCTTTGCCGGGATACCTAGTGCAGTCAGGGGGTCGAAGAACTTCGCTCTTATCGGCGTGTCGAAAGCGGCTTTGTAATCGACAAATACCCTTGCACAACAAAGTAATGACTAGCATAATACTAAAAAGTTGGGTAAGTCAACTGGTCGTATCCTTTTAAGATGTCGTCTAGTTGTAAGTTCCAGGAAGGGTATATTGTTTAACTCGGTGTTGGAATGAGCCATAATTCTGATGTGATGCATTCTGCTTGCTGCTACTATTTCCTCTTTTATTGTGCGTACCAATAATCTCCTGCAATTTGTCGAAGTATTTTTGACTGTTGCCGTTGAATTATATCAGTGTTCGATGTTTTTGATTTGTCCCATATCTCGAGACCGTAAGTCCAGATAGGTTTGATAATGCTTTTATATAATAATATTCTGTTGAACATCGATAGCTTAGACTTCCTGTTCATAAGCTAGTACAATTGTCGGCATTTCTCTTTTATTTGGTTTCGTTTTTTCTCAATGTGTTGTTTCCAAGTCAGTTTACTGTCTAAATGTATTCCTAAGTATTTTGCTGAATTTGCAATGGGTATGTCAACATTGTTTATTTTTAGGGGATTGGGTACGAAAGCACGTTTTGTTGTAAATATATCTTGGGTGGTATTGCTTGCATTAATTTTTATAGCCCATTTTTCAAACCAAGTAGTTATAGTATCAAGAGTACCTTGAAGGTTTCTAGAAGCTAAAGACAAGTCGTTATGAGCAGAGAGCAGGACTGTGTCGTCTGCAAAAGTAGCAATTATTAAAGAGGGCTCATTCGGGTGTGGTATATCTTGAGTATAAAGAACATACAAGAGAGGTCCTAAAACACTCCCTTGGGGTATTCCAGCATTTATTTGTCTTATTGACGGTAAAGCGTCTTTGACTTTAACATAAAAGTATCTATCTGATATATAACTTTTTAGCAAAAGATAAAAATCCTGAGGAAGGAGAGATTGAAGTTTGAATAACAATCCCTTGAGCCATACCTTGTCAAATACCTTCTCGACATCGAGAAAAACTCCTATACAATATTTCTTGTCATCAAGGTCTGTAGAAATTTTGCTAACTATTCTATGTATTTGTTCAATTGTGGAATGGTGTTTTCGGAATCCAAATTGATGGTCAGGTATAATGTAACTATTGTCAAGTGGGTTGCAGTCTGCTATTAAATATTCTTTCAAACTCCTTAGATAAAATCGGCAAAAGACTTATCGGTCGATAGGAAGCTGCACTGGAAGTATCTTTGCCAGGCTTAGGTATTGCTATCATTTCTAAAACCTTGCAAGTCTTTGGAAAATATTTAATTCTTATTATAGCATTAAATAAATTTCGGAGATATAGTACAGCACTCTTTGGAAGTTCTTTCAGCAATTTACCAGTTATCATATCATAACCCGGGGATTTCTTTGTTTTGATTTTGTCAATAATTATTTTGATTTCCTTAGCAGATACGTACCGGATTGGAATGTTACGAATAGAACTGCTTGAATTTTCTGACACATGTTCACAGTTTTGTGGGTCATTCTTAAACGTGTTTTGAAAAAGTTCAACTTTTCAAACTCTGTTTTTGCCCAGCTACCATCTGCCTTTTTAATATGGCATTTCGCATTGTGGTTCGTCTTAATTTTTTTGTAGCCTTCCAAAGGGAGAAATTAGTATCTGAATTTGGGGTCATATGGGTTAGATAACTTTCTAAATATTTGTTATTATTTTTACAAAGAACTTCTTTTAGGTGCTTAGTTGCTTGATTAAGCTTCTTTTTGTCTCGGGGCATCTTGTAATTTGCCAGATTTTTCGAAGTTTTCTTTTTTTCTCAATTTGTTGACGAATTGAGGCAGGTGTGAATTGCAGAGCTTCTTTTCGAATGAAATCCGGAGTTGAAATCATCGCCGCTTCAGCTACAGCATCATTAAAATATATCACGGAACTTTCTATATCATATGAAGATTTTAATGATATGTCCGATCGTAAATGTACATTTAGAAACTCTTTATATGCTTGCCAATCAGTTTTTGAATTATAAAGGGTTGGCGTGGGCTTGTTTGTTGCAAGTGTAGTCAGGTAATCGAGCTGAATTGGAGAGTGATCAGAAGACAGCTCAAAACAGGATTTAATAATAAAATGATTAATATTTATGTTTTTGATAACACAAAAGTCAATAAGATTTGGTACTTTGTTTGAGTCTGTTGACCAGTATGTAGGCTCTGCAGTGGAAAGGTGTTTACAGTTATTTCTTTCAATTGATTGTAGAAGTATTTCACCTTTTTTATTTGTAAGGTCCTAAGGATTTAAAGTTATTGTTGTCTGTGCCAAAGTTACTTTGTGTCTAGGAGGACTATACAAGGCCGAAATAGTCAGGGGTCCATTGAGATCATCTAAATGAATAATAGTAGCTTGAATATAGTCGTAGCTACAATTTTGAATTAGAGAACATTTAATTTTATTCTTTATAGTTATGGCCGATCCCCCATAACCAGTTCCGTCTGGGTGATTTGTATTGTATATCCTGTGTATCCTTGTGATCCTTAGGAAATGTTTAGATGTGAGATGAGTTTCATGAGATCAGTTCCAGATCAATGCTATTGTCATTTAAAAATTGCTTTAGCTCCAGAACATGTTGCATTAGCCCATTTCCATTCTAGAAAATAATTCGTAGATTATCTGAGTCCATGTCTACGAATTGAGTTTCGAAACTAGGAGTGTGACTACATTTAGAATGACTGACATTTGTTGCATTAGTTGTTTCATCATAGTTTTTAGATCTCGCATGTCATTATTTTCGTTAATTTGTTGAGTTGGATTGGTCAGTAAGGCATTTTGAGTGTTGGAGATTGGGATAGTGGGTATTGGAGTGGCGGTTGAAGGTTGGGCTAGTTTTTATTAGCATTATATGCAGAACTCGAAAATGGATTACTTTGACTAATCGAAGTCAGCGCTGGATAGTCGTCCGATTTCGGTCTGCTATTTTTAGCCATTTGAGCAAAGCTTATAACTGGATTTACTGGTAAACTTGCACTAGTGGATGCAACCTGTTTACTTTCAGTAGCTTTTGTTAAGCTTTTTCTCGAAGTGCAGGGAAACGTTGCACTTTTATTGCTTTATAGACCTCACAGCCTTTATAATTGGCTGTGTGATTGCCGCCGCATAAAGCACATTTGGTGAGGCCTTTACCAAAAGCTAGAGTACAATTTATAGTTTTGTGGGGTCCAGCGCATTTCACACAGACCGAGTCTCTAGTACAATAGTTTTTAGTATGGCCATACTTTTGGTAGTTAGCACACTGAGAAAGAGTACTTTTAGTGTGAGGAGGTTCAAACGAGATTTTAGTACCTTGAAGGTTTGTAGAAGCTACAGATAAATCGTTATGAGCAGAGAGCAGGATTGTGTCCTTTATGATTGCCGCTGCATAAAGCACATTTGGTGACCCTTTACTTTGAGGAGGTTCAAACGAGATTTTATTTTGCAGCAGGTGTGTTATTTTATATACATATATCTTTATTATTTGCTTTGTTTAGAAGATCAATGGAAAATAATGGAAGTGGAACTTTTCTAGTCCTTTGCTGGATGTTATATGTATATATTCATAACTGTGTGGCCTAGACCTTGGAGCTCAGTTTTTATTTCTTCAATGTCAGCTGAAGGATGCATATTCCTGAGAATGACTTTAAAGGTCCTATCTTCTTTAGCCTTGATGGTATAATATTTAGTGTTTTTTTTGGCGTAACATTTTAACAATATTTCTGTAGTTAGTTGAGTCGGTAGTTTGAATCCTAACTTCATTTTTAGCTAAAGCTTTTAACTCAAAGTTTTTAGCTACTTCTTTAAGGGCTTCGTTTAGAATTTTAATTTGGCCAACATCCTGTACATATATTGGAGGGGGCTTATTAATTTTATGTGGAGCCTGCACCGATTTAGTAACACTGTCAGTTTGTTCGTTTGTTTTGTCGTCGCAGTCTGCTAACAGTTCGAACCTGTTTGTTGTATTTGGTCTGTTAAGCCAGTAATCCTGCAATTTTGCTTGTGTTTTATTTTTTAGTTTTTTGTTGCTGTTTTGCATTTGCTATTAGGCGAATGCAAATCCCGATTTCTCTTTAAATTTGACTGTGGTTTTGTGTTGTTGTTTGTTTTGTTTACGTTTTGATTGTCAGTGTTAGTTTTATTTGAATAAACTGCTTTCGATGACTCATTAGGATGTGTCGAAGTTTTTTGATTATTATTGTTGTTGAAATACAGTACAGTGCATGTTTGTTGTAATTGGAGTAGCTGTAGCCAATGAGGATTGAGATGACGCGACCGAGCTGAGTGAGGAATACACCGTTGTTGTTGTTACAGTAGAGGCAGTAGACGTAGCGTAGCCACTTTGCGGTGTTGTTGTAGTTCATGATGCTACTGTTGGTGGAAGTAACGGGAGTGGAGTAGTCGGCGGTACAGGGTTCAGGTGAGCGGGAGAGAAGGAAATTTCTGTCTGCTCAGTTGTTGCAGCAGACAAGTTGAAGTTTGAAGTATTTTTGTTGTTGTTGCACGGGGAAACAAACGAGAAATATGCATGTCTCGATGCAACCAAGTTTTGTTTTTGTTGATGAGCGTTGCTCATCATTTATTTATTTTGATTTAATTTACTTGTTTTTTTTGTAATTGTTGCACAAAATATGTATGTGGAAAAATTTGTAATGAGGGTCTGTCTCTTTTTTTACAAAATTTATTCACTCTTTTTTTTTTTTAATAATTTAAAGCACGCAGCGATTTAAAAACCCGTCTATGTCGCATGACAGTCAATGCACTTTGATCTATAAAACGCATTCTAGTTTCATGTTGCACAATTTTATACTTATATATGGGGCATATATTCCTATCTTGATCCGTGTGGAATATTTTATTAAGATTGGTGTAATGTTCACCATATTTGTCGATTATGGATATATGGATTGTCCATACATATCCATTCATTAGAATTTAAGTAAGATATGTATACCAAAATTCACAATTTTAGCTAAAAGTACAAGAACAACAAAATTTTTTTAATTGAAAAACTCAAAAAGGTAATGCACGTTTTTATCGGGCACTACCCCTTAGAGATGGGTTGGCACGATTAATAAGATTTTTCTATCTGAACTGCGAAAAGTAGACAATAAATACCCAAACTTAAAGGCTATAGACTCTAAGTTTTTGTTGAACATAAACAGACAAACAAACATGTCTGTATCGCGGATCACCACTTGGTTCGATTAGGAAAATTCGGCGTTGCTAGCTGATTGACTTGCTTTAGAAAAATTATCTTGTAAAGGGTTCTTTATTAAATTTAAAATCTTTTTTCGATTTTGTTGAGTTTCTACAATGTGATATAATTGTGCAATCTTGTATCCTTCCACTTTTCGTACAATTATAGATCAACATAACTACTTAAATGTCCAATGTAACTGCTGTAAGTTTGATATATGTATACTATAGAAATATTATGAAACCAGAAAAAAGTATTTGTTTAGTAGTCCGTAGTTGTGTGGTCCGTAGTTGTGCTAAATTGAATTGTTAATTATGTAAGAACACACGTTTTGTATATGTGTGAATTTTCCATTCATTTAAATTTTTAAATTCTCCAACAATGTTTTTTTTTTTTTTTTTTTTTTTTTAATTTGTGTAGAAATAAGGAATCCAAATACAAAATTACAATTTCTCCAAGATATTCAGTTCCCAAGCCAAGCGCAACGAGTATACATTTAAAACTTTGATGTACGGTAAAAAACAACATTTTGTAAACTTTCATCTTTTTTTTTCTCTTCTCTTATATAATATAAATTTTGAACCCAACAAAGAAACTATTCGTTGTTTTTATTTGATTTAATAAGAACTCGATAGGTGTTCACGTTGAACATAGGTTTTCTCTGTGTTGTCGTTACAGTATTTGCGATTAATAAAAGGAAGCAAATGTATAACGATCTTCTTGTTTCGTTTGAATGTTTGGGTTATAAAATTGCAGTTCTCAGCGATAGCAGATCAAATAGACTAATTTTGAGAAAAAAAAAATAAATAAAATTAGAAATAACATCTATGTATTATATTTGAACACATCAAATATACCAAATATAACACACCCACTAAGCCGAAACATAATGTAAGCACCCATAAATCAATCAGCTTCTGATATACATAACAAACCAACATTGTTATCTGCTGATGGAACGGTTTTTTCCAAATCATCGTCAATTTGTTTAAACTAAAACTTCTCAACATAGTTCTGCTTGTCTGTAGAGCAACGAGTTTGAACTCGATCTTAAAAATATTTGCAAAATGACGTACACTCAATTTCATAAAATAATCAACCCAAAAAAACAAATGAAAAATATAATTCTTAAATCACAAAAATGATAAAAGTGTACGAAGTTGTAAGAAGGTTTTTGACACTATAATTTACATCGTCAATAGACTTTTTATTTGATTTCATAACAAAGGCAGATGCATGAAGTGGTTTCTAGCTCTACAAATGAATTGATGACTGCATGTGCATGTGGATTTATTTTACATTGTGCGCTTCTTTGTCATTAATGAATCTACCATTTGTATTAATAAACAATAATTATTGATTCCCTCCTATTTTTACTCCTAACTATAATTAACCACTACTCGGCTATGCGCATCTCTGCTTGGGCCAATTGTAATGACCATTACATTGACTCTTAATGAAAGTAGCCTCCACTACTACTTACTTACTTAAATGGCCGTCAACCGTCTTCCGGTCATGGCCGCATTAAGGAAGGCGCGCCAGCCTCCATTATCATGTGCGTGCTGGCGCCAGTCGTTTTAAATGACAAGTATGGGGAGATCTCTCCATACCTGGTTATTCCAACGTGTGCCCGGTCGTCCTCTATTCCAATCCATGGTTTACAACCATGCGTGCTGGAGCTCTTTCATCTATTCGAACGAGGTAACCAGTCCGGGGCAGCCGCTCGAATTTTATGAGCTGGACTATGTCAACCTCATCGTATAGCTCGTACAGCCCGCAGCTCATACGGAACCTAAACTAGTCGCCGACTCTAATTGGACCGAAAATCCTGCGAAGAATCTTCGTCTCAAAGACTTCCAACGCTGTTTCATCTGACTCAATCACGGTCCATTCCTCTGCGCCATACAATACGGCCGGGAGTATCAGCGTCTTATAGATTTTTATTTTCGTCTTTCGAGAGAGGGCTTTACTTCTCTGATTTGCTTCCTCAGCCCTAAAAAGCATCTGCTGCAAGCGTGATTCTTCGCCTGATCTTCAGACGACGTTGTTATCTCGGATCCAAGATGGACGAAGTTTTCTACAACACTGAAGTTAAAATTATCCATCGTCACTGACCATCCAGGACGCGATGACGGAGTGCGAGTAAACACCAAGTGCTTCGTCTTGTCCTCATTCACTGCTAAACCTGTCCAATCTCTGAACTCGCCGTTCCTGCGTACAGATGATATCAATACTCTGTATGTACGGACACTGGCGTAGGATGTATTCCATTAGAAAATTGAAAAAATTGCACGACAGAGCATTGCCCTGCCTGAAACCTCTCTTAGTATCAAAGGGATCGCAGAGGTTTTTCCCCACCCTGGCAGCGCTTTGAGTGTGAGAAAGCGTCGTCATGCAAAGACGATCTTTGCCGGAATACCAAATGCAGACAGTGCGTCGAAAAACTTTGATCGTATCGACAAATAGGTGGTATGCATCTTTGTTAAACTCACGGCTCTTTTCCAAGATTTGGCGTAATGTGAATATTTGGTCACTGGTCGACCTTTTTGGTCTGAAACCACACTTATATAGTCCTATCAGTGAATCCGTATATGGCTTCAGCCTTTGCACAATAGAGCGACAGGATCTTATATCCGATGGAAGGAAGACTTTTTACGCGGTAGTTGGCGCAAACAGCGGGGTCTGCTTTCTAAAAGGACAGAGAACACTGAGATTCCAGTTATTGGGTATGCGCATCGGACCATATCTTGCATAAAAGTTGGTGCCGCCGGTCTTAAATAACTCAGCTGGCAGCCCATCAGAGCCTGCCGCTTTGTTTCTTTTCAGTTTTTTAATAACTGAATCGACCTCGTTATAGTCCAGTGGCTCTACAACAGTGCCATCATTACCTGGTGGTTCCGATGTCGTTTCTCTATCTTCGGAATTGTGCGTTTCATCGCCTCCGAGTAGATTAGAAAAATAACTTCTCCATAATCTCAGTGATTTCTGTTCATCCGTTACCAGATTTCCATTTTATCCTTACAGAAAGTTATCTCGGGTTTAAAACCTTCAGTCAGACGCTCGACCTTTTGATACAATTTTCGAGCTTCATTTCTGTTACGTAACATCTCAACATCCACAAACTCTCGCCTTTCTTGCTCCTTTTTCTTGCGTCGAAAGGCGATTCTCCTCTCTCTGTTTCTCTCGATATCGTTCTCTAAAAGCTCGCATTGCTCCCGACTGCAGAGTTCGCTGATAGGAAGCATTCTTCTCTGCAGTATCATTGCGACACTCCTCGTAGTACCAAGAATTACTAACAGGTTTTGTATAACGAATGACATGTTTTCGTTGCATGTTGAAAAGTACGGCGTCCACTATACTGAGCCTAGTGAGTCAATGTTGAGACCATGTAACGTTCGCACGACCAAAACGTTCGATGCGTGCCTTCCGTTAATCAAAACATGATCCACCACCGTGTTTTAGACAGCGCTCGTACAGAGATTCCAAGCACTCATAACACTCATCTTTAGCATAGTCGTCTTTCTCTTCCTTCGGGGCGTGAGCACAAATCAGGCTTATATTAAATGCCTTGATGCGTTTCGCGGCTAGACGCTCGTCAACGGTCGTGAATCTGGATTCTAAATTCGTGCTTACTCGCGTGGCAGCTATAGCCTTGCATCTTTCGAGGACATCAACCAGCTGGATGTTTGCACCACTCCAATTAAGGGTGCGCACATTCCATGTGCATAGCCGTAATTCGTGGTTCTTATATCGTTTGCGGGGGTCGTCATCGAGGCTACCCAGGATATACGTGCTTCAAGGGACGGACTTGTGAACTGCTTGGACCGTTTGCAAAAGATTTATTGTTGGCCATTCCCAAGTGAATGGCAGTCAACCACTTTCCTCACAATTCACTTCTGCAAACTAATCCCAATCTCCTAAACTACGGGAAACTGAATATAGACCGATTTTTCAGTATATCTAATAAATAAAATTAACGTGTCACGGTGTACGTTATTGAACTCCTCTGAAACGGCTCGACCGATTTTCGTGAATCTTAGCGTGCATATCGGCTAGGGTGGAGAATCGGACAACATCTATTTTTCATCCCCCTAAATGTTAAGGGTGGTCCACCCCTAATTTTTGTTATATTTTTTTTAAACAAAATTTTTTGTTTTTATTTTTTTATGATACAGCATACACAAATACATACAAGGCTAAATTTTCACCCCTCTACGATCAACCCCTATTTTTATTTGTTTATTAAAGGCTTTAATTTTTTAGATAGATAGATAGAGAGATAGAGAGATAGATAGATAGATAGATAGGTAGGTAGAGAGATAGATAGAGAGATAGATAGATAGATAGATAGATGGATAGATGGGTAGATGGATAGATAGATAGATAGATAGATAGATAGATAGATATAAATTGAACTAAAAAAATGTTTCCTAGAAATAATATACATGGCAAAACAACGTTTGCCGGGTCAGCTAGTAATATATATACGAATTTAAAAAAATTAAATTAATTATGTTTAAGGCCAAACTTATAACTCTTACTTCACTGAACAACTCCATACCAGTCGAAGTAACTGAATACTCATCACTCAACATGTCAAATGGAGTAATCTACTGCAACAGCTTAAGAGGAACTTCTGAAAAATATATTAAAAACGAACTTCGATCGCATAACGTCGCTGAATGCAAAAAAAATCTAAAAAAAAAAAGAAAAAGACAACCTTTTTGAGACCGGTCCTCGTTGGCTACTTAAAAACGACAATTCGACCAAGTTTTGCAAAAGCAACAAGCTGTGTCTAACCTGTGGTAACCCTAATCATCTCGACCCCGAAGAAATGGAAACTTGTCAGAACATTAGTCGTTGCATCAATTGCAAAGAAAATAATATTTCAAACTATCTCACAACTTATTCGATCGCGACTGCCTAACG
Source organism: Leucophenga maculata (assembly GCA_035044805.1). Classification (NCBI taxonomy): domain Eukaryota; kingdom Metazoa; phylum Arthropoda; class Insecta; order Diptera; family Drosophilidae; genus Leucophenga; species Leucophenga maculata. The sequence goes on along the minus strand of JAWNNP010000201.1, from coordinate 1,608 downwards.
TACATCTAACACAAAGAAGTTCAAGCTATCAGAATCTTAGAAAAAACTGACATGAAGAATTCTCTACGCATCTACAACGAGCGACACCGCAACGGCAACTCAACATACGCATCTATTTCACGAATCAACACTACCAACTCTGAAACGCCATCATCAAGTAAGAGCATCCCACCTTAACGCCCTCCTAACGACTATTCCCATTTAAGCAACTCTACTTCAACACAGCCAAGAACAATACCAATACCAACTGCCGCTACCTCAGTGGATTGCAAACTGCTTGGTGACAAAAAAATTAGAATTTTCTCTAGAAATAACAATGCTTTAAAAGTCACACTAAAAGCTAAATCTAAATAACTTTAAATCTATCTTTTCTCTCATTATTACCTTTTTTTTAGGCCCTGTACCGAAGGTACAAGAGCCTATTGGTTTTGTGCAAATGTATGTAACAGGTAGAAATAATAATCGGAGACCCCCCAAAGTTACCCCCATTATGGTCAGGAGCGATAGAGGAGTCGATATAGACATGTCCGTCTGTCCGTCTGGCCGTCCGTATGAACGAAAGGATCTCGGAAACGGTAATAGATAGAGACTTCGTGTTTTTTGCATTCGACTAGGACTGCTCCGGAATTTTACAAGTTTATTTTAAAAACTTGCCCCTCCCCCCCTTCCCCATAAAATCACCCCCAAGGGTAAAAATTTCTTCGGCACAGAAAAAAGTAAGTATGCCAGTATAGAGATATCGTCCTTCTTAGCAAAAATCCGAAAAGTTCATCAAAATCGGATAATAAATGACGATTTTATAAGCAATTGAATTTGAGCAACCCCCCTTTTCGTTTCATACATAAAAAAATGTTTTAAAAGGCACTTAGTCGTGCAGAGAGAAGTGGTCATGTGTTTGGTCATAAGCTAGGGGAACATTTAATGTGTTTGTTAGGCGATCTGCACTGGTACAGGGCCTCTTACAGTCGGTTACGCCCGACTGAAATTTCCTTACTTGTTTTTTATTGTGGTTAGATGGTAATTAAGATACTTCAATGGAATAATAATGATTATTACAATAACTTTGATCAGTTACAAATAATTATAAAAAAATATAGTCCTAAAAATATCTCACTTCAAAAATATCATACTTCTCCACTCCTCTTAACGTACCCATACCAATAAACTTCCAACTTTATAAGCTAAATTATTCACCCAATGCCTCAGGAGGCGTTGCCCTTCTAATCCATATCTGATTGCAACACGAACTAATTAACTGCAATCAGGACTTTGATACTATCTGCGCTCGTATCACCTCTAAAACAATATTTATAAGCTCTTATATACCTCCCAGCAAAACTTTTTCGTTAAAAAACCTATACAACGTGTACAACAACTTTTCATTCCCAACTGTCATTACGTAAGACTTTAATAGTTGGCATCAACTATGGGGCTCTTCCGTCAATAACACCAAGGGAAATATTTTTTACAAATTTATTAATCAGTCGCCTCTTATTCTTTTAAATGACGGTGCACCTATCCATTCCAGTACACACCACACCATTACAAACATCGATCTAACACTCGTCAAGCCATCCACTGCGCCGTGTTCATCTTTTTTTTTTTTTT
>JAWNNP010000198.1:600000-970000 GCA_035044805.1 Leucophenga maculata | reverse complement strand
TGTTAAGTTTGGACAAAATAGGAGGGGGCGTTGCCCCACCCCCCATATAGGCGACAGTCAAAATTTGTCAAATCTTTGCATCCATTTAAGGTACAGAAATGAAATTTGGTATACATGTTAAGAGGATGGGAAGAAGTCAACCTGTTAAGTTTCGACAAAATAGGAGGGGGCGTTGCCCCACCCTTCATATAAGCGATAATGAAAATTTGTCATATTTTTGCATCCATTTAAGGTACAGAAATGAAATTTGGTATACATGTTAAGAGGATGAGGAGAAGTCAACCTGTTAAGTTTGGACCAAATCGGAGGGGCGTTGCCCCACCCCCCATATAAGTGACAATCAAAATTTGTCAAATCTTTGCATCCATTTAAGGTACAGAAATGAAATTTGGTATACATGTTAAGAGGATCATGAGAAGTAAACGGGTTAGGTTTGCTCAAAATTACAGGGGCGGTACACCACCCCCATATAGTTTTACAAATGAGGCAAAATAAGAAAAGTAATTATATGCTACTTTTTATCGGAAGATTCGCGGACGAAGTCGCGGGTAAAAGCTAGTATGTCATAGTTGTGAGTCATATGTCCAAAAAGGCTCCATTACAGAGTTGTACAAGAAGGCTAACCGCGATATAATTAGACAGTGTAGCGAATTGCTTTCATCTTTTCTTCTGTTTTCTTAGCTCCAATATGCTTACTAAAAGTATGGAGTCTTTGGGGATGAGTGCCGTAATCCAAACGAAAACAAGGACGACGTTGCATACTTTTAACATATAGATATAGAGAAAGATATAGAACTATGCATATTTTTAGAGCGGCTTTGTATTAAGTTGCAAATCTGTGCATATTTGTAAGACTTTTTTGCAGAAACGAAAACAAAGGCCTACCCTAGTACTTCTTTTCAAGTGAAACTTCTTTAGACACGTGTGTAACCCCAATTTGCGTCATGAATTGGCGACAAAAAAGTGCGAGCATTAAATTGCTGGGTTTTCTCTGCCGACATCGAGCAGAATAGTGATTACAAAAAGATTTGTGTGATCAAGTCGTAATACAATTGAGTTAATCAAGAAAAGTGTTTGTGAATTAGTTGTGTCTGAATAAATTTTGAGGAGAAACTTCGTTAGGCCCGGTATTATTATTATTAGTTAGTAGGCAATGCAACTTTTGCAGGTCTTTTGTGGGCTGACCGTAGTTTTACCCATAACACTTCATCCAATTGGTAATTTCCAAGGTTAAGGTCAAAGCTGGATAGTCTCCCAAGATATGCTCCGGAATTTCGTCATCTTCTAGACAGTCTTGCTTTATTGTCCTTTCTCTATTAATATGATTCTCATTGTACCTGGACCTATGCATTCCATGACCAGATGCATTCAGATGTGATCAAAAGTGAGCTCACAGCTCTGATAGCAGCCTAGCTATTGCGATATATTCATTTTTGTATCCCCTAAATAGAATTAATTCTAGCGATTTAATGTATTAAGTGCGAGGTCCGAACACCCCTACGCCAATTCCTTCATCTATTCATTTTGAGCATACCTACCTACCTTAAATCTTCAAATGAAGTGGTTCATTATATCTAGGTTCTCACAAGGGTATTGTAGAAGTGGGTGTGCGTCCTTCAATATATCATTTGACTGATTCCTGATGCAAGCTCTACTATAACTATTATTCCTTTCCATTCTAACGATGGCTCTGTTCGCCTCTTGTTGAATATGAATATGCACCGGTATTTCGTTTAGAAGCACGTCTAACGTCGCGCAATGACCCTGTACGATACTATAGGTCTGACCATTTTGAGACACATCCATATCATTTTTTTAGGGGTACACCCCCAAATTTTAAAGGGAGATAATAACAATAATAATAGGACCGTGTGGTAATTCGGCTGAATGAAAGCGCAGACCGAGACAAAAACGGGAACGGCTTTGGTGTGGGGAGAATCGACTATTACTCCACACAGTCGTTCATAGAAAGATTTTCTTTCAGGAAAATCGAATCGTGGTGTTTCCTCCCACTTCTTTTGAATTTCAGAATTTCGAGAGGAATTATACTGGTGACAAGAAAAGAGTAACTTCAGGTTGCTTGTGGGCAGCGATATATATTAAATATTGCTATGTCATCGTTCAATGTGGATGTCGTGCTTCAGGGTTTCATTGGTTTTCCACAAAAGCAAGTAAGGAGCATCAATTTCACCAATAAAAATGTTATGGAAAAAAAGCCACATAGAGCATAGATCTACGTGATGAAAGGGTTGGAAAAACAATTAATTTTAATCTGTCGTTATAAGATGGAAGATTAACATGGGTATCCCAATTAAGACTACGAAGAGCAAAAAGAAGAAGTTGTTTTTAAATTGATTCGGTCCTGGTGGATACCATAGTAAGGCTTCCATTCGCAGGATCTTAATTCTAAAATTGGGCGGACACGTGAGATCTAGAGGAGTTTATTGGTATAAGGGTCATTTAACTCCTCAGCCCATCGCTTAACTATTGACTAATAACAAAAAGTTTAGGTTCCATAAGGATGCCAAAATCATTAAAGCAATATTCTCTACCGAGGATAATATTATTTAATGAATAAGTTTCTATAAATGGAGAGTGAGTTCAAATCAGCCTGCTGCAAACTGTGTTGGGTGACATCGAAATACGATGATTTGACATCAACTGCATACATTAGTATATGAGCATGTTTAATAGCAATATTGAACAAAATAAGACCAAGGTGACTCACTTGGGGAATACCAGAAGACTCTACAATAGTCTTAGATAAACAATTGTTAAAAAAAATCTTTGTATGACTCAATCCAAGAACAAAGAGAGGGTGCAAAACTTATAGTTTCTAATTTAAACAAAAGGTGTTTCTAACTCACACTATAAAAGCTTTACTGATGTCTGTGTCCGGAATCAAAATAAAACAGAAACAATTTCTAACAGTTTTGTGCAAAAAGATTTGCCTCTCTAAAGAACCACGTTGATAAGGACTGAGAACAGACATTAATGACTGTTGCAATTGGTCCATTATGATTTTTTCAAACAGTTTTGGTGTAGCACTCAGTTGAGCAGTACCTCTATATTTTGATATATTAGACTTTATGAAGTGGAATAATGAAAGATTCTCTCCAAGGAGATGGAAACTTGGATAACCTTATAGATAGGTTGAAAAGAATCGATAAAGAGAAACAAATGGAGCTAGAACAATGTTTTAGTATACTGCTCAGAATGTTATCAGGTGCAGGTAGGAAGGAACATTTTCGTAGTATCCTTGCATCCAGTTGAGCTACAGGAAAATTTTGGTATACACGTTGATGAGATGAAGAGAAGTTAGATAACATCATAAGTTTAGTCAAAATCAAATAAGCCCCTAATATAAGAGATAAAGAAAATTCATCATTCTAAAGGGAACATAGATTCATACACACATTCTTTTATATATAAACACAACAATCATTATTACAATAGTTTTTTCTGGCCTCAGCAATGCGTGGCGGGTACAGCTAGTTATATATAAAATTAAATCACGAGAATACAATTGTAAATATGTACAAATCATTCGTCACACACGTTTTTCAAAATTTAATTTTTACCTAGACAACTTTTTCTTTTATGAAATATTTAGTCCTTAATGAAGTCTTTGCTACAAACATCAACGCGTTACAAACTGCCGAACAATGCCATTCTCATATTATATGTTCATGAGACTTTTCCCAGAACATTTCGAGAATATATTTGTATAAATTGACGTAGCGCCTGCTCTTGGCCTACTCTCTGCGTTAAAGAAACGCTTTGGAAACCATTAAAATTTAATTTAATAACAGCCTCGACTTCTACAATTTACGTAGAAAATATTTCAACACCAGTTTGTCGAAATGCGAGTATCACTGGTTCAGCAGTGCAGTAAAATTTTTCATTGAGATCCTAAACTTTGTGTTTTAATAACTTCTGGTTATAAATATAAAATAAATTTGCTTTACTATTTTAATAAACAAAAATTTAAAATTTAAATATTCTTTTGAAAAAAGTGGAAAATACTGAAAAATAATGAATGGAGCAAATGCAACAATTATAAACGAGCATAGAAAAAATGGAAGCGCCATTTGGTGTACGTACCGTAGAAATATATTAGTTTAGCAATGGCACCATATACATACAATATAAATGCGTAAAATTTGGTTAAAATTTGTGTATACATACTCGGAAACAACTACTTTATATGTGAAATAAATATGCACGCCATGCCGAAGAAGATCACCCTGAACGTCTGATATTTCCTGAGAACTGAAAAAATTACGACTTATTAAGCTGCGCTGCACACAGTATTCGGCAGTGCAGCCGCACAGTGGGCGCAAATTATAATAAATCTAAAATTTTAAGTTTATCATTTTGGAACTTTGGTAAGTACAATATTAAAATTAAATATTAATATAATCTATTAATATGACGGGAAAGATATGAATTTCACTGTTTACAACGCACGAAAAACTAGTCTGCTTCGAGAATCAATTTAAGTGCAGTTTAGTTTTGAGTTGTCGTGAAAATTGTTTTAAACATCTCATTTGAGTTATTTATGAAGTCATCCTGGGCATAGAAGAGTTAATGGAAAAACATCATGTGGAATACTTTGAAGACTTGTACCGATGTAGTACCCATAAAAAATTATTATTATAGTTGCATTTTACCTCAATCCGAAAAAAATGTTCCATTAAAGTCTAAATTGAACTATTAGCAAAAGCCATGTCGATATAGATAAGTCCGTCGGCCTGGATATAAACAACAAAAACTTGGAGACTTTACAAGATAGTGCCTGCTAATTTTAATATATTGTGTCTCCTTTTCTCTATTGGCATAATAATTAAATAATAATGTTTAACAAATGTACCGATTCCTTTCTAAGGAGTAGTACCCATTAAAACCTTCCCAGCCTTTCTGAGTTTTGAAATAAGAAAATTCCTGTTTTTCCTGTTATTTTAGCAAAAATTAAGTTCAAAATTGGATTATATTGTATCTCAAGCTCCATACAAAAAAAAAATATTTTAGTTAAAGTTTTACTAGCTTTACCCGGCACGATTTGCTGCGCCCAGTAAAAACTATTGTCATCATAAATGTTATGTCTATGAAATATTGTAAGCATGTTCCTTTCAGACAGTAATTTTCTAATAGATCTTACTTTTCCCGATCCAATTAACATGTATACCCAATTTCTGCCGATGCTATTAATATGTATTAGAAATTTCACCCTTGTACCTCAAATATATGCAAATTTATGTTGCAGTTGGTTTAACGCTTATATTTTAACCTATTTGATGTACAGAGATGAAATTTTAATTACATGTTGTGGGGTCTGGCGAACAAAATTTCTCATATCTTTGAATTTGTTTGAAGTACAGAGATGAAATTTGGTAGACATATTAATGAGGTAAGAAAAAATAAGTATGTTCAAACTTCATGAGATGATGCATGTTTGCATTGGTAACTGCCAATTGATCCTAAACCAAAGAACACTGTTCAGAGGCCTCTGGTCATTTGCTCAATTATTTTAGCTGTATTATACCTTCCTATGTCAACAAGTGACTAATGTACAAATAATGAATCCATCACATTTTTGCCAGTTGATAAAATTTCTCTAGAAGATCAAGTCTTCTCCAATAAATATATAGAAAGCATCGCCAAGATTTTGCTAGGAAACTATTCATATTAAAAATTTGTAAGCCCATTTTTAGTAACAGTTTTAATAAAAATAAAAAAAATAATAATAATAATTATAATTATAATTTAAAAAATTTTTAAATAAAATAAATTTTTCTTTTTTTACTAATTTTTTTTAATTTCTTAAGTTTTTTTTTCAGATTTTAGTAGCGTATGCACAATGTGCTTAAGTCTTCCTTAAAAAGGAGACAGATTTATTCGAATAAGTAAAATTGTTAGATTTGTTATACCCAGTGTTCTCGATTTTTTGTCACTTTTGTTGGGACTTGGAACCACTGTGCGCTCTGGCAGCTGAGAAAGCAATTTGTTTTAATATTTTTAATCTCTTAATCCAGGCACATTTGCGTGCATCAACTTATCAAAAACAGCCGCCGAATTTCAAGAGCTCATATTATTAACTTTTGGCATGGCACACATTTTGGAAACCAGTTTAAAAGCGCAAGGTAGCTTCTCAATTGCTTTGTTCTGCATTCGACTACCACTCCCGGTGGTCCGAAATACAAAACTAAATTTCGAATTTAATTTTCGGAGACTACAATACAAATTAATTTGATCTGTATGAACACATCACCATATTTACACCTCTTTTTCACACTTGGCGTTTGAGCAATATAATATTTTTCACACAAACCAAATATGAGCTCGATAAAATTTTATTCAGCAAAAGAAGTCATTAAAGTGAGCCCTGATATTCTTCATCAGTTTAATGTAAAGCTTTCTATATGTAATTTTATGTAATTAATTATGCAAATTTATTATATTTTGAATTAAAACTTAACATTTGTTAATTTATACTACTTATTTGTATACCCTGTATCCAAAGGTACTATGTAGTTTTGTAAATATGTCTTACAGAAGGAGGCGATCAGTATCGAATATTCTGTCTGGTAGTTTGAACCACCTTAATAACTGTAAATATGGTTTTTAAACGATAATAACTGAGCAGCCATCTGAATTGAGCCATCCTCAGTCTACATTTTTTTAAGTTTGGCTGTCAGGTATTCCTGGAAGGGGAGCCTCATGTCCAGATTGATCTCTAGGAATTTTGCCAGTAGAGGCTGCTGCAGATATACTCCTTATAGTTGGAGTGACCATGCGTTTAAGCGTAAAATAATTATCCGTAGTCTATCATTAATCTTTAAATTCCAGCATCTACATTAACCAGCCAATACTTTGAGGTAATCCTGAAGGTCATCTGCTGCCTCGACACAACGCTTCGAGCTGTATCGAATGGCCAGCATAAGTCGCAATGAGTGCCTTAGAGGGCGTCATGCCAGATTGTATCGAATGCCTGCATCATCAAATTGTGTCATGGCCTGTGCTAAGCCCAAACTGTTGATCTGGCAAGATACTGTTTTGGTTCATGCCGAATGCAGTATACTAATTGACCTGTATGACTCAGGGTCATCAACCGGCTCACCTGGCTTGTGAATCATATGGATCGCTGCTTTCTTCCACTGGGCAGGGAAGAATCGAAACCTCAGCACCGCGTTAAAAATCAACGCGATATTGTGGATCGCACACATCGACAGGATCTTGAAAGTACCGTAGCACATTATGTTCATTACTGGGACTTTGTTTTTCGGCAAGGCTTTGAACTTTCAGCTGCGCCAACGTGGTCGTGTCACGTGTGGTGAACATGTTACCCAGCTGGTGAGCAAAAATATTTACCAGCTCCTTTTCACTTTTAGCAAGTCTTCCACCAGGGCACGTGATCGGAGATTTTCGAAATGGTTGCTTCTTGAGCGACGTAGTGCATTTTCCCAGAGAATAGTTGGCGTCTATGGTGTAGTCCATAGTAACCAACCGGTGCTCAAAGAAATCGATTCTCAGACTCTATAAAATATTCCTTAGTTGTTCTCCGGCTCGGTTCTAAAAATTACGGTCGCACTGGCCTGTGTTCGGATTGCGCTCCTTCTGAGGCGCCTTTTCATTGCAACAAGCTCTCTTTCTTCTGTATTAAGGACAATACCATAACTGACTGGCCTAGAAGGGGTCGTAGCAGGAGCTGCGGTGGCAGCTAGTCAGAATATCCACTGCTATCTTGATGCCTTCTTCTCAATTTAGCTCCATCTCCAAGTGAATGAAGCTCTCCAGATGTAACTTGAAAGTGGCCAGAGTAGTGTGCCTGGTAAGTAACCGGTTGTTCAGAGCGAAATTGACCCCATTGGTATTAATAGAGACGACCAATGGCAGATGAACGAAGTGTAAGTTCCAGTTCTTTGTTATACTATCCCGGAAATCCGGTATTCCACGATACATTGCAAACAAGTGATTTCTAATGGACGCTAACTTCACATAAATATATAAATGGGGCACGCCTACGATTACATTTAGGGGTAGCCCCATATAAACCCACCACATAAAGGTTTTTGTATGAAAAACTTTACTTATGGCACTACCAGACTAAAAGTCGATAAGTCTATATAAGCAAGAGTGCAGGGTATTTCGAAGTCATGATCAAGTGCTTCATTCTTATTTCATGCTGAAAATAAAATGTATTGTAATTTAGACATAATATTCTTTTCCGGCTTTGTCTTAGAGCATTGAAAATCACAAGAAATCAACTCGAGAAGCGTTATTCGAGTCTCTCTGTCCATCTACCTGTTTCTGCGTTCATAGACGAAGCAATCCTTCAGTTTTTAAGATACTGTTTTTTAAGTTTTTATGAATAACTTAAATATCTATAACCAACAGTTCAATGAAGATTGCCGAGATTTGATTACCAGAAGGCATAGCTTCTATACAAATATTAAATACTTAGATCTACATTATAACAATTTCTGTTGGTTTGGTCTTGATAAGAATTTGTTAAACTATTTTACTTAGAGTTCCATAAGTTCAAGTTTACGAATAGAAAGTGTGAAGAGTATTTAAACTTCGGTGCCAACAAAGATAACGTTTTGTCAAATTTTGTTTAATAATGTACCGCACAGCTTGGACTTTATTGTAATCGAAATCAACGTCGATCTCGAAAATGATAGACACTTTCCTATTTTTATAAAATATTTGTATTCAAAACAGTTCAAACTAAACTTTGATGCGTTGTTGGGCACTTCATTAAAAGTTCAGTATCTAGTTGGTCAATTGTGAAATCATATTCTACGGAGAGTATACTCGTACCGTACCTGAAATACTACGCTTGTATAATTGACTGATGTCGGCAGCAATGATGATCACATTCAAGAAGACGATAATTAAGTTGCGGGAAGCTGTTGAAATCACAACAAATGAATAAACAAGATATAAATCTTTTTTTCATTTCGACGTGGCTGTCAACACTGACAAACTTTTCTCTTTTCCTCCCTTTTCCACAATCTGAATTTCTTGCTCTTTTCTCTTACTTTAAATCTTATTGCATTGTATTGTAGTAGTTTAATATTTCCAGTTGGGGCCTTGCGAGGTGAGTTGTGCAGTAAATCAAATGAAACACAGCTCGTGTTATAAAAAATATAAATGAGCATCGCCACATTCATCCAAATTTAATTGTTTATAAAACAATGGGTGGTAAAAAATGTACTAATCGGAAATAGCTATTGCGGAAGGTTATAAAAAGTGTCCCATTCACGCGGTTAGACAACTTTCAGTGGTTTATGTGTAGCATTTTCGTGGCCATTAATTGGCAAACAAAATCTAATGATGCCTCTGGTCTGCATACAAAGACAAAAAAAAACTGGAAACAATTGAATTATGAATATTGCGCATAAGCACTTTGTTGTTTCAAGTTTATGCGTTTTTGATTACAGACGCCCGATTTCGAGAAAGAAAACTACAATACTTTCAGATCATTTTTAGCGCCAAGTCTCATCGTATTATACAAACATTTCATATATAATATTTTGGATTCGTTTATCATGAAGATTTGGCCTTTTCGTGTTTTGTTTGTTTTCCGAAATTCCCCCGAAAAGTAGTCATTTCTTTTTCTACACCGACAGCACCGACCGCCTCCGCTGCCGTTCTGCATGTATGTGTGTTTGTATGCGCTTCAAGCAACTGAGTATTACGCCGAAAAAAAGCTCCTAAAAATTTCTAGAGCTCATAAAATTTTTATGAACCATTGATAGTGTGAACAAACGTTTTCCTTGCATAACAATCGGAAAAGTATACAATAGAGCAACTCTCTCGAACAATTTAGCCATTTTACGATGTTCCAGGTGTTTTTCATTTTTTTCCTTCTATTTTTTTAAAATAAAAAAATGTTTTTTCTGCTAGTAATGGGAAGCGTTGAGTCTAACCAAAGTCAAGAAACAGCTAATAGCTTCTAATTAATAGCCGCTAAAGTGACAAAAAGTGTGGCCAAAATGTGAAAGTCACTTGGCAGCGACTTTCATTCGCTTTTGATTTAATTCTGTACAGATATATCAACAGCAGCATGAAGAAATGCCCATCTTCTGTGAGCGTGGCGAGCATTTAGACGGATGGATGGATTCTGTTTATTTGCTGAATCAGCGCTGACAGCTGGCGATAAACGAATGTGTTAGCAGCATCCATCCATCCATGCAAGCAACTAAGCATCCATCTTTCACATCACCCATATCAGAGCAGAACTGAGATAAGTTCATTTCTGTTTAAATATTTTGACAAGTTGTGAACTTAATCAGGTAATTTAGACTTAGTTTATCTCTTTGCAAACAAAGCTACTGAGCTCTAAAACAGTGGAACAATTTTAACCCTCTACAAGCAATTTCTTTTCAACATTTGGGGTTTTTAAAAAATTAAATTGGCTCTAAAAATAAAATAAAAAACATAAAAAAATATAATGAGCAGGGAGAGTACATGTTTATCCAATCTTTCTGAACGCCATATTTCAAGAAAAGATATAATACCCAGCTAGATTTGGAACTTGCGAAACAACAAAGAATATTTCCATACAGTTTATGAGTCAAGAAAAATTAAGAAACTATGAAAATGGAAACTTTCAAAATTTTGACAGTTCGCGCAGCAAAATCAGTTTAGGGCTGGGAACAGAAGTGCAGACGAAAGTAATGAAGTGCTGGTTTTTTTTAGTTTTATACATGATTTAGTAGAATATGTTCCATGAAGTTTCTTTTCAAGCCACACTTAAACCCACTGCCACCTATCTCCTACTTTTGTTAAACACTGTGACATGTTGACTGCTGAATAAACAAATCCGAAAGCATTGAAGCTTATTAAAGATGTGGAGAACTCGCTGCGTTGCAAGTGCGTGAAGGCAAGTGTATGCCATGTTTATGTATGTGTGTGTGTGTGTATGAGTATTTAGATACTCTACAAAATAGCTCAAAATCAACAAAATATCAAAAGAAAAAAAAAATCCGAAAGAAAAACGAAATTGAAATAAAAAAAAAAAAAAATTGAGAGAGCGCGCGCAAATGAAACCAAACGGAAATCATTGCACTCTGAAAAGATACTCTGCGTATCTGACAGCCAGATAGCCAAATAGCCAGCCAGTCAGTCACTCAGTCAGTCAGTCATTTTCAGAGCTCGGACAGGCCAGGCGTAGCATACATGAGCGTGAACGTGGTCGTGATTTGATTGTGATGTGATGTGATGAGTTGAGATGAGATGAGCAATGTTTAAATGTATATCGTTAGAGATTGCCACGATCTGTTGCAAATTTTGCGCTAGTTTCGCTCAGTATGCTCGAAAGTGCTCTGCTATTTTGTGCTGTTCGATGCTGCTCTGCACTGTTAAACGAAAAGGAAAACGCACAGAGCTAACCGAAAATACTCTGTTTCAAATGCGGTGTGATTCGTGGTCGCCGTCGTCGTCGTAGTCCGGCGCAGAAATTTTGCTGAGAATTTTTATAAAAAATTTACAAGTCGCACGAGTCAAAACGTTGAGAGCCGTGAAGCGAGTTGGTTCATTACGCGCGTATAATTTGAATTGTATAGCTACCAAAAGGCAAATCTTCTCAAACACCCTGTACAAAAACCGCAAAAAGGATACCGATAAAAGAAACTGAAAACAGAAAAAAAAAAATTTAAATAAAAACAAGAAGTTACGCAGTGTAGAACGAAATGTATATCGAACCGCGCGCGCTCATCCTGCGCTGTTTGGAGGGAGCATTCTAAATCGTTCACGCTGTGCTGCTGCGTCCCGATTAAGAAACTTTTTGGGACACCGTGGGAGCCGTGACCTGTTCCCCATTTCGTGTTACTCTGGCACAACGGGAATTGCTTTGCACCTCTCGCGCGGCGCGCTTAATTTCGTGTTCGAATCGGTGTTGAAAGCGTTCTGTCTCTCTTGAACCCAGCAGAACTTGGCTTTAAAAACCTGCGTGCTCATGTGTACACACATGTATCCGTATATGTGTGTGTGTCTGTTGTGTGTGTGCCTATCTGTGTATCTGTTTCTGCGAGCCTGAAGCTCTCCTGCGTGCAGATGCTCCTGCTGCAATATTTAGTTCGCAAACGGCTTTCACCTACGATCGACGCTACTCAACTCGAAATATTAAATATTATTAATACAATTTGTTGTCAAAAATTTTGCGTAAATGAAAAATTTACAATCGAGCATAAACTATGAAAAGTTCGAAACGATTTTGTTGCTTAAAATGTCTGGACTTAGTGCATTCCAGATTTTGATTAGTGGTCGCGTGATAATTTTCTAAACACCGCATTAAAGTATCTCAACAACGTTTATCGCCAATAAACTAAATTGCGCGAAAAAGAGCAAATAATAGTGTGCGACGCGTACAGAGGGGAAGATATGCGGTTGCTCTTGGTTATTGCAATATTTATATTCGCAATGCCAATAACAGGATTCGGATGGTGAGTAGAATTTATTTTTGCATTACTATTCAGTTTAAAGAAATACAAACGACGAATTAGCATGGAATCAATAAAAACAAATACAAAATCAATAAAATAAAGAATTTTTTCGTTTAACACAAATAAACACTCGCTGCATCAAAGAAACTGAGAGTCGCCATCTTTTTCGTCGTCGTCGTTTTATTAAGCAAAAGAAAAATCACAAGTCATTTAGTTTGTCACGAAAACTTTTGACAGTTTTGGCCAGTCGAAGTGGTTTATTTAGCCTTATTTCAGATTTTTTTTTTTTTTTTTAGAACTGCTAGAAAAATTGCATATGTCAACAGCAAAGATGATTTGCATCGGTCTAACCATAAGAAAAATAAATAAATAAGGGGCGGAAAGGCGAACGTCTGCCGCTCGCTCGCTCGGTTGGGCGCTTGCCAGCCGGCGATGGGTGCTTTAGCCTGCAGCTACTTGCTTTATAGATGCAAACATATTGCAGATACAAGTACTCTCTCAGACTGCATGACGGTAATGTCGCCCACGTTTGCGTATATTTAATTAATATATTTATAAATTGAACTTAATGCCATTTTCTTTTTCATCATCTGTCAAAATGCATAAAATACAAAAGCAAGTCTCATTCGTTTTGTGCGCGTGTAAAACGGAAATTGGGCAAAAAATTGAAAGAAGTGCACACTTCTATGACTTTTTTTATTCCGACAATTTATGCTGAAAGCAATAAAAAATTTTAAAGACAATTTACCCACGTCAGAACTCAGAACTGGGCGCACAGTTCGCTTTACATTAAATACAAAATACATAATTAAATGCAATTAAGGCTCAAGTTCAGCACTGCTTTTGATCATTGATCGCAACAGAACTGCTCACCGCCGACCAACACAAAACATATATTTGCAGTTCTGTAGATACATATATATATCTATAGAACATATATGTATCTATAGATACATATATGTATCTATAGAACTGTACAAACAGTTTCACGCTTGATCTGCGACACTCAAGGACGTATGAAACTATTAAACAGGCTGTGACGGTGCGTCAGCCGCAGATGTATTATACGAGTATGTAAAGGTTGAGCCCGACCGATATTGATTAAATGCAACAAGGTTACACTGAACAAATTTGTATCTTATATGAAAAAGTGAATAGTTTCGTAATTTGTCACACGGTTTAGAGTAAGCTTCGGAAAGTTCAAAAAATAATACTTTTTGATTAACTTGACGAGCCACGAAGTCTGTCTATATTAATGAATGCTTTAGTTTTTAAGATATCGATCTAAAACTAGGTATTGAAACTTCTTATGCCGAAGAAACACGAAGAATGCTTTTACGTATGAAAAACTGTTTCAGCCAGCTGTGTTCCCCTTTTCACTTCTGCGTTTTACGATTTCGTAAATAAGTTGAACATGTTATCTCTGTGTCTTAATTCAAGTTTCAACAAATTTCTCGTAATAAATGCATTAAAACTAATGAAATCTAAAAAATTTAATTAGGTATTTACTGAAATAGTAAGACGAAAATCTGAAAACGAGAGCATGGCTCTGTTCAAAAAATTAAAAATCTGATTTTGTTTCTTATAAAACAGCCTCACATTTTTTTAAAAATTATTTTAATATGTACTGCTATTTTCCACTTACACTTTAATGAAGGAATATTCCCAAATATAGTGGCACAACTTTTTAATCTCAGTGTGTCTGTATGTGTGTGTTGTATAACCATGTCCAATATTTGTCCATGGAGTCTTGTACCTGCAGATCATGCTGCTGATGCCACCAAATTTTTTGATATTTTATTTGATATGGCGCTTCTGTATCTTTTTATGTTTGCTTTACATATCCAGTGCCTGTCCTTAGAATTAATTTTGTGGATTTTGATTTCAACTGACCAACTTTATATCTTCCAATTCTCTACTCTAAGATTTCTGTATTTTTGACAAACTTAAGAATCAATAAGCCCAACTTTACTTTGATTGAATTCTCGGCAGTTTTTGATCCATACCTAGCACCTGTTATCGATAGTTTAGAAGTTCCATCTATTTACATTATTTTTTTACCCGGATAAGGTAAAAGCGTATAAAAAGATTGTTCAAATGTATATTGCTGTCGTACAATCATCGGATTTAGTTCAAATAAGCGCTGTTTTGATCAATAACTTGTTGCCAACGAGATTCCAACATCATTATGCACCGCTCATAGAAGCTTGCTTCCCTATTGGCAAAAAAGCGAGACAGTCGATTTTTCCAAGCCTCTTTTGAGGTCAATTTCTCGCCAGCTAAATCGTTCGACATTGACAGGAAGAGATGGTAATCCGATGGTGCCAGGTCCGGACTATAAGGTGGATGCATAAGGACCTCCCATCTGAACTCCCGGAGCTTCTGGCGCGTCACAGTCGAAGTGTGAGGTCAGGCGTTTTCCTGATGGAACACAATTCCTCTCCTATTGGCCAAAGATGTCCGCTTCTGGGCGATTGCTGTCTTCAAACGGTCCAGTTGTTCACATTAGAGGACCGAATAAAGCGTTTGGCCATAGGGACAGCTCATAGTAGATGATTTCCTGCCAATCCCACCAAACGCACATCAAAACCTTCCTGACCGTCAATCCGGGCTTGGCAACCGTTTGGGCTGCTTCGCCACCCTTAACCCACGACTGTTTGCGCTTTACGTAGACGTAAGTGACCCATTTTCATCGCCAGTTACCATTCGCTTCAGAAACGGGTAGACTTTGTTGCGTTTCACGGAAATTCAGTCCATGAGGTTTTTTGGTGTCAATTCGTGTGGCACCCAAAAATAGAGTTTTTTTGTGTATCCAAGCTTCTTCAAATGCCTTTGAACTGTCATATGACTGATATTCAGCTCCCGGGCGATGGTACGGCTGCTACTATGGCGGTTTTTCTCGATCACTGCCTTGATTAAATCGATTTTTCGACGACAGGTCTTCCGGAGCGTGGTACATCTTCCACTTCCTCCACACCAGAACGGAATCTAGTGAACCACTGTTGTGCTACTCGAATTGAAAAAGAGCACGAAATACGAAAAGACTTTTGTTCCATATATACACTAGTCGGTGAAAAATGGTCGTACAGTGTATAGTTTTTAGATCTGAAAAATGGGCGTAGCATGAGCGGTTTTCAAGTAAACATGCAATCCAAAAAAAAAAAAAAAAATTTCAAAAAAAAAAAATTTTTGAAAAAAAAATGGTACCAAAAAAAATTGTTTCCTTTAGAATTTTTTTTATATTTGTCTTGAGAATTAATGCCTTTTAATAAAAACCCATTATTGCTGAAAAAAAAACAATTTCAAGTTGAAAATATTTCCCAATCATATGAAAATTTTTTAATATCCTTTAATTTTTCTGACTACTGTTTATTCTTTATCGGCTTAACAAGATAAGTCGATCTGGCTATCTCCATCTGTTGACTTTTGAGATACTTAAATTTAAATAAGGCAGCTTATTTGAGGCAATACTAATTAATCTTTATTCTAATGAATCTTTATCCTTCTTTATTAATCCTAACCACACTTTTACCCCATGAGTACAGGGTATAAAATATCGAGTGTGCTTGTATAAGTGATGCTCTGCAACTCAGTTTATAGATGTAAGCTGCTCTAAGGAACATAAATGTATGATATTTTATCAGTATAAATATTTCTTCAACCACACAAAAATTTTTGTAGAATCAGAATGATTTTTTTTTTATATTGTAGAAAATCTCGAAATTGCGGTTAATACTTGCGATCACATAAAAGAAATACAATTTTAGATAACAGAATGAAAACAATAGGAGATCAATTTTAAATATCTAAATACTCGACCAATAGTATTTGTATTTTTGAGCTTAAATTGTGATTATTTTTTTTCAATTCATTTTTTCAACTAAAAACTTTTAGCGTTAGTCTCGTAAACATTTATACAATGCAAACCTGCAATGAAAAATTTTTTTATACAATATATATACAGACGCCATTAGAAGCGATCGTTCATATTCACTGAATTTCCTAGTCGAATTTGCTGCTTTACTATTTACAATTCGTACGATTTTCATTGATGCAAAATTTTCATTCATTAAATAAAAGCATTTTTGTGTTGGCCCGAATATTTGATTGAGTAGATCTGCACTTGGCGAATGTTGATCGCCGGGCAATGATATAAATCACCGGGAAAATACAACAACTTTGGGGCAGTGCGGGTGCTTGGGGATATCCGAGGGCAGGCGTTGCTTGTAATCAACGATAATGATGCATCTGGCCACGTTCATGTCTATATAATATATATTTTGGGCGCTGGCGGGATCATTTAGCTTTCTATAATATTTACACACTATGATGACATTTGATTTCCGACAGTTCTAAAACTGTCGTCATATAAACAAGATTAAATTGGGATGTTATCGTCATACAGGTAGCACAACTTGAATACAATACGAGTCTATGGTTCATGTATGCCGACTAATATATTATCTGTATTTAAATATACATAGCGCACAAATATATATATATATATATATATATATATATATATATATATTCAGTTGTGTAGCGTCAAACAAGAGGCAAACAAATTTTGCGCACCAGCGCACCCAACGCGATCAGATCGGGCCACTTGCCAATCGTGTGTCTATGTCGGATCGGAGATTCGCATTAGCAGCTAAACAAGAAGAACTGTTGTCATTTGGCCTCCATCTTGGCGTCGAAGACGTTTTTGTCGTGTGCAACAAACTTATCTGACGACAAAATAAATCAAAAGGAAATCTCAATGGCAACCGAACGATACCGTAGTGGGTCAAGCTCAAGTTTGGGCCACACGAAATAACGTATAAACTCATATGAACTTGGCTCACATCCGTTAAAGTAGCAAAAGGCTGCAGAGGGTGCGAAGTATCTTGCCAAAATTTAAGATAATACTAAAACATATTTTTAATTAGATTGCTTACCGTGTAGGTACGCCGTGCAACCGTTCTCTAATTTTAGTTTTTCACAAATGACAATTTGTTTATCTTTGTATGAGTAGTGAATGAAGCACTGCTGTCGGAAACTTGGTGCAGGGAGTTGGGAGATGGGAATGCTTTGAGCGATTCGTGCCAAAGTGTGGACATCATAATTAAAAGTCTGTGGCCAAGCGGAAATCGCGTTGCGCTGCATTACAAACGTTGCAAAGTGGCGAGGCGAGGCGACGCATGGTGTGACTGGCCACCGCCTCGCCGACACCTCCACTACCTTCTGTTGCATATGACTTTAGTTCTCTAAAGATGCAAGCATCATGCGAGCATCATTAATAAACTGAATTGCCCTGTCCCTAGTTGTAACTATGTGGCTACGCCTATTTGAGCTATAATTAAGTAAAACGTTGACGCAATTTCGCCGGGCAGCACAAACCGCGGCCGCAGCAGTTGACGGCGTTCCAACTATAAGATTGATGCCTCTTTTCGGCTTGTGACTTTGTTTGACGTTCTTAAATCGACTGCTTAGCTCAATGCAACCGTCAATGTATGAGGGTCTTTAAGGCTACTTAAACAAATGACGAAAGCAAAACACGAAAAATTTTACTACAACAATCCGCTGCATCTTTGGTTGATGAACGTGCAAAATTTCATTTTCCGCTAAACTAACCAACGTCTGGAATTCCGAATTCGATGCAGCGCATCCCTGGGAAGCGAAAATACCATATTTAACTCACAAATTCACTTATATATGGCTAAGCGAAAAATTTCTCTCTGTTGAAATAGATTCCTACATTTTTTATGACCAGAATTGCATGCAATATATAGAGGGCCACTTCTTCGAAATTTTCGAAATAATCAGTAACTATTCAATTGAAGTAATGTCCTAAAAGCGGTCAGTCAGATTAAAGCATATTTGTACCTACAAAATTTTAAAATAAACTTGTAAAATTCCGGAGCAGTCCTAGTCGAATGCAAAATACACGAAGTCTCTATCTATTACCGTTTCCGGTTCCTTTCGTTCATACAGACGGACAGACGGACATGTCTATATCGACTCCTCTATCATTCCTGACCATAATGGTGGTAACTTTGGGGGGTCTCCGGCCATTATTTCTACCTGTTACATACATTTGCACAAAACCAATAGACTCTTGTACCTTCGGTACAGGGCCTAAAAACATAAACGCATTAAATAGAAGATGCTATGTTTGCTCTTTAAACAACTTAAACAAAACATGCGTCACAACTCTGAATCTATTTAAGCTTCGTAAAACGAACCGCAGCACTATATATATATATATATATATCTTATACAAAGACTTTAGTAAAGCTTTTGATACTGATATTCTGATGTCCCACAACAAGAGTTTATTGGAGGCTGATTTAAACTCACAGCATACATGGAGTCACCCAAATCACTCAACTTAGTTGCTTCAGCCCATTTTACTAAATTCTTAAACCTTTTTTTTTTTTGGTGTTTGTTTACCGAATGCAGAACCAAAGTTCCCTATTCGAAAAACAAATGGGAGCTGGGCCAGATCCCCCCAAGATCGTGAGGAATCTTTTGCCAAGCCTTTAGAGGTTAGGTTCCAACCCTTCGAGTCTACATCCAGCAGTCTCAAGAGTCGAGTTCAAGGGGTACTGGACAGCCCTTGGCAGCTGGCACTCTTAGCCAAACCGAAGATAGTCCAGGGGAAGATAGTCTCCATAACAGGACTCTGAAACTGCTAACAGTCAAAACGGTACTCTTTTTGGTACTTTGTTTCAATGCTGTATTGAGACTTGAGCACTTTTCAAATCGTTGTAAAAAGGCCCAAATCGTTATGATTCATAAGTCCAGCAAGAGCCCATTGGACGTTAACTCATACCGACCCATCAGTCTGCTGTTGTCCATAGCGAAGCTATTAGAGAAATGCTTGTTGACGAGGGTACTAAGCATCCAAAGTATACCACCATTTCAATTTGGCTTCAGAAAGGCACACGAAACCCCTGTGGAGCTGCAGCTGGTTAACTTTATCTTAGATGGGTTCCAGACACAAGAATGTACAGCGGATGTTTACCTGAACATCCGACAGGCTTTTGACAGCCTGTGGCACGACGTCTACTGTGCAAATTAAAAGCTGTCCTACCACCACATTTTGTTTTGCTATTGTGTAGTTTTCTGACTTACAGGACCCTTTCTGTGGTTCTAGATGTTTTGGTGTCCAGCACGAAAAAATTCTGCGCAGGTGTTCGACAGGGAAGTATACTAAATCTCACCCTGTATACTCTATTTACTTGGGACATGCTCACTGGGTATACCATCCCGATGGTATAGATCCCCAGGACTTCTTCACCTCAACATTTGCGAACAATACGGCCATCTTTGCCAGAGACGAGTCCTTGCACACTGATGTGCTGCAGCTTTACGTTTATAAATTTGGCAAATGGGCTAAAAGATGGAATATTGACAATTATTGACACGAATGCCCTGGGGTCTTCCATTTGGCTACGACGCTGAATACAAATATCTAGGATAAACACCTGACATTTGAAATATGAAAATATGGAAATTGCTGTACATCTTATAAGGCTGATTAGAAATGAGGACAAACTTTAAGCCTCTGACACCTTTTTTTAGGAGTGAAAATCTTATTAAATAAAATTATTCCCAACCTCTATTAGAAATCGAATTTAAACGGATTATTGAAACTTTGATCTGGCGCCTGTCAATCCTGCAACATCTCCCACTTATCCGAACACCAGCACTTCACCTCTCCCTTCCATAAAAAAAGTGTACAGTATTTAAGCTTCGATAGTATATATATGAGAAGCATCTTAAGAATTGTCTCCAAAACTTTCTGCTTATGTTAGTAAAAGCAGGTTAATTTTTTTTGTTTGTTTTTGTGTTTGCTTTTAGATAGCAACTCTCGCGGAAAAAATTAAAGCAGCGACATGTTAATTTGTCAATATTGAAGCAATGACAAAATGCAAAGTCGGAGTTGTCAAACAGGAAATTTATTGTTATAAAGTGTTGAGTAGCGCAGCATTAAGAAAAACAATATTAACAAAAACTACAACGCCTTCCAGCTGTGAACGATCCGATCGGATCAGAATTCACAGAGTAGCACCGCCGTTGCTACCACAACAAGCAAAGCGCTCTGCCCTGCTCCAGCGTCGTCGACGATCCACAAAACGAGTGTGTCAGCCGCGTCACCACCCAGGCGCCATAAGTCAATTTAACACCTGGAGGCGACGTAGTGCTAATCAGTAGCATTTTTGGCTGACATTCGCACTAATCGATTGTCACCGCAACCGCCCACAAGGAACGCCCTGGGCGGCAAAATACTCAGTGTACACATTTTCAAAGCTAATATCTGCTTCTGACGCATTGACGCATTCTAAGAGCAAACATTTAAATTTTGTTTTTTTTTGCTGGCTTACTGTATGACCGGGTCTGACGAGTACTGACCAGTCACAACTTCTTTTCACTTGTACACTCAACTGCCAACAGACGCACCGCGCTGGCCCGGACGCAGCAACGTATTCGAGTTCTTGCTATATGTATCTGTATCTACGCTTGCAAAAGATTGTTTAAATACTTTGAGCGTTGACATGCGGCTTAAGCGCCTGATTTCTTTATTTGAGAGCAAAGTATAAACGCATAAATATACATTGTATGCATATATGACTACCTTGCGAGACGAAGACACAGATACGCGCACAAATTTCATTGATCACGAAATGAGTCAACAAACGAGAACTGGTGCTGCGGCCCCGGCAGCTGTGAAAAGCTAAAAATCTCTATTTACCTTTACACATCTTCAAGTACATACAACTATGTGGCATCGTTTGGATGCGTTCTCCCGCATTTGTCTGGGAAATTTCTTTAACTCTTCGGCATCAACCTCAACAGCTGCAGTTTTCTCAATAGTTTCTATTTTCCGTCTCCCTTTTTCATCATTATGCTAGCTCTCCTTCTAACCTTCACTTATTCAATGACACCACCACTTGACGCCGTCGACGTTTCAGTTCCGTTCCCCTGCGCTGCCATTACATACTTCCATCCATTCAGCTCAGTTGAACGCTTCTGTGTCCGTCGATGACAACGAAGACGACGACGTGTGCTGTGCACTTGATCAAAGTAGAAAATCACAGAAAATCCATCGACCATCGACGTGTGTGTGTTTTTCTGAGTGTGTAATATTGAAAAGAAGATACAAACGTTCAAAAGATACCATGTTGTTTTTGTTGTTGCTTACTTTTTCAAGTTGCCGCCAAGTTTAAAGTATCTATTGACGGCTGCAATGATTACCCGCTAGCTGACTTTATAGCAACATACATATATATGTATAGACATATACCCTCCTGTTGGCCAACAATCCGGGCGGTCTATTTGCAGATCAATCAATAGAGTGTGCTTTAATAGCGAAATAAATGTCGAAAATATTAAAAATGTTTATATTATATTTTATATAAGATAGCAACCGATATAATAATATAATAATAATATATTTGCATACGACATGAGCGTTGCTGCGCTAATTTTTCCAATGGAACCTATTTCCTACAAGGTTCTTCTTGTATAAAGAAAATGGCACCATCCTCCTAACTTCAAAAGATCCTTAAATAGATCGTCTTAACTTTATGTGAATGCGTGGTACCACTTAGTTTTTCGAGTCCTCTTTCGTCCATAAATATTACATAAAATTGTCATCAAAACTAATTGAATAGTGTACGAGTCCGTAAACAATGTATACACAGATAAGTACTTGAAATTTGTTCGTAATCGAAGCTCTTTGTAATAAAAGGTCTCCAGTTTCTATGCAAAATCCAGACAACGTACCATAAGAACAGCGTAGAAGGTAAATTTTGAATCAACACATCGACACGAACATTGATTTTTTGAGCCCACAAAATATCGAATCAACATGATGAGTCATAGATATATTCTCATATGTAAAATATTTTTTCTTATAGAGAGGGTGGCACCGCCCATTTTAACTGATTTATTGTTCCTGTGCCTTTTATATATTTGATGTAGATGGACGAGTACGTCCATCTACATTTAATAATAACTTAGATGTATCTAATCCCGGTATATCTTTGTAATGGTTCTGAGTCTATTGGAGGTCTTTATCTTGAATGAAAACCATTGTACGATTTAAAACTATATAATAATGCTAAAACATAAGCATTAATTAAATCTTCACTTGTAGGGTAGAGTCTCTCACGCACCAGTCAGTCATTCAGTGTTTGGTGTCGAAGTTACATCTCATTAGGAGTTCACTTTTTATAAATTATGGAGTGGTTCATTTTGTTAAGTGAATTTTCAAGTGTTTTTCATCACTGTTAAAGGGTAAATATGAGTGGAATTCTGAGTTGGTTTTTTATTTTACACGGTTTCGATGAAAAATTTAACATTTTTATGAAATTATTTCGCGTAAAGTCAGAGTAGCGACAATGCCCACCTAGTGGCGCCCTCATTGTTATGATTGCGAATG
Source organism: Leucophenga maculata (assembly GCA_035044805.1). Taxonomy (NCBI): domain Eukaryota; kingdom Metazoa; phylum Arthropoda; class Insecta; order Diptera; family Drosophilidae; genus Leucophenga; species Leucophenga maculata. The sequence goes on along the minus strand of JAWNNP010000198.1, from coordinate 947,119 downwards.
GTGTTTAAAATGATTTGACTGTGATATTAGGCTCCGCTCAGATATATTTTCAGTATGCCGGTCACCGAAGAATTCCTCGTAGAAAAAGCTGCATCATGGAAGTCTGTCAACTTTGATGCGATGGCTGCAGCTTTCAAAGCAGTTAAAATTGACAACAAACCAAACAAATCAACTGCTCTCGAATAAGGCATTGCCAGATTGACACTCCAGCTTAACTTGAAAATAGTTGACGCACAAATTCCAGATATTTATTTGGTTCCTGAACTAAATGTTGGGTGGCTTCCCGCCCTCTTTTATTTTCCAAGAAATCGACCACATTAATGGATAACGCTCTGGCAAGATCTGTTCGCCATGCCTACGATTCGGGCTAGATGCAGCAAACCGAATTCGTAAAATTTATGGACCATACCATCGTGAAGAGGCACTCATCGATGGCGGTACCGGTTTTGTTGCTTCTGCATGACGTCAGATACATCTATTGTGTTCACAACTTGTTTGGCTTCATTGGTGGCTGTAGAACGTCCTTTAAAGGCGACAAGACCAAAAACGCCGTCGATCGCAATCGTCAGAGGAAGATGAGGACTTTTGCATAATTTGCTTGGGCGTAATGCCGTGCAAATTAACCAAAAGCAACTCGGTCGAATGCAATTCGTGTGGAAAGCAGCTATTTCACTTGCAAAAACGAGTCTGAATATGAGGAGGAAACTGATTACAGCGAAACATAATTTAAAGACATTTCCCCTCAAATATTTTTTTACTTATTCCCACCACTAGAAGAATAAGCAATACATAAAAATTAATAAACTTCATTTTAGATTTTTTTTTAACTAAGTGTAAATGGGTGCCAGTAGCTGGGCACCTTTTTGGTATGGTCGATATTCAAAACTTTTTCTAGATCAACTGCCGAAATCGTATTTTTGGAGTTTAAGTTGAGTTTAAAATTCTTGTTAGCTATGTATCTCAGCTTCCAAACGAAACCGTGAGCACAGCTAAATTATGTGTAAAACAAAAGTTATGGCCTCAAGATCTTAGGGTGCTAGTAGGTAGGAACTGTCCTCATCTTTTCAAATCTTAATCACAGGTTTATATGAAAGCTACTTCCAATAATAGATATATATATGGGTCTTACGAAATTTATCTCCGAAAAACTTTAAAATTTATTTGTTGTTGCAAAATAAATTTAATCCGTGGTTATCGTTAACATGGCAGACTTCATACTATATATTCTTTGGTTGCCAATAAAATATTCATTATATTGAAATAATGTTCCTATGTCAACACAGTACACGACTTCGAAATACTCAACCAACTTTCTCATCTTGAGAAAAAACAGATTTTCGACTAGACTTGATGGATGAAACTATGAAATAGATTTCAAAGTAAAGAAAGATAAACTGTATCATAAGTTTGAAGAATTTATATATATGTAGGTTCTTCAGAATAATAAAATTATTATTTTCGGAATTTGTCTTTTCTTTCGGAATGATATTCCATTATTCCGTCAAATTCGAACAGATTCTGAAGGTCTAAAGTGCCTGTAAGTATTCTAGTCTAAATAGAGACGCATTTAAACTCAAATACTAAAATAAAGCATGACAGCTATTTATATTTGTTCTTAAATATAAATTTGTAAATAAGAAAATAAAATTGAAATTAATCTATTAGAAACTAAATGAATTTCTCAAATCCAATATTAATATGCATTTCTGCGTACAAACGCTTCAGATGGATGATTCACGGCTTTTGAATGTCGTTTATCTGAAAAGACTTTAGACATCATCATCAATTTAATGAAATTCAGTGCATATCCAGAAGATTACACATGTACGTATGTATCTGCAGAAGATATACAAATCTACATACCTACATATGTACAATACATCCCACTTACAGGCAGACAAAAAGACATACAGACAGACAGACGAACAGACAGACAGACATAGAGATCCATACGTAAATGTGCAGAAGCTATTTTCGCTTTTATTAACTACTTAAAAATCAACGCGCTAAGCTACTCCGCTCATCTGAAATAATAAACAAACAAGCCAATTGTGCATTTTCCAGTTCGAAAGAGTGGGAAAATAAATAAAAACAAAGATCACTTTTGAGAGGTGGTTGCAGTGGTCTATCCTCAGTACTCAGTGCTGTTAGTTCGCTTTTTACGTAAGATAAAATTTAAAAAAAAAAAAAATTCGAAAGAAAAAAACTAGTTCAACGCCGATGTGTATATGAGGCATCGAAATTTGTTTAATGACTTGAACAAATAAACGTTGTATCTTAAACAAATAAATACACACAAGTAGAGAGGCATGAATTCTCAAATTGAGTTGTATGCAAAAATGGAACTTAAAGACAACTCAAGCAAGACGTCAACTGAATGAGATCAACTATGTATTACAATAAGCTAATTTCAAATTTCAATTTTCTTCTTCTACAGGGCCGAAGGCTCGAATATACTGCTCGATCCCAGTCTAATGTGTAAAAAGACACGCCGACTGCGCGGTAAACTGGCTGAGATATGTCGACACGATTCTGCCCTCTTAAAGGAGATCATCAACGGCATAAATCTTGGCTTCCGAGAATGTGAATTTCAGTTTCGGAATCGTCGTTGGAACTGCCCGGTACTGCGCAAAAGCATGAGGAAAATCTTAATGAAAGGTAATCACAAAGCAAGCTCAGCTCCATTTAACTAGATTAGCAGACAAACTAACAACTATATACAGCTATGTATGTACGTACAGACACAAACCAAAGTGCGACACAAGAGATGCCAAATAAACTCACATACAACTTCATCTACTCCACTCGCGATCCGATCGGTTGGTTGAGGCAGGCATAAAGCAAGTTGCATTTGCGCTACGAGTATGGGCCACTGTCGCAGCCACTTAAGCCATTATCACAGCAATTTGCATATAAAAAGCCTTAAAAGTCAACTTCATTGTTATGCATTGTCGACACTCTTGTCAACACTTGTCGCGGTCGCGCATGCGAAAATTGCCGCAACGAAGATTTGCCATCTGATCTGACGCGATCTCGAGCAAGCACAGAGTTTGTCGCTGTAGACACTCGTCCCTCCATGTGTCCATCTACTTCATGTCCATATCCATGTCCATTCGTCCGAATCGTTGCCGTCTTGACAGTAAAATTTCACGCTGATGTCGTGTTTACATGTGTGTTGCACTGCACAACGTTTGGGAATGTCTTTTGGTCTCCATATAGAAGTATGTATATATATATATATGGTATACATAGATACTTAGCAAACTTACATGAATGGTGTCACGGCTACATTACAAAAACTCGCGGTGCAAATTTCACAACTATTTAATAAAATATAGAAACACTAATTCTTACATATATTGAACAATGTATCGTATTAAAAATATATAAAAACGCCAATGCATTGTTCATTGTAGCTTAATCCTTGGCAGTGGTAAAGTTGCATTTCATTGAGGCTTACAATGCCTGCAGGAAATCCATCAATCGCACAAAGAACAGCAAATAATTTTCGCATTAAATGTCCATAAAACAAAATACCTTCGAGGGCTAGTTGATAAGTCAGTGGCAAACGCTAAAGATGCAGTGATATTCCCCATATCCAAGCAACCACTGTCGGAGTATGAAAGATATCAGCTTATGGGAGAGAAACAAAAATGTTTGTTTATAATCGCCATTTATTGAATTTTCTAAACAAATATTTTACACATGTTCACATAGGAAAAATGTTGCTGGAATAGATTATTCTAACTTCGATCCGACAAAATGATTCAAACGGGCAACATGCTACAATGCAGTTATGAGGTCAGCATTTAATTCATCAGTTTCATCTTCATCCAAAGAAGCTTTGATGAAGCATCAAGAACATTAATCAATTTTGACAACACTGCGGATTAAGTCGCTGTGTCAACTATTGGTAGTAATTGTTCTACAATAAGTCTTAAACATTTAAATTATGCCTTGATCAACGGGCTGCAGTTGTATTGAAAACAAAAAAAAAACTTTAAATTTTAATTTCCTTGGATAAAATGCGGCATTATCCAAAAGATTTGGAAATCTCATTTTCCGATTCAGTTCCTGCAGCCATTTCGACATGATTTCTTAAGTCATCCATGCTTTTTGTTAGATTTTCAATAAGCCGGTGGTACATTGATAGATAGCTATTAACTAAAGAGCTGGCCGCTTTACCTACAACACAAAAGCAGAAAAAAAATTTATAAATTACTTTATCCGTCCTTTTCAAAGAGATATTTCGATCGAATTGATATATAGAATATAATGCTCGCGTCCAGTTATTGGAAAAGTTAATGAAAAGTGAGATTCGCCGAAATTTGTCAGGATATTCCAGTTTTCTGCTTATGGATGTTGTCCGTAATAGGAAATTTCACTGCATATGTAATAAAATATGGCTTATTTTGAATTTCACTTTCGAGAAAATCTTGCGGAACATAACCCTCTCCGATTCAGACCAAAAATTATAGGGTTACTTCTCCCAAACCATTAATATGTATACCGAATTTCATCTCTGTTCCCTAAGTGGATGCAGAGATATTACCAAATTTTTTACAGAAATTTCATACAAATTGGTTTAGCGGCTTAGGCGTGAAGCGCGCACAAACAAACAAACAAAACATTGTCTACAATTTTATTATATATATAGATAATAGATATAGATAAATCGAAAAAATCGCTTTGAGCTGCAGTTTTTGAGTTAGTTTGCAGCGTGAAACTATAAAAATGTAATACGAAACAAGACCAACTATAGATCTAATTGAATATAATATTAACTTTTCCCAATAAATATTTTTAAAAACATTCTAAAAACTTCTTCATTTTAAGACCGATTTTATACAACAAAATTTTCAAATGTGCGCAAAGAATCAATATTCCAAATACCGATGAGACATATATGACGTTTATACGACACATTTCATGAAATTGTCAATTTACGATATTTAGCTTAAAGTTGCCACTCTCAAATGGGGTATTTTAATTAATTCAAAATTAAATATGAGAGACTATTATGTAATGCAGAAGAATCCAAAAAAAAAAGGTTCAACTCACCGCAATTGTGTTGTTTCCGTTCTTGAAAACTAAAAACAAAAAAAAATCAGCTCCAATTTAAATTTGGCGCCTTTAGAGTTTCATACAATTCACATTTGATATACAACATCACAACTATAGGGTGGCAACGTCGGAAGAAATACATGAAATATAAACTTATTCACGAAATGTTTTTCATAAATAAGTGTTTACACAAACTTTTTTTTACTTTAAACGAATAACTCCATAGTATAAACGTACTAATAGTAAAAAAATATTTAATTTTGAATTTACTATCCACTTTTTATTTTTTTTTTATAAAATTTGCCACAATTTTTATTTATTACATATCTTAATACTCTTCGCTTTTACTGGCTTTTAAACACATTAATTAATTCTTCTAAAAATAAATTCAAAACTTTTATAATTTTTTTCCTAATATTCACTTGTTCTCTACGAAATCTTAAAAGATAGGACAAAAATCAATGAACTTTGCCATACACAACTGATTGTAATACAGGAAAGAGATCGAATTTCGCCACACACACGCCACCGATTGTAAGAAAGACAAAATTTTTTGAAAATTTGTGTATTAACCTCGCCACATACATGAAAATTCACAGCAATTTCAGTATTTTCTATATATTAGATTTATATAAATTTTTGTCCAGATAAGAAGCTTGTCCTAAATTCTGCTAAGGTAGAATTCATTATAAAAGTCATGATACACATTTGTAAACCACACACTAAAAATATTTGGGCCAAGGTATAATCGTTTGATTATAATGTCGTTTGTCAGTCCGTCTATATGTCTATCTCAGAAAGGAAGACTTAGACCAACTATGAAGTGTGTCTGTTATAAAATAGTTGAGCATCCCAACTATAGCTCTAGATTTGTTGAAAATATGGATAAAAATCTTTAAAGGAACTTGTGGTTTTTCTCATTCACTATCTTATGTCTGTTACTTCTCCCTCGATCTTCACGACTTGAGTGCCATCTAAAGCAGTTGTCACATCCGATTTAATAGCTTAAATGTTATCGAATCGGCATACTCGAGAGCAGAAAATAGAACAGATAGAGCTACATTCGGACTCTAGGTTGGCATCGGCAGTAATATACCGTGTGGCAACGACCAGTTCTTCGTTTATTGTTATTGTAAACAGCTAGAAACGCCAAATATGGTGTATATTACAGCAGTCCTAATAAAATATAGCATAAATGTACAAAATAAAAATGGTAGACGTATCTGCCTGGCTGTGCGTATTAACATCGAAGACTTGAAGACTATAAAAGACATAGACTTTTGGTGACTCCTCAGATTAGAAGCGTCTCATACATATGTTCTACTTACTTGATCTTACGGATCCAAATACAAAATTAAGGTTCAGTGCGAGTACAATATATCACCAAGTCAAGCACACTCTAGTGCAGCATTCATTTTTGTTTTTTTTTTTAATTTATCAGACTGATCAAACGGCCCTCGCTTACTGACTAACACATCTACCTCCCTACTTGTTTGGCTGCCCGCTAACAGATTCACACTAAGCAATATTATAAATAAGGATTGCAGGCGCGAAGTCCGCAGCAACAAATTTGTAGTTGGAACTGTCACTCAGAAAACCGCATCATTCATCAAGTTGCATAATAAAAATGTAGAAACCTGATGAATAGCGCCCGAAATGAACCTCCAAGCTGTCAATTTTATACAAAATATTACACCTTTTTGAACGACAAGGCGAACCATGAGACCACGAGGCAAAGCAGGAGCAGCGTTACTCATACTGTTAATAGCCACCACCAGACGGCATAGCAGAGTCATTAAATGAAAAAATATTCCATCTGGTGTGTTGGTTCGACGACAAGTGAGTGTTCCACGTTGCCCCCGAGTCAACGCAGTCAATGCATATTGTATATATTAACAATTGAGTTGGTGCTGATATGAAAAGGCGTTAGCAATGCAAATTGGACAAATTATGCAAAATGATTTAACACCTCAATTACAAAAGCAAATAGTTATATACTTGATATATGTATGTGTACATAAGTTTATCTTAATTTTAATTTTAGATACGCGCGAGACGGGATTTGTCAATGCGGTGACCGCTGCCGGCGCCACCTACGCCGTAACAAAGGCCTGCACAATGGGCCATCTGATGGAGTGTTCGTGTGACAAGTATTCGGGTCAGCTGCAGCATATCGTGGTGAATGCCGCAACCGCAGCGGATACGCTGGAACAAACTGGCGCCTACAATGCCGGAAATCGAAATACGACACAACGTACACATGTCCGCAACAATGAGCGACGAAAGCGAAAACTGTTGCGCAATGTTAACTTTCCTGAGGGCGAATGGGAGTGGGGCGGTTGCAGTGACAATGTCAACTTTGGATTTCGAAATTCACGCGTCTTCTTGGATGCTAAGAATCGAAAACGCAGCGATCTGCGTACGCTAGTCAAGCTGCACAACAACAACGCCGGACGTTTGGTATTATTTATAATGCATTAACTTATATGGAACAATCTCTCATATTTCCTTTGTCTTTGTTCCTTTAATCCACAGTCTATACGGGATGCAATGCGTTTGGAGTGTAAATGTCACGGCCTCTCTGGCTCGTGCACTGTGAAAACATGTTGGCTGAAGATGCCACCATTCCGAGAAGTGGCTGCACGGCTGCGTGACAAATTCGATAGCGCACATAGAGTGGCGCTGCGGAATGACGGCAACAGTTTCATGCCTGAGGTCGGCGTAGAGTCTGAGTCTCGTAAGAAACCCGGCAAGTATGATCTTGTCTACACGGACGACTCAGCGGACTTTTGTGCGGCAAGTGTGAAGAGCGGCTCGTTGGGTACGCAAGGCAGAGAATGCAATGTGACCTCGACTGGCGCAGATAGCTGCGATCTGCTGTGCTGCGGTCGTGGTCACAAACATCGAACTATAGCCGAGTGGGTTAACTGCAAATGCGTCTTCAAATGGTGCTGCGAGGTCACGTGCGAGAAGTGTCTCGAGCATCGAGCGGTCAACACATGCCTTTAGACGGACCGCGTAACCCCGGTAGTCATTGACATTGTAAGAAGCTTTCCATTTCGCGTGATTTAGTATTAACTACATGTAGACTACAAAATAAATGCACTAGTTTAAGAAAGTTTGTTAATAACCAGCTTGTATATAGAATTTGTTTGTCGATCATTTATCCATAATTGTATATAATTATAGTATATGTATGTATATGTACTTTACTGCTGTATGTATTGAAATTCAATTATTTAATAAAACCACATCATCGCATCAATTTACAGGTGTACACTCGCAGAATACTTAATTACAAACGCCCCATTGAACGACCTTTTTATGGGAAAATAATTTTACACCACGACTTATCGAAAATGTCGATCAAGTTGATTTGAATATGTATATGCAATAGCGCCGAATCAATGAATTTATTGCAACCGTATTAAAATCGAATAAACACAAAACGACGATCATGACAAACGGATATAAAACCATTCACATATTATTTTGCTCAATTTATTATTCCAAATTTGCATAATTAACAAAGTTTAATGAAGTTACCAGCCATTCAAAGACGAATAAAAAAAAACAAACTTCGCATATTCCAAAACAAGTCTCATCGCTCGCTAATTTTCATTCATACTCAGCACAGATTCGTATCGATCATTAATTGTTGTCTGATCATTCGCCTAAACATCTCGGAAAGGAAATATAAATTTGATTTAGTCTATAAATAAATTAGTCAATTGAATTAAGCAGTGATGCAAAGAAAATAAAATAATAAACTACATAACAAGTGACCCTACTGCAAATAAAGGTGAGATCAGGCAGGTAGGGGCAAGTTGTATTGGTTGAGAAAGCTAATATTTTACCAGTTAGTTGCATTGGAAATCACAAAATCTCAATTGATACTTGCTTACTTGCGCCAAAATAAAATTAAAAAGTTTCTTTCTTCCCAAAACGGTCATCCAAATTAAAATCACCAATGAAGAACATATTTTTATAATTGAGTGTTTTCCTAAACTTCTCTTAATAAGAGACTAATAATAATTTTTCAAATCTTAAATCTAGTTGTGTATTACACTAAGCCCCCGGTTGGAGACTTATGTAGTTACAACGGCCCTAAGAGCACATTACTGGGCTGGGAGGTAATTTCTCCTGAGTCGTGCTTCGATATGGTGTAGGGTTAGAGATCTTGCGAGTGGATTCGAGTGAGAGTTGAGGTTGCATGATATTTCAGTTTCATTTACAGTTCTAAGTATTTTTGATTGAACTCTTGGTATTATATCCACATTACTGTAACTCGCATTGTCCCATAATTGTGAGCCGTACGTCCAAATAGGCTTTATTTCGGAGTTGTAAAGAAGTAATTTTTAGTCCAAGCTTAAGGGGGACCGCGGATTTATAAGCCAGTGTAGGGAGTTGGCTTTTAGCTTTAGTCGTGTTTTCTTGGATTCAATATGTTTACGATAAGCGAGCCGTCTTTCGAGATGAATGCCAAGATACACGACGTCATTGGCCTGTGAGATCACAATGTTGTTTAGAGATAACGATGGACAAGTACCTCATTTTAAAGTGAATGTGACGTGTTTGCTTTTTTGCTCATTAGCTTTTAAACGCCAGTTAGCTAGCCTCTCCTCTAGAAGATTGAGATGGTCTGCTAGTAGTCTAGTTGTTTTTATTGGGCATCGAGATCTACTTAAGACTGCTGTGTCCTTATCAAATGCGGATATTGTAACTCACAATTTGTGAGTCTGTTATCCGTTAGTATGTCTGATGTGTAGAAAAAATTTAATATAGGAGCGAGAACGCTGCCTTGGGGTACTTCAGCTTAAATTTCAGACTCCTTTATTATGTAGTCATTCTGTCGTACTGTGAATGCTCTGTTTCTGAGCTCGAACGCTGCTCTAATCTCTGAGGTTAATCGGTTTACCTGTTCGATAGGTTCGATGGTTTTCACGAAACCCAAATTGGTGAGTGGGAATAACCTTTTGCATGTGTGAGTAGATTTTTATAAGAACCAACTTTTCAAACAGTTTGGATAGGCAGGATAGTAGGTTTATGGGTCTATATGACGTTTTATCCTTTCCGGGTTTCGAGATCATAACTATGACCGATTTCTTCCATTGAGTTGGAAAGTATCCTTATTTAAAAATAGCGTTAAACAATATTGTGATATATGTAACAGGTGGTCTGGGAAGCTCCATGATCATTTTTGAGGAAATTAAATAATGACCTGCAGCGTTCTTGGGATTGAGCTGTGCTTTTAACACTTTATGAACTTTGTGGGTGTGAACTCTGAGGGGTTCAGAGTGGTTTGTGTTCGAAAGAGAGGGAAGAACAAAAGCGTTTGTTGACGGATTTGGCTGAAAAACAGTTCTTAAATGGGTTGCAAAAACTTCCGCTTTTTCTATGTCCGTGCGTGCTCACTTTCCAGTGTGGTCTCTTATGGAATGTAGAGACTATAGCCGCTCGCGCTTTCAATAAGGGAAACTTTGAGCTTGTTGGAGAAAGACGTTCGATGTATAGCTTTGCTTAGCTCACTTGAAGCAATCTTTAGATTGTGCTTATTTCTGGATTGAAGAAAATAAAGAAAAATAATAAAGTCGTAGCCAAGACCAGCGAAAAAAGCACACAAATTTACTAGGTCAGAAGAGCATTAAGATTTTTGCATCGTCCCACCTAACTAACCATCTGTTAATTCTAAGTACTTGTGATGAGCACTCTATTTTGTCTATAATTTTGAGATATCGCAAGATCCAATGGAAGTTTACTAAGTTGTAAAGGTAGCAAGTCTCAATGATCATGTGACTAGCAGAGGATCAACAATTTTAATTTTTTTCCAAAAATCATGAAAAAGTCGACATTTTTGTTGGTCATTAGCTTTGATTTTTTGTCATAAATTGAAACTCTTGTCCTAAAAAAAACAAAGATTCTTCAAAAGATCAAGCATTTCTTTTCGATCGGAGGAACGATCGAAAATATCAAATAGGTGGTATCGATATACCTGGCAGTAAGAAATTAATTTAAAAGGAAAAACGCAAAGAAAAGATGCTTGAAAGACAAAAAAAAATTAACGAACCTTCGTGCTCTTTTATGACAACGGATTTAGACGAGAAAGGATGTCCTCCTAGTACAGCAAACCAACCCGACATATCCGATGATCCGACATATGTGCCATCAGGTATAAAAAGTTTTTCTCAGGATCAGGGAGATTGGGATCGTTTGCTCAAGTTCACATTGTGAGAAAAGTTGCTGACTGCCATTCATCTGGGAATGGCCAACAACGATTCTTGTGTCAAACGGTCCAAGCAACTCAAACGTCCGCTAGGACACGTATCTCCTGGGTAGCTTCTGAACACCAGTTCAGAGGTGATAAGGGCTTGGTGCGCTGGGCTTGGGACTCGCCACTTTAAAAAAATTAACCCCCAATGAAAACGTTAAAGCCTCGGAAGGAATTCTACGATGACGACCCCCGCAAACGATATAAGGATCATGATATGAGGATATGCACCTCAGGATCAAATGTGACTTAATTTAAAAGAAACTACTATTGCTTGTCAGATATACAATATAAGTGACAGAGCAGCAGCGATGATTGCTACACATTGTGAGAAAAGTTGCTGACTGCCATTCACCTGGGAATGGCCAACAACGATTCTTGTGTTAAACGGTCCAAGCAATTCACACGTCCGCTAGGACACGTATCTCCTCTCCTCTCTCTGTTTTAAAAGATGTGGGTCCAATATCAAATGACTCTACCGCTCTTGTTGCTGATAAAAACAAAATTAGATAAGAAAAACAAAAAGTTCGGAAACAGCTCCAAAATGTATAAACGCAAACGCCGTTTCGAAACTTTTATTTCGATAGTTGAAAGGATGATACTCTTTGTCAAACAAAACGAGCGATGAAGATTTTCCGACAAACAATCAAGGAAAAAAACATTTCTATTCCGACAGAGCCTGAATACAACTATACAACTTCTAAATCTGAAGTTTCTTATGATATTGCGGAATTATTAAAATTCTCATGCAAATTAGATGTCATAAGATGCGATGGTACAAATGTGAACACAGGCGTAGAAGCAGGTATTATTCGAAAGCTTGAAACCAAACTAGGACGATCATTGCAGCGAATAATATGTCTTCTTCACTTCATGAGCTTCAGTGTTGAAGTTTTTTTGTGGTTCTAGATGGAGTTACGTCGGGAAAAAATGAAAATCGAGATCTTGAAGACTATAAGAGATAGAGCCTTCAAATTTAAATTTAGATTTTCTTATTCATAGTTCAGATAATATATATTTAATGAACACGATAGACCACCCCCCACACCAACCCCCACCCTTTCCTAAGGGGTATTCAACTTCCCATGCAAACTTCTACTACTCAGCGTTTCTGTATAAAAAATTTGTATTAAATCTGGGATACGATTTGTTAATCCTTGTAAAATACTTCATTTATGTCCAGATCGGACCACTAAAATTACTAGCCCCAATACAAACCGGTCGACTTCTGGGTTGTTTCTTGTTGTTTTTGTATTCGTCTATATTAGTACAGTGCACGAGTAGAAAGAATTTACACCAACTTTTTGTTGATCACAACTTTCAATAAATAAGATTAAAAGTAATTTTTTTACTTTTTCCATACATCTATATACATATATATATATAAGTAAGTATGATAGAAATCGACAATTACATACTTCATTAAAGTGATAATAAAAATGATTCCTACATACCACATGCATTAGTGACGAAGTGTGAATAATTAAAATGTCTTTTGCTCAGCTTGAATTCCCGCTGGGTTGCTCTTACCCTGAGAAACGAAGAAAAAAAAACAACAAAAAAAGAAGAAAAATTTGTTAATAAACAGTGGAATTCATTTATTTACAAATTAGGTTAAACTCTTTATGCATTTATTTCTGTTGCTGAACATTTTTGGCTGCTGCTTCGGCTGCTGTTTCTGTTGCTGTTGATTGAGTGAAGTTTAAGATGCAACCTCAATCGTTTTTCTTAATCACTTTTATCTGGTGCACGTTAATGAGATTTGCTTGTATCGTGAGCCATTTCAGAGATTGGTATCAGTTGATTTCAATTAATTGTGACGACGGCGACGACGACGCTTATTAGTCATCAATCTAACTGGGTAATCATTTCCCATATACACTCGCTATATACACACGATATGTATAAATTTTTGTCGCTGTATCTGAAATTGAACTAAGGTAGCCGAGGATCGTCTGCGTATGACCACGAGCCGTTGACCCAGGTGCCGACCTTGAATAGATTGTTGTTGTTGGCTGTGGAGGCTTATTGGAAAAATTTGTCATACCATATACAATAAATTGGAATGATTTCGTTTAACGGTTCCAATGGCAACAAAATTTGTGTTAATTGCCGCAGGAAAATGTATGCTCTTACAATAATGGCTTAATTTAAAACTTTTTCACCTACTGCACTTCGATTTCATTTAGTTTTTAATTTTTTGAACATTTTTTTTCTGTCTTCTGGTCGTGTTCTTAGTGACCGATCAAGCGTATCAGCTTCATTTGATCTCTGGCTCTAAGGATGAATGCCTTGAACCGATGCGAAAAATAAACGTTCGTACGATTTTAGCCAAATTGCATGTTGTGCACTAGTGTAAGGTCCAAAGATGCACAAGGCGGCCTAAAGGAACTAAGAAACAAACGAAACGAAATGCAAAGAGACAAAAAAAAATACACAGTCTAAAATAAAATAAAAGGAAAAGAACAGCAGCGACTGCAAATAACCACAAGAACCACGTATTAAAGGCGACGCTTCTTCATCGGTTCGATCCACTCCACTCCGAATGAAGACAGCAGTCGAAACAACATGAAATTCCTGCGTAATTTGTAAGGAAAGGCGTGAAGAACACCAACGAAGGCAACACCTTAATTAATGTTATTAAAATGGAACGAAAAAATGAAAGAATGCGACGGCATAAGGGTCAGCAGTCAGCAGGATTTTTTTTATTTTATACATTTTATATTTTTTTTTATGGAAAGATGAGTGAGCGCGAAGGAAGGAAAACATACAAACTGACACCCAATCACACACACCACAGATACATCGAAGAGAAATTACTTTTTCATCAATGGCAGCGTGGCGTCGAGGTTCAAAGTCACCGATTGCAAGAAAATCGGCAAGCATTAAAAAGAAATTAACTAAAACTGATTCTTTGCAGCCGTTTTAAATGGTTCCACAACAGAAAAATATATCGGAGCAGAAATTTATTTACACAAAATTAATTGAAAGAAGTACAGATCGATGGAGTATTTTGGTAAATATTTGCAAGCATATAGTTTTACAGTTACTAAATCAATATGAAAACCAGATAGAACTCTGCGGTCAAATATGCTCGACTTCGCGATATTCAACCTAAATTTTGTATGAGAGATATATTCCTATATGGCTGCGTGTAGCGTAAACTAAATAATCGAAAAAACATTTGTTTATTTTAGAAACTCAGAAGGGAGAGTGAGGCTTTTATGAATACGCCTTAGAGGCGACTTTTCTAGGGAGGCTTTCCCTTGTGGTGGTTCTATTACTATTTCGTTTGCTGTCACTTTCGGTGAGTTATGTAATTTCCAGAGAAATTATATAGTTAATCAAACTCAATGGAATCTAAAACGAGTCTATGAACAAACATATCTTACAAATAATAAGATCAGAAACCTCAAGTTGGCGTATGGACTCAGAAAGCTGTTGACGCTGCAGAAACAGAAGGACACTGATTGCTTCCTACAAAATGTCACCTCAGTTGTGATGTATTTGGGTTAAGAGATACAAACTGCATGTGTTTACAGAATATCCGATCAGGAAGGCGAAACTTGACAGCCCTGGCCAGCTATACATTTCAGTCACTCTTATGGCGGTACGGGATGCAAGTCTATGGCATTGCTGCTAGGTATTTAAGGTTCTCCGAAACTACTCATGCGTTGCTTGGCATATGCAAATAACAAATCTTGAGGGAGAATTAAATTAAGTTCCCAAATATGGCAATAAGTTGTTCAATTAATTGTTAATATAAATTTAACTTAAGTTGTTCTTTTTTTGGCAGTAAATGATAAATAACTAAGTTTAAAAAAAATCAAGTTGGCGTATTTAAAAACTTCTTTCGATGCCACGCCCTCAATGCTAATCACACTCCATAAAAAGTTATTAAACCAACTAAACATACATTTATTCTTCGTATTTTTGTTCCAATTTTTAGGCCCTGTACCGAAGGTACAAGAGCCTAGTGGTTTTGTGCAAATGTATGTAACAGGAAGAAATAATGGTCGGAGACCCCCAAAGTTACCCCCATTATGGTCAGGAATGATAGAGGACCCGTTATAGTCATGTCCGTGTGTCCATATGTCCGTCTGTATGAACGAATGGATCTCGGAAACGGTAATAGACGCCAAGACTAAAATTTTCTTTGGCACAAAAAAAAAAGAAGTATGCCAGTATAGATTTAACGTCCCTCAAGCCAAAATCCAAAAAGTTCATCAAAATCGGATAATAAGTGACGATTTTATAAGTGATTGAATTTGAACGACCTATGATACTTCCGTCCTCTCTTTTTCTATTCATACATAAACAAATGTTTTTAAGGCACTAATTCGTGCGATGAGAAGTGGACATAAGCCTGGTCATAAGCTCGGGAAACATTTAATGTGTTTGTTAGACGACATGTACTGGTACAGGGCCTCTTATAGTCGGTTACGCCCGACTGTAATTTTCTTACTTGTTTACGTTTTTTTAGTGAAGTGAAACTTTTCAAGTACTGGTAGGGTAAGTCTTTTGAATAAAAATAAAAAGGTTACGAAAACGGGGACGAATTTGCATATTTTTAGGGTTTAATCTGTATAAGGTTGCAGAAATGAGCGTTTTTAGTTCTGCTTTGTATAAATGTGCAAACCGGTGTATATTTTTAGGGCATGTTTGCAGAAATGAAGCCCTTAAATGCATCGTTCTGCAGTTTATAAACTTTATTATTTATTATTTAGGCACGCGCGTATGCCGAATTCACGTCAAGAAATTCGTGACACGTAAAAGCGAACGCTTACTTGCTGATGTTTTCTAAGCTGATGTCAAGGTTATTATTTCAAAAGAGTCGTAGTACAATTGAGTTAATTGTTTAAGTTATTTCTATTAGGCCCGCTAGAGTTAATCAACTGAATGAAGTAGCGGACCGAGACAAAAAAAGGGACGGCTTTGGGGAATCGTACTTCACCTAACTCTTACTCCGCTCGCGTCGCACCATCGTACAGTCGCCTCAGAGAAACAATTTCTTTCGTGAATCATCGGATTATTTTCACTTACCACAGCTAATGAGATCGGGCCATGCGAACCGAAGGGAATTCTTTCACTGAGGTACCCATACTGTACTTGGGGGAACAGAGATGTTTGCCTCAATTGCTTTTGAAGGGCATTCTCATTAGCGACTAATGACGGAATTTGGAGTGAAAGTGTACTGGTGACACTGACGAACTTCCCTCCACTACGATGCATCACATGCGCGTTGCGTTAGTACACCGTGTGAGTTTGGAACAAAATTAGACAACTGCCGAAGATCACTCTTAAACAGTCGTCAGTATAGCATGATAAGTAGGATAGCTTTAGCGAAGAGTGCTTGAGTCGATGACAAAATATAAACTGCAATTCAGATAGTCATATAATGAATGTACTAAAGGAGAGTTAGTTGCAACAAATAATTCAAACTTAACTGTTATCTTCTTCGATAAAAAAAAATAACTAATAACAACTTTTTACTTTAATTTAATAGCAAGCTTAAGGCTGCAGTAGTAGCTACAGCTCGCAATTTATAGTTTCGAGTTAATTCGTCGACAATAACGTCGTAGTTTACGAGTAGATATGAACTGATGCTGCAATCGAGTGCTGTAGAGATTTTAAACCGTGGTTTTGTTAAAATAGTTTTAAACAGTTTGGATTTGACACTTGTCCGGGCTTCGAAATAGTTGCTATAATTGATTTCTGTCGTTAGTCTAGATATTACTTGCATTTGAGTACAAAGGTGAATAGTGCAGACATGTTCACAATTGAGGAGTTACGAAGCGCAATGATAATTTTAGGAGTTCATATTCCGTTAGAGGTTCAGTGTAAGAACAATTTGTTGGCGGATTACTGGAATACATTTCTGATGTTTGCTGCAAATGTAACGGCCTTCATCTCTTCGAGTCTGGCACTTCAGCAGGTGGCTTTATAATTAAATAAGCCCTCCATTGAAGATATGTCGGAGAGAGACCTTCATTATATTGTTTATTTTTTTCGGATCCATCAAAGTCTGTACATTTGGTATTTTCATTGTATCAGCTGGTTATTGAACATTGAAATAATCACGTTTGGTTCCAGTTTATTCAAATGCATTACCCATAAGTGAGAACCGCTAACCCTTCTAGAAAGCGGACTCGAAAAAAATTGAAAAAGTACAGAACCTGCTATTCAGATATTGTATGTTAATTTCGTGTAACTTATATACAGTAATTCAACAAAGTCAGACCGTTACATGTTGATTGCACACTTATTGAAGTAACTTCTAGATTATTTCTAGACGTTTGTAGAGAGTGGTATTTTATGCGGCTTCTGGAAAGATAGCCAGCTTAATATCCTGGAAGTCGAAAGTTGTATTTCTTCTATCTTTTAGAAATACTGAGAGTTCATTTCTATGTCGAGACGCACCATTTTTATTCCAATGGTATTTTTAAGCTTGCCAATATTATATAAGGTTTGTGTTCCTATTGTACTGTAGCACCTACCGTTTAATAAGCTAAACGCCTTTCAACGATTATAAACCATTGCCTGGAAAGAATTTTTTGGCCAAACCATCACCAATCATAGGACGGAAACTGCGATTATGATGTTAATATACCCAGATCAGCACTGCGCTGGAACCCATTACAACAATCAAATCCAGATCGAGGGCTCAAAGAAGATAAAGAAACTTATATTCAAAACAAACAAAAAATATTAAAAAAGTCTGGCTGAGCCAATATTAGATCTTTATAATCGGAACTCTCTATGCAGAGTATTCCAGTAATCCTACTATTCACTTTTGACCAAAATTAATTTAAATTTCACTCATTAAGTAGGAGAGTACAAACCAGAAAAGATATCAATTTCCTCAACATATCTAACTGCCGGAGTTTTTTGTACGAAGCAACTCTCTTATGAAGTTATTAAACTCCTATTGTGTCCTTCAATCAGTGACTGTGACAGCGAACAATTCCTTATGCCATCATTTTGACACCTTAATGCGGTAATTAGGGTTATTCGCGATTAGTCAGGGCAAAGCCATAAGCAAACATTAACACATACAAAAGATTGCATCAAGGAACCGCACAAAGGTGAACAAGGCAAAATGGGTAACGCCTGTATACCAATTTCTGTTAACGGTTTATGCTGAAGTGGCTTAAATTGTTTAATGGCTGACTGGCTATTCGTTTGTCTGTCCATGCCCAGTCTGACTGATGTGCAATAGACAGACTGTTATACAGAGCCTGGATGATGCTGGACTGGCCTGAATTATGACGCAGCAAAAGAAAGACATGCGTCAATTAATCTCGAGTATTGTTGTCGCTGAGACGACTGACTGCCTTTCGATTTCAAAACCGCATAACATGATGATGGACATATTCCATGAACTGAAGTCGAAATCAACGGACTTGTGCGATATATGGTTACGCTTAGACTGATATACATACATATATACTTGATATACATATATATATCAATAGATAAATATTAGCCAATGGAAAGTTATGGCTTTCTAAAAATAAAAAGAAACTTAAATGTCTTGACCCCCACAGCATTGACGCTTCACCGCGCATCAGAGATTGACGTTCTTTAATCGACAATCAGCGAATGAGAGAAGGACCCCACACAAAGTGTGAAATAATGTTGTACTAAGGTGATGTGTGTGGAAAAACGTGTGAGACTAGTCCGAGTCAAGCCCGAAGCAATTAATCACGTGCTTGATAGCAATATAATGAATACGTATTGCAAACAAAAAGCGTAGCATATTGTATCCCAACTTATTTCATCGTATCGTATTGACGACTTGAGTATATGTTTGTCTGTCTCAAAAAGAAAAGGATAATGCGCGTAATTGCAGAAGAATACTACACACAGACTCACATTTAAACTCAAACACACACGGAAACCATTCAATTGCCATTTGTAAAAGGTTGTTTTGGAAAACGGCTATTATGGTCGTATCGAACTAGCTTGATGCTTTTAAAGTGTGTATAAGAAATATGTTTCCACAGCAGAAAGTTTTATATAACATTGACTAACTATTTTTTATACTCCCTACTTTAGATTATATGTACATAAACCTATATAAATTATATCTCAGAAACTTTGAGATAGAAAGCATATTATTTGGCTATTTGCCCAACAAAATTAGATTCCCTTACAAATTTTTATATCCCGTTCTCATAGGAAAAAACAGCCTGTTAAGATAGTACCAAAAGAAACAGATACCAGAAAGCATGTATATTCTTGATCAGCATCAAAAGTTGAATCGATATACACATGATCGCGTGGGAAACTTGCTCTTTGAAAAAGATTTTGGTTTATTTATATTATTTACAACTACATAAAATTAAACAGTTGCATTACAAATATTTTAAGCCTAAGTTTCTCACTGAACTATCTTATTACAAACTTATCGCTAAAAAAGGGGGCAAGTTACGACCACTCAAACCCGTTGGAGGATTTTTGTTTGGTCGCCCAGTTTACCGACTTTGCCCCGATTCACAGCCATGGAGTGGTCCAAGCAGTCACAATTACAAATCAAAAGATTAGAAAGAAAAAATTAAGATTAGATTAGATTCTTTTTATATAGTTTAAAGAAGAATTGTAGGAGAATAGATGAGAAGATTTGTTATATGCATGGCAGAGAGACCTAACTGAATCGCGGCAAGCATAGTGTATTGTGCAAAATGACAACCATCAAGATAAAGATTGAAGTAATTAAAGAGAATTGACTTCCCCACAAAGAATCTGGTGATGGAAAAGGACAGAGTGCATTTACCATCGAGCAGATAGAGTCGGAAGATCAATAAGTTTTAATCGTTCAACATATGGAGGGAGCTGTATATCAAAAGCCCTATTGAGGTTTCTGAGCGCAAATAACAGAAACTGTTGTTGAACAGACTCGATACGATCTTGGAGAATTACATAAAGTGGGTTCCAAACACATTGTGCAAATTCCGAGATCGGACGAACAAGTGATGAGTATAAAAGTTTTGTAATATAAGGTTCATTAAATTCCTTAGAAAACCGCTTTATAAAGCCAAGAACACCTTAAGCTTTGTTAATCATGCACACAATATGATTGTTATAGCTAAATTTAGGGTCCTAAAACATTAATACAAATATCCCAACTAAGGTTATGCACACCAAGAAAGTAGTTCATGATATAGGGTTTTCTGCAATGGAATGTTACGCATTTAAACACCAAATTATAGCGAATTTAAATCTGATTGTAATAGTTATGTTGGGAAACATCAGAATATGACAAACTTCGTTTGATATCATCCGCATACATAAAAACATGAGCATGATTTAGTGCTAAAGGGAGATAATTTATGAATAAAACAAAGAGCAATGGCCCAAGATGACTTTCTTGTGGAACACCAAAAGACACATCTATAGATTTAGACAAACAATTTTTAAATAAGTCATTTTGAGATTTTCCTACAAGATAGGACTCTATCCAGTTTACAAAAGAATGTGGAATCCTTAAGCTTTCAATTTATGTATAAGGTGACTATGACATACAATGTCAAAAGCTTTGTCAAAATCTGTGTAAATAAAATCGGTCTGGCGGCCAGTCACAAACCCCTTATTTACGATAGAAGTTCATTCTAAGAGATTGGTAGAGAATTGTCCAATCAGAACTGAAAAGCTACTGATTAAACTTAGTGTAGTCAGTTTTCTTAAAACATCTGAAACGTTGAAGAGATTTAATAATCCCCACACGAGGAACTTTATCGAGCTGAAAAGAAAGCTGCAAAGTAGGATGTTAATTATATTCTGGTAATATTACCGGAGGTATTTTTACTTACTTACTTATATGGCCGTCAACCGTCTACCGATCATGGCCGCGTCTAGGAAGGCGCGCCAGCCTCCATAATTTTGTGCGCGCTGGCGCCAGTCGTTTTGAATGCCAAGTACGGAGAGATCTCTCCATACCTGGTCATTCAATAGAGTGCCCGGTCGTCCTCTATGTCGGCGTCCACCAATCAAGTTTACGCCCCCATGTAAACCATGCGTGCTGGAGCTCTTTCATCCATTCGAATGAGGTGCCCAGCTCAGTGCAGCCGCTGGAATTCTCATCGAAATGCTCGTACTGCTCGCGGTTCATACGGGACCTAAACTCGTCGCCGACTCTAATAGGACCAAAGATCCTGCGAAGAATCTTCCTCTCGAAGACTTCCAACGCTGTCTCGTCCAACTCAATCACGGTCCATGCCTCTGCGCCATACAGTAGGACCGGGAGTAATAGCGTCTTATAGATCTTTATTTGCGTCTGACGAGAGAGGGCTTTACTTCTCATTTGCTTGCTCAGCCCAAAAAAGCATCTGTTTGCAAGCGTGATTCTTCGACTGATCTCCAGGTTGTTGTTGCTGGTTATTTCTGTTCCAAGATAGACGAAGTTTTCTACAACACTGAAGTTGAATTTCTACATCGTCACATGCAAAGACGGACAATCTTTGCCGGGATAACTAGTGTAGACAGGGCGTCGAAGAACTTCGATCGTATCGGCGTGTCGTAAGCGGCTTTATAAACGACAAATAGGTGGTGAGTGTCTTTGTTGAAGTCGCGGGTCTTTTCCTAGATTTGGCATAATGTGAATATTTGGTCACTGGTCGACCTTTTTGCTCTGAAGCCACACTGATATCGTCCTATCAGTGAATCGGTAAATGGCTTCAGCCTATTTCACAATACGCTCGACAGAGTCTTATATCCAATGGAAAGGAGACTTATTCCGCGGTAGTGGCGCAAACAGCGGGGTCTCCTTTCTTAAAGATAGGACAAAGAACACTGAGATTCCAGTCATTGCGTATGCGTTCATCGGACCATATCTTGCATAAAAGTTAGTGCATACTCCTAACCAACTCTTCGCCGCCGGTCCTTAATTACTCAGCTGGCAGCCCATCAGAGCCTGCCGCTTTGTTATTTTTCAGCTTTTTAGGCCCTGTACCGAAGCCTATTGGTTTTGTGCAAATGTCTGTAACAGGAAGAACTAATTGTCGGAGACCCCCCAAAGTTACCCCCATTATGGTCAGGAGTGATAGAGGAGTCGATATAGACATGTCCGTCTGTCCGTCCGTCCGTCTGTATGAACGAAAGGATCTCGGAAACGGTAATAGATAAAGACTTCGTGTTTTTTGCATTCGACTAGGACTGCTCCGGAATTTCACAAGTTTATTTTAAAATTTTGCCCCTCCCCCCTCTTCCCTATAAAATCACCCCTTAGGGTAAAAAAATCCTTCGGCACAAAAATTGAAAAAAAGTTCATCAAAATCGGATAATAAATGACGATTTTATAAGCAATTGAATTTGAACGACCCCCCTTTTCTTTTCATTCATATTCGCGCAGTGAGAAGTGGTCATGTGTTTGGTCATATGCTCGGGAAACATTTAATGTGTTTGTTAGGCGGCCTGAACTGGTACAGGGCCTCTTACAGTCGGTTACGCCCGGCTGAAATTTCCTTACTTGTTAATAACTGAATCGACCTCGTAATAGTCCGGTGGCTCTACAATAGTGCCATCATTAACTGGTGGTTCCGGTGTCATTTCTCTATCGGCGGTATTGTGCGCTTCATCGCCTCCGAGTAGGTTGGTGAATTGACTCCTCCATAATCTCAGTGATTCCTATTCATCCGTTACCAGATTTCCATTGTCATCCTTACAGGTATTCTGTTAACTGATATTTGAAAACCAATGTCAGCAAATACCAGATCCACAAACCGACCTTAAATATTGCAAATTTTATTACACTGTTGCAAAGACAAATCAAGAAGTGGAAACAAGCAAGCGACTTGAGAACATCCAGCTGTAATATTACGAGGGCTACCTTTTATATTTCTAGCCTAATAGCGAAAGAACCTCAACGCTTTATTGAACTTGGTTTTATTCTCTATGAAGGTCGATACGTTTTTGCATGCGTTTGAATCAATTTTCGAAGAACTTTTGCTACTCCGAAGGAATTAACTTAAAACAATTTCGCAATTTATTTTTGATTGTCGGGAACAAAAAGGTGACTAGGTGTCAAGTCAGGTCTGTAAAGCAAAGCGAAGACCCATTAACACTGTTGCTTGAGAGCTGTCATGAAAGACAATCTGTCTTTGGCGTTGATTTTCTCCAATGCTCTGAAAACTTCTGGTAAACAATCAGAATTAACCGTCCTATATTGAAACAGGCGATCATTTGTTTTAAAGTTATGCGTACGCGAACCACTTATGTTGGTTTTGAGTCGTTTTGGTATACGCATACTGTTGATTGCTATAGTTATTCGGTCCTCAATATCATAAATGCAATTGGATTCAATAGTGCTTGGCTTATAGACGCACGGGTTGACTCTTGCGACAACAACGGCAACTGTTGTACCAGATTTTCACAATGGCTAAGCTTTGTTGTTCATCACCAAATGGCGAACAAATTTGATCGAAGTATTCCTGCCTTGATAATCCACGTCGAAAATCTTAATAAATCATAGGTCGAAAATGTGCACGACCAAATACCAATTTTCTTCCGAGATAAATTTTACAAGTCAATGTAAACAATAAAACGCGGACCATATGTGATTATGCCCGAACTTTTAAATGTGGTCATATACTAAAATGCAGCCCCTGTAATATATAGTGACTGGTCGATGCCTCTGTGGACCGAAAATGGACGATTTGTAAAATTTTTTCGACAATTAATTAAATTCCTTTCGAATATGAAATTGACTAATTTTATATCAGAGATAGTCGTGCCTGCCATACTGAGTCAAAAGCAGCATTCATATCCATACCTGTATATAGGAGTATATTGAAGTTTTTTTTATTCTGACCAGCTGCTATGGTTCTGGCAAAGCCGAAATACTGTGTAGGAAGTATTTCGTTGTCATGTACAAAAACAATTAATTTTAACAATTTTTTATTTTTGTTTAATTTTGAATTTTATTTTATTTTATAACTTTTTTTTTTAAATTATATCTTAAAAATATGTATTTATTTTTAAATTTAAAAGCTGCTTAAATTTACCATGTTTAACGCAACATAATCCAGGCGTTACCGCCTCAAACTTTACCGCCACAATGCCCACAAACAACGTCCATTTGATTAATTCAAATAAAAGGATCCGAGACGTATCAACTGAGCAATCGTATAGAAACGCTTTTTGATACAAATCAGCACTGGATTCATTTCTTCTTGCGCGTCGTATATTATCATGTTCTAGATTTCTGCGAAGAGCAAGAAGATTTCTGACCATGTACTGCCTCTATATGCTCTTGTATTTTAGAAGCACGAAGCCTGAGCATACTACGGGCGATCTTCCCGCACAACAATAACAAAAACGTCTGAATGATGCTTTAGCTGTAATTCAACAAAATATTTATTTATTTGTTTAGTTAGCATACGTTTTTCAGCCCTTGCCAGGACTACTATTTCAATATATTCATACAACAATACTAAAATAACTTTTCATTGCATGGCGAAGATGAATCCAACAAACCAAATATCATTAATATCGGTTCTTGAAGTTTCAGTTCTATAAAGTTTTCCATTTTGCTTGTTTGTAGCTAAGTTTCTTATGTCACACCGCATTCCTATTTTCTAGATAAGCACGCCTCGTTTTTGAATAAGATCTTAATAATAATGGAGACAGTGTCTTGTCACCAAATCTCTAATAAAAACCAAAAATACCCCACATAAAGTGGGTTGTGTAAACCTACGATTTCCCGTAACCTATTAAAAAGCAATTCAACAATGTTGAGTCGCATGATTGGCCAAATACCAAACATCCCCTTCAATAGATCAATTGTTTGACATGTAGCAACACTTTATTTTATTTTAACCAAAAGTAATCTTTCAACATCGTACGATAGCGAACTTCATCGACCACAGTGAAGTTATATCTATCTAATAAGTATTGCTAGGGAGTGTTACTATGTTTCAATTTCATATTAGCAATACTATACAAATGCGTACATATTATACATATATATTATAGCGAAGCTAGCTCACTCTCTATGATTCATTTCATATGTCTATACCAGTATTGACCTCTACTACTAAGCGAATACATCATTGACTTTATTTATATATTTCTAGTGTCCCTCTATATATCTGTGTATGCTGCTAATTAACTCAATCTTCAAGAATAATACCCACCTAACTTTTGGCTTACTTTTGCAAAGCCACTTTTTTCTT
Organism: Leucophenga maculata; assembly: GCA_035044805.1. Taxonomy (NCBI): domain Eukaryota; kingdom Metazoa; phylum Arthropoda; class Insecta; order Diptera; family Drosophilidae; genus Leucophenga; species Leucophenga maculata. Next base: position 921,616 of record JAWNNP010000198.1, on the reverse strand, counting down.
AAGTCGAAATGAAAAATCTCTACTTGAAATTTATTTTTATAATCTACTGTACTATATTAGTGTTCTTATGTGTTTGTGTGTGTGTGTGTATGTGCTTGTGTGTGTGGTTTGCAACTAAAAGCGACCACCTCGAAATTAAGTTATTAACTCTCGATGTTGCCAGCTTCAACGCTCCGGGTGCCAAGCCAAGGCATTAAAAAGCGAAAAAATCAAATAAAAAGTCCATAATTGCGCTGCTGTTCGGTTTGGTTCGGTTCGGCACAGTTCTCTCCTACAGTCGATTACTCTTCCCCTTCATCGCATCTTTGTTGCGATCTTCAGCAGCATCTCATCGCCGATCACCGATCACCATCACCAACCATGGCATCGCCTTAGCCATTTTCATCCAGTCGACAATTCATTTTTGGCGTTCGTGCCCAAGTGCGAAGATATGCGCAAACGTCCAGCGCCTTCGAAAATATGATTTTTGTTGCCATTTTGGCTGTGCACCACTTTGGAGGTCTGCGCTTAGCTTTAGGGCAGCTTGACCCCATAGGCAGTGAAATTAAGTTGGTTTTTAATGCAGTTCGTGAGACAACGTGCTGCATATTGCTGAAACAACCACGTTTAACAGACAGACAGACAGACAAGCAGAGAAAGAGAGACAGAGAGAGAGAGAGAGAGAGAGAGAGTAAAAGAACAGGAGAGAAAAAGAGCGATTGCTGCTCCAGCTGTAGATAAAATATACTTTCATGTATGTACAGATGTACTTCCTCTGTAATAAAAATAAAAATTTGCACAACAAAATTTCATCCTTCGATAATAAAAAATAAATATTTCCACACGCATGTGTATCTTCTTTTTTATTGTAGGTAGGTATTGTATATTTCCACAAGAGCAGTGCCAGCGTATAATCCCTTTCGAATACCTATAAATATCAACTTGTCCACACTTATTTCGACAAACATTTTAAAGTTATGATCACGGCTTTTTCATTATTATACGGCTGCTGACCCTAAATGCGAAATGCCCACACAATACTTGAATGAATTATGTAAGCAGTTAATAAAGTGACTTCATTTGCATCTTCCTGTAGCGCAGGAGCGAGTCCAGCACACAGCGGGCAGTCCAGTGCCGATCCATCGCAACCCAAGTCGAACACCCCACTCCACTCCTGTGCAGTTCAGAACGCATAAGCTTTTGCCAAACCGCATATTCGACAACTCACTCGGTGACTCACTAACACCGCAGCAGCGTGGTACGTGTGGAAAGCAATTCGAATGAGATACATTTTCTCTGCAGTACTGCAGTGTGTAAGGATCCACACTCACACATATGGACAGACTGCCGCGGACTCGTTGCGGACAGCCAGCTAACCCAGCCAGCCTGCCTGTTGACCAGCTCACAGAATTGTCTTCTCGTATAAATGACTATTAAGTCTTTTAAACATACTCGCATGCGAATGCGCACGAATACGCGAATAAATTTATTTATATGTGTCTCGGTAAGAATTATTAATGTAAATCTTTCATAATTCGTAATATGAGAGAATGCTGCGCGTGCGCCAAACGACGACGACAGTCGAATAAATGGGCATGGGACTCAAATGTATAATACGATCATTACAACACAGACTTTGCCAGCCAATCAATTCTTTATAAAGGGCGATAATTGAAACCAAAAAGAAAAGGAACAGAAATGGTAAACTTCGTTCGAATACAACAAAAATTGGATTGGAAAGATGTAGCATAAATTTGAATAGAAAGCAATTAATTTCGTGAGAACTCATTGATAATATTGTTTATTCAATATTTAAATTCATCAATTGCAAAACTTAACAGTGTTGGAAAATAGGCTTCAAAACACGGCCCATGCATTTAAACAAACAGTTTAGGGATAATTGTTACCAGAGAAAGACTCGTGTAAAAACATCAATCAGACGAGAATTATACTGCATAGCTAATTCTCTAATTGATTGAAATCATTTAATGAATCAATCGAAATCTGTTCGTGGTGAAAAGAGAGGCAGTGTCTATTTAGTGCTTTTCGATTTGACAGACTTCGTTAGTAAGCCCTTTCGGGAATTTTTATTTTGTATCAAATATTTGGGTTAATAACAATCAAAATGGTTCCGCTGTTTCGGGCTAAATTATGCAGGGAAAAAAAATAAAATATATGTACGAAAAATAATAAGCTTTAATACTCACATCCAAAGGAGTTTGCCAAGATGTTCAAGAAATATTAGAACATTAAAGGAGAAACATTTATTCATCAATGAAGCCTCTAGCTTCACCATCGAATCCAGTAGGAGGTCCACCCATAGAATATAGTAAAGCTAGACCGCTTCTGAAAAGAAGAGCATTTTTTATGTATGCTGCTGCAGTATCGGCCAAAAAATCTAACGAAAAAGATACAGATTTAGTGTTGACAAATACGTTGCAAATCAGGTGAAGAAAAATCTGTTTACTTCGGAACCAGTGCCGTCAGTACTATTAAAAACTTATGAGGCTTATGAGCATTTCTGATAGAAAATTCTTTGACTAATAACCGATCCTGCGATTTTATTCCATGCTACAACAAAGTAAGAGAAGCAAATACAAATGTAAGCTGGTAGGAATTACTGGAACTGAAAGATTTGCGCTGGTCAGTTTATAAAACTTGCTAAATCATACTTTTTGCTGCCTAATCTAAGGACGAATTTAATCAATAATAAAATATTACGAACAAGTTTTGGATTTGACGGAACCACTGGGCTGCAAGCCCATTGGCCATCACTATAAAACCGCTAAAAACATTTGATAATTTTGGAACTGTTGTGTGCATAAATTGTTAGTTAGTTAGTTAAGTGGCCGTCAACCGTCTGCCGGTCATGGCAGCGTCCAGGAAGCGCGCCAGCCTCCATAATCTTGTGCGCGCTGGCGCCAGTCGATCTGAATGCCAAGTACGGAGAGATCTCTACATACCTGGTCATTCCATCGAGTGCCCGGTCGTCATCTATGTCGGCGTCCACCAATCAAGTTTGGGCCCCCCATGTAAACCATGCGTGCTGGAGCTCTTTCATCCATTCGAATGAGGTGCCCAGCCCAGTGCAGCCGCTGGAATTTTATGCGCTGGACTATGTCAACCTCATCGAATAGCACGTACAGCTCGCGGTTCATAAGAGACCTAAACTCGTCGCCAACTCTAATAGATCCTGCGAAGAATCTTCCTCTCGAAGACTTCCAACGCTGTCTCGTCCGACTCAATCACGGTCCATGCCTCTGCGCCATACAGTAGGACCGGAAGTATCAGCGTCTTACATATCTTTATTTGCTTGCTCAGCCCAAAAAAGCATCAGTTTGCAAGCGTGATTCTTCGCCTGATCTCCAGGTTGTTGTTGCTGGTTATTTCTGTTCCAAGATAGACGAAGTTTTCTACAACACTGAAGTTGAATTTCTGCATAGTCACTGACCGTCCAAGACGCGTTGACGGAGTGCGAGAAGACACCAAGTACTTCGTCTTGTCCTCGTTCACCGCTAGACCCATGAGCCGAGACTGTTTTTCAATCTCCGAGAACGCCTTGCTGACTCGCCGTTCCTGCGTACCGATGATATCGATGTCATCAGCGTAAGCGAGCAGCATCACTTCCTTTTGGAAGATCGAGCCCGACATACTCTGTATGTACGGGCATTGGCGTAGGATGTATTCCATCAGGAGATTGAAAAAATCGCACGACAGAGCATCGCACTGCCTGAAACCTCTCTTGGTATCAAAGGAGTCGGAGAGGTTTTTCCCCACCCTGACAACGCTTTGTGTGTTAGATAGCGTCACCATGCAAAGACGGACAATCTTTGCCGGGATACCTAGTGCAGACAGGCGTCGAAGAACTTCGATCGTATCGGCGTGTCGAAAGCGGCTTTATCGCGGGTCTTTTCCAAGATTTGGCATAATGTGAATATTTGGTCACTGGTCGACCTTTTTGGTCTGAAGCCACACTGATATCGTCCTATCAGTGAATCGGTATATGGCTTCAGCCTATTACACAATACGCGCAACAGAGTCTTATATCCAATGGAAAGGAGACTTATTCCGCGGTAGTTGGCGCAAACCGCGGGGTCTCCTTTCTTAAAGATAGGACAGATAACACTGAGATTCCAGTCATTGGGTATGCGTTCATCGGACCATATCTTGCATAAAAGCTGGTGCATACTCCTAACCAACTCTTCGCCGCCGGTCTTAAATAACTCAGCTGGCAGCCCATCAGAGCCTGCCGCTTTGTTATTTTTCAGCTTTTTAATAACTGAATGGACCTCGTAATAGTCCGGTGGCTCTACAATAGTGCCATCATTAACTGGTGGTTCCGGTGTCATTTCTCTTTCGGCGGTATTGTGCGCTTCATCGCCGAGTAGGTTGGAGAAATGACTCCTCCATAATCTCAGTGATTCCTGTTCATCCGTTACCAGATTTCCATTCTCATCCTTACAGAAAGTTCTGTTACGTAACATCTCAACATCCTCAAACTCCCGCCTTTCTTGCTCCTTTTTCTTGCGTCTGAAAAGGCGTTTCTCCTCTCTCCGTTTCTCTCGATATCGCTCTCTAACAGCTCGCGTTGCTCCCGACTGCAGAGTTCGCTGATAGGAAGCGTTCTTCTCTGCAGTAGCATTGCGACACTCCTCGTCGTACCAAGAATTCTTTACAGGTTTTGTATAACCAATGACATCCTTGGCAGCCCTATCCATGGAGCGGGTGATATGTGTCCACTGCTCACATATATCTCAAGAAATCGGAGAGGTTTCCCGGAGCAGTCGGGAGAGTGTATTTGAGAAGGATGCGGCGGTCTGCTCTGATTTCAGCTTGCCGACGTCTAGCTTTCGTTGATTGTTGGAACGTGCGGCGTGCACTACGCTGAGCCTAGTGCGTACCTTGGCTGCGACAAGATAGTGGTCCGAGTCAATGTTGGGACCACGTAACGTTCGCACGTCCAACACGCTCGATGCGTGCCTTCCGTCAATCAGGCGTTCCAAGCGCTCATAGAACTTATATTTAGCATCGTCGTCTTTCTCTTCCGTCGGAGCGTGCGCACAAATCAGGCTAATATAAAAATATTTTGCCTTGATGCGTATCGCGGCTAGACGGTCGTCAACAGGTGTGAACATAGAGACGAGGCCACGTAGTTTCCTATTCACCACGAAACCACATCCAAATTCGTGCTTACTCGCATGGCAGTTGTAGTAGATGTCACAGGATGCTTTTTTAGAGCAACCCTGCCCTATCCATCGGATTTTTTGGATTGCGGTGATGTCAGCCTTGCATTTTTCGAGGACATCAACCAGGTGGATATTTGCATATCCGTGCATATCCGTAAATCGTGATCCTTGTAGCGTTTGCGGGGGTCGTCATCAAAGGGGTCCTTCCGAGGCTTCCTTTTTGTTTTCATTGGGGGAAAGCATTCTTACGCTTTGGTAATTTTCCTCACCTTCAGAAAATAGCTAAAGTAGTTCCGATTAAAAAACCGAACAAACCCCATAAGCTTACGCACTCGTTTCGACCTGTCAGCCTCCTCTCGTCAGCTAAAAATCCTAGAAAAAGTTATCAAAGAAACAAAATTTATACTTTGTCACCGAAAATAGCGTATCTCGAACTCAGCAAATTGGTTTTCGTCAGAAACACAGTACTTACCATCCACTATACAGGATAAAAAAACATGTAAGATGTCCTGAATGAATTTCTCTTTTAATCTTACCAAACTTATTCAGAACTACGCCCCTCCGATTTCGTCCAAACTTAATAGGTTGACTTCTCCTCATCCTCTTAACATGTATACCAAATTTCATCTCTGTACCTTAAATGGATGCAAAGATATGACAAATTTTGATTATCGCTTATATGGGGGGAGGGGCAATGTCCCCTCCGATTTTGTCATCTTCATGGGTGTACGTCTTCAATTTTCACTGTCACAGCAATACACTGCTCTGCACTACCTGAAGTACGCCGACACTGACATGATATTGTTTTCTTATTCGTTTGCTTTATATTTCAGAAGTCTATTTGATAAAAATTTCGATATAAGTTTATAGGCCGTTTTCATGATCTGCCTATATCTTTGAAGCTCATTTGGGCCAAAAACAATTCTCACTTATCAAGCAGCTCGCAATGTCCGTTAGTCAAGAAACTACACAACCTCGTCTCCAATAATATACCAGTCGATGTACTTCAACACAATCCAAATTTATTTATAAGCACCGCTTAACTAGCGCGACCACAAACACGATATCATTAAATTTAACGTTAAAATTGGGAAGGACCGCAATATCCGGAACATTTACCTTAAACTGTGGATAGCTACCAATAAAAATTTCGATGCAGATCGTATGTTATTAGTTAACAGCTCCAGATTTAAGCATATTACGAGGGCTGCTACATATATTTCTAGACTAACCATGAAAAAACAGTAATTTTTAAGAAAAAATCACATTATTGTTTTTCAAAATATTCACCATTAAAATCGATACACTTTTGCATTCGCCCGAACCATTTTGTGAAGCAGTTATGTCACTCTAAAACATGGGTTTGAAACGCATACACAGCTTCTTCGGGAGTTGAATACCGCTGTTCGCTCAGTTCATTTTTGATGTGAGAGAACAGGAAGAAGTTATTTGGTGCCAAGTCAGGGCTGTACACCTGATAACCCATCAATTCGATGTTTTGAGCATCCAAAAACTCATTTGTTACAGCCGAAGTGTTAAAGCTCGCATTATAGTGATGATGTATGATTCATTTTCGTCGCTTGGTTTTCCTCTGTTCATCGAACACTTCAGGCAAACAAATGGTTGTACACCATTCAGAATTGACCGTCCTTCTTTCCAAAAGTGGCACGTACGCAACATGTCCGTAATTCGAGAAGAAACATGCGATCATTTGCTTCGATGTGCAGCGCGATCGAGTAACATTTGTTGGATTTTGCTTGTCTTGAAAGACCCAGACGGTCGACTGCAGTTTTGTTTCGGGATCATACGCATATATCCACGTTTCGTCACCTGTAACTATAGAGTAAACGGCTTTTGACGCACCTCCCATGAATATCTTCAGCATTTGATTGCACCAATCGACAAGAGCCTTCTTTTAAGCGATAGTCAAATTATGTGGTATCCAACATTAACAAACCTTTTTGACGACCAAATGTTCATGTAATATTGTACTACTGCCCAGGGATGCCTTAATCTCACGGTATGTCACATGACGATTCTGCTTTATTAGTTCACACACAGCATCGATGATTTCTGGCACAACTACCGATTTTGGACGATCTTGACGAAATTCGTCAGTAAGCGAACTGCGACCCAATTGAATTCGATGCACCAGTTTTTCACAGTGACCAAGGATGGAGCTACATCACCAAAAGTTGGTTTAAATTGTTTGGTGCTCACTTGTCTTGTTTAATTCCATTTTTTGGTCGAGATGAATTTTTCGGCCTAAAAAATGTCAGACTTTACGATGGAGACATCAGATTGTATCTGGCAACAGACTAGAAATATATATAGCAACCCTCGTAATATCCATTGTTTGCATAGTTTACTCTCTATAAATGCACACACAACCAAATGAATCATAATATAATTGACGTAAGTCGGACGTGGTGGATGACCATGAAAGCCAAGAGCTTGAGGATGTAGAAATTAACCTCGAAAATTGTATCAATATTTCTAGCGTCTAACTGAAAGTTAGAAACAAAGAACTGCTTTCTACATAGATGAAAACGACAGTCTGATTAGAATTATTTAAGAGTCACTTAAAATCTGAAAAATTTCACTTCTTTAAAATACTTAGTGGCGGTGAAGGTCATATAGCTAGAACCACCAGCTAAATGTTGCTTATTAATATAGCCACCGGCAAGTTGGCAAAGCACTTTCAGAGATTGAAAGATAGTCCAAAGTGATTAGTATCTACTTGCATACTGTCGTCGGGCGATGCAGAATTTCAACTTGCATATAGTAAAAAACTTTGTCCATTTGGGAACAGAAATTACCCAGAAATTAGTAGAACTTCGATGCGCTTTACATGATCCTAAAAATATACCGTTAGGACCATCATTACAATAATTGAGTGTGACAGGCCCAAACCTATTGCATATAAATTTGAAGGTTTTTTCCCGATCTTCATATGAAAAGTTTAAAATCTTTCTAGGAAAAAAATACACACAAACCAATATAATAATGGATAATATATTTTTGAAGCTTTAAAGCTTTTTGCACAGAGCTTAAAAACTTTTGAAAAGCTAATCCTTAAAGCTTTGAAAAGCGCTTGAATTCATTTTGAGACTTTAGCTCCGCCCACAAATTCATTTCATTCATGGGCGATTCTGCGCAATGGTTATTTCGGTAAGAAATAAATAAATCGTCTTCAGAACTATTCTTAAATACAGTCAGGAATTATGACAATAAACTTAATTATATGCCAGCGATTTGAGCAGTCAATTGTGTGTAATTGATATGAGATGTAGAGAAGAGCAACAGTTGTCATGTTGACATCTGGTGTCTGTCTGTCTTAAATGGAATTGCAATGCGCCAATAAGAGCAAGCTGCACTACAGATACATATTTCAAGATACAAACACATATGTAGATACATGTGTGAGCATTCTTTTAATGCGTGTCTGTTGAACTGAAGATGGATTGCAACAATTTTCGCAATTTAAACAAAATTAAATGGAGAGACTAACTTTCCATTGCTGATGTTGTTGTGTTTTGTAGTTGAAATCATTCAGTCCCGCCCCAACATCGTTGAGGCAATCATTGCGTTGCTGCAACATTCGGCTCCGTTCTGTATGCTGTTCGTCGTATCTCAGATACTTCGTTGTTGCATTCATGCGCGAAAACGAATTTGTAAAAATGAACTCATAAATGAATTACGCTGTAGAGTACTTGGCTTGCTGTGCTTTGGTTGGTCCTCCATAGCCTCGTTTTCGTTCAACGTCTGTCGTCGGTGGAACCCTTTCGATGTTGCACAGTAAATCGCAACAAAAACAACAACAACAACAGCAACTGTCGAACGATGACGTTGGTAACGAAGTTGCATCAAGATGGCTGCAAAATCATTTAAACTGCTTGCTCTTGAACTTTCATTTTGTCATCTTTCATCATGTTGCTCCGGTGGTGGTTCCGTTCCTCTGCTGTGTTCCCGCTGAACCCTTCTTCGTTCACTTTGCGGTTAGAAGCCACTTTAAACTATTTTTAATTGTAATTTTTTGAATGAACAAGTGCCGCAAGTGTAACATTGCCTCGCTACCCTTCTATATATAAGTTCGTTCGAGTATTTCGTCCTTCGTGCAGCTTACATAAAACGCTTGCCTGGCCACAACCGCCGCAGCTTCTTCACAGTCTGCTGCATATTTTAGACGTAGTTACAGACATTGTTTGCATGCCAAAATGCCGAAGCTTTTGAGAAAATTCGAGGAATTCCGATGGAAAAAGCAAGCACAATCAAATGGAATGCTCACTGTAGGCGGAATTGGGGCGGTAAGTAAGGATATTAGGAGTCTTGTAGCTAACTGCAATAGAACGTGGGGTTGTTCGTTATAGAAAAATACAACACCAAATCACTGCAGTAAAAACGAGTGTGAGGCAACAAGTCACCCTATTGCTGATAAATTTTTATTTTTTATGCAACATATATACACACACATACATACGTACCTACATAATTATTCTCTGTTTTATTTCTGCCAGCGGAAAGTGCAATTAAAAACGAAGAATTTTCCCACAATCGCGCACAAATCAAGTCGCCATCAGTTGGCATTGTTATCGTCATCGTCATTTGACCGAACCCGAAGCGAACAAACCTCATTTAACCTCGACTCCTCGACATCTCGACACTGCGAACCGATTGGACCATGCGGAATTTTTCCCATCCATCCATCCAACAAGCTACAGGAACGAAGGAGCAACCATCGTCGTCGTTGGCTTCCATTGCCTTCAACTGCAAACTGTGTGCCAAAAACACTTTCGAGTAAGTAAAATCACGGCGATTTAAACGAAATAAAGGAAAAAAAGACAGAAATCTTCTTCGATGGTATGATAAAAATGCCAGTAGATATGCGAGAAATTCGTGGCAAGGTAATGAGTGCAACTAAGCTAAAATATGGCCAATTCATTTCAATTTGATTTTTATTTCTTACTTTCGGAATATTTCACATATTGAAAATATTGCAAAACTGTTTAGGTGATTCTTAAAGTTAATAAAAAGTTCCCTAAATTTCTTTTTTTTTCTGTTTACTGATTGTTTACTGATTTTTTAATAAAAAAAAAATTCAGACATGTTACTGAACTGAATCACCTCACGTCATCTATCTAAGACGTAAAACTATTAGGTAGAAGAAAGCATGACAGAATATTTTCTTGCTGATCACGAATATGTGTATATAGTCACTTATATTCGTGATCAGCATCAAAAGTCGAGTTGATATGCCGATGATCTTGTGATGGTCTGTCCATACTTCATTTGTAGGAACAAATATATGACGAAGACTGTAGAGATTCAGCTGCCAGTAGACGCCTTTATTCCATAAAGTATATATAGTATTCTTCATCTGACAAAATAAGACGAGCCGATCTAATGCGTCGATATGTCTATAAGTGCGGCTATGTGTTTATAAATACGGGAAATAGACCCACAGTTTTCATAGAATCTTTGTAAATCCAATATCAGCTTGAAACAATGGTGATTTGCTATGGATGAACGCTCCCATTCACGTGAATTTTAACGGAAGAGTACCCTCTTCGTAAATTTAGTAATTAAAACATTCTTTGTTGAACTAACCATTTATTATTTAATAGTTTATGTGCGAGTAAAAAGGAACTATGAGAAATATAATGCTTCTACTGTCATGAAGCCGTCAGAAATAGAAGTTATTTTGTTCAGGGATTGCGTTTGAGCACCTTGAATATTAATCCATTTGATCGCGTATAGTTCGAAGGATTTAAACACATACATTTTCTGAACTTTATCCCAACAAAACTCATTAAAGCATATGTGATGCAATATTAAAACTCCATACTGCTCGTTTAGTTCTTATTAGTGCCTTACTTCAACCGATCGCATTATACCAAGTTTCATCTCTGCACCTATTATCGATGCAAAGATAGGGCCAATTTTGTTTATCGCTTATATGGCGGGTATGAACCAATCCGATTTTAACAAAAAGTAGCCTATGTTCTTTTTCAACGTCCCATCTATTTCTAAACCAAAATTCGTACAAATTGGTTTAGAGGTTTAAGCGTGATACGCGCACAAACAAACCAAAATATTTTTACCATTTTTATTATATGTATAGATATAGATGAGTAATGCATACTGGTTTGTTCTGGCTAATCTCTGAAGCGGCTGGACCGATTTTGACAGGACTTTCACTAACAGATATGAATATGAATATGATTAATATGTTATAGGGAGTAACATATTCTACATTTATTTAAAATCAGTAGGGGCGGCGCTCCACTCCCCATATAAGCGATAGACGAAAATCGATAAATGTTTGCATCAATGTGAGATACGGAGATGATCTTTGTTACACGTGTTGATAGGAAAATCACTTCATGAGTTTGGTCAAGGTCGGAGGGAGCGGTAAACGTAATAGCGATAAACAAAATTCAACATATCTTTGCATCTAGTTATGGTACGTGAATGATATGTGAAATACATGTTGATGTTGAAATACATCAAGAGACGTAAGATCCATTAAAAAAGTTGGCTTTCTATAGAAAACATATATATTCATTCGTTTTTTTTGTTTCGGGCGCCCATGTACTATATAGATATTCGTGCAGACAAGCAGAAAGAAAATTTTAAAATCTAGCAAGCTTGAGAAATTATCCCAAAATTTTATTAAATTTATTTTATTACCAACGGACCCGGCTTGCGCTGCTAAGCCTCCTCTTTGTCTTCGTTTTTTATACGTGAGTATAGTATTATATTTGATATATCATGGCATGCTTCGATTCTTAGCTGACCCGACATGCTCTCCTATGTATCTAGTGACGCTAGATTTTCTGATAACTGCTGTTACCTTCTACACATAAGCTAGGCTTTAAAGTTAATTAATTGTAAAACATAACTTTTTGCCGCCCATGGGTTGGATCTTGATGAAAGCCAAGAATTAAAGCCCAGCATACTTCCCTCAACACGAGCATAATCGCGAATTTTAAGTACTTTCTCCCACCAACTCATCACACTATCCCTTCCGGGCGCTCATTCTCCCGTGATACGCCTCTTTGATAACCGCCTATTACAGTCACCCACCATCATCACACACCGAAACCTAACGCATCCTATCTCGGCTATGGTATCGCGAATGTTGCTCTTCAAAGCTTCAATTGTCTCTGGTTTGTTGGCGTAACACTTATCTTTGACGGCTCCCCACAAATAATAGTCCAACGGTGTCAAATCGCAGCTCTTTGGTGGCCAAACGACATCAGAACTTTGGCTGATAACACGATCTTCAAAAAGAGTACGCAAAAGATCGATTGTAACATTGGCTGCGTGGCACGGAGCGCCATCCTGTTGAAACCAAATGTCACCAAGGTCCTCATCTTCAATTGTTGTGAACAAAAATTCACTTAACATGGCCCGATAGCGCTCACCATTGACTGTAACCGTCTCACCTTCTTCATTTTCAAAGAAAATGGTCCAATTATGCCTTTCGACCAAAATCCACACCAAACAGACACTCGAAATGGGTGCATCGGCAATTGTTCAAGTACGTGTGGGTTCTCCGTGCCCCAAATACGACAATTTTGCTTGTTGACATAGCCACCAAGATGAAAATGAGCTTCATCTGAAAAGATGATTTTTTTCACAAAATCAGCACCGATTTCGATGCAGAATTTCCCAGCGTTCTTCGAGCGTATACACAACCACATTCGTTCAGCGGAATAATAATACTAACTTTCTTTCAAATCTGTCATGAGCTAAGTGTTGCCAGGCTCGGAATAACCGGTAGTTTATAAAAAAAACGTTAGATGGCGGACCCGATATAAACGATACAAGCAAATAAAATTGATATCCTTCGGAAGCTTTCCTGCAGCGTTGCAGATTATACGTGATTGTAAGTAAACTAATAAATGTATAAGCCATATCCCTTTTATATGCCATACGAAAATATTTTTACGCAGGGTACTTGTGTTTGCTGTAATATGAAATGGAGATAGTGAAACCAGAGGATGATTTCTTGACTTGCCGTACTACAATTCACATCATGTTTTATGTATTAGGTTTGGAATTCTTTTGCATTGCTGCGCTCGCAATTACCACGACGTGGATTTAGAAGTATGTATGTCCTCACAATATTACACATTTGGTAAAGAAATGCGATATGGAGCATCATCTCACCAATTCAGATTTTCACAAAACTGTATACTACGATAAGAGTCTTAAAACAGTAAAACCTACTGCAGCGCCGCCATTGCTGCTTTTCAATGTAACGAAGATTGGGCTGCTGAACAGTATGTACGCGACCACTTAGTTTTTTTGAATTTACAGGACGCCACTCCGTTGATGCGAAAAAAATTTCGGAAGGATTAACGCTTGCGCTTAAAAAAAAACCACAAGATAAAAAATAGAAACTAATAAATCCTATAAAAAACTAACTAATCTAACCATGCATGCAAGGCGTCACTCCGGTACTGCGACTACAATTTCACAAGGAACAACGTTTGCGCCCCGAAAGAAGCCGAAATAGATAAAATTACAAAATAATAATTCTCGCGTTTTAATTGAATTTATATGTATGTCCCATTTATACTTCAAATTTAAATATGTCCTAATATAAAATAACTTTATTTTTATCTCACAATGAGGAAGCAGCGGAATTGACATTACAGTACAGATATATCTATCTATCTATATATATAAAAAAAATGTGTCTGTATGTCAGTGTATCTGGATGTCTGTCCTTTATGGATTATTACACCACTCATCCGATCACCACGAAACTTTGGGAAGTTATTATACTTCTATCCTAAAATATAATCTACTTTGCGATCCAGATTATTTAAAGTTTTTAGGAACTATAATATTTAAACTTATCTATATATATAAAAATAAATCCATATTTCCGTTGATCTCGTTACTCAGGAGTTTTTGGGGTCGATGATTACGAATTTGAAATCAGTTTTCAAAAATTCAAAATGGTGGGTCCAATACGGCAGACAATATTTGCTGTTGTTTTTGTAAATAAGAGTAGATTCAATAAAAGTTGAAATATTTTAGTTTTCTTTTATGGATCAAAACTGAAGCTAAATGGTATCAAATGCATCTTCGACAAGTTAGGCAATTGCAAGCAGCAATTAAATAAATGAGCTAGCTAGTTAATGGCACTAAGAGAGAGATTTTTTAAACATGTCATCCCATGTCATCGGTTTACAAACGATTTATTAGTAAGGAAAGTTTTCAAAACGCAATGAATTTTACTTTATAATACTTTTTCAATTTGAAAATTATAATACGGCTGTGCTTATTAAACAGGAGATTTCGTATTTTCAACATGAACCTGTAAGTACTGCTAAACTCCAAATGGCCACCATTCAAGTTGCCACCAGTAATCCGAATCTCACATGGGCAACATCAGAATTTGATCAATTATTCCATGGTCTGGGAAATGTGTAATGCCTAGAACAGATGCTGGGGTAATTTTAGAGCAGACTCAAGGGGTACCAGCGTACTGCTGTGCAAAATTCATCGGCTCAGATATTAGCGACAGGTCATGCAACTCATTTCCCTTTTGCTCAAAGCCGTACACCAAGTGCAATTGACTTTTTTATTTACAATGGACTTCATCCTAATGACATGTCCATAAGTACTGAGTACCAGCTTTCATCCGACCATCTTCCCTTTGTAGCTGTCTTTAACACCGCTTCGAAGATCAAAATACCGAAAGACCGTTTGTTTTCGCTTGGATCTCACATAAATGAGTTTCGTCGGGATCTGGAAAAAACATTAGATCTCTAAGCGAATTAATTTAAGTTATTCTATAAAAAAAAAAACAGTAAAATTATTATTAATTTAACCAAAGAACAAAACTTTAACAAATATAAAAAAAAAAATTATAATTAATATCATTTATAACTTTCTCAACTTTTTCGGAATCAGAAAATGAAGATGTCAAGTCATGTTTCAATTAAAAAGTATCTAGTATAATATTAACTTTTTTATCTTACTCTTATCTTATCTTATCTTATCTTATCTTATCTTATCTTATCTTATCTTATCTTATGTCCTTGAAGAGCGTTTCTAAATATTCGTAATTCGCATATACATATAGTTTGGATAGTATCGCAGACACAATTATGCGGATTTCCCGGAAAAAAACAAGATTTATTACTTTAGTGTGAAAACCAACTAAAACATCCATATGTCATGGTAAAATTGTCGTAGTTTCGACACCTTTTCCTTCAGATAAAAAAAATCATTTATAGGCATAATTTGGTTTATAGACGATTGAAGACATTTTTCTTTTCTCTAAAAATGGTTCATTTGATACTACTGAACTTCGACTTGAAATAATTTGGATGCCTTCATTTTCAATGAGGTGCATCACCGCCAACTCTTGTCTTACCTCTATTTTATCAGTATAGAGAATAATTTAGAAATGTAATGCAATCATCTCAGGTAACCTCCACCCATCCATAATAGAGAGCGGTCATGCAGCCATTTCTACATCGACTCGACTTCTGATACTGATCTGCCTGCTTCATACATTTGCATAAACTTAATATATCGCTTTACCATATCGTTACAGCGTATTAAAAAAATGTACGGAAGGTGAGTGGACCAAAACCTCAAATTTTAAATTTGAGTATAAGAACTATCCTATTCACTGGTCAAATAAAACACATAAACTACAAATATGGACTTATTGAAGGCACCAATTTTTAAAGCCAAATATATTGATGAAGCGTTTATTTACGTCAGCAAGTTCAACTCAAATGAGTAAAATGATCTGAATCCTAAGATCTTTTCGGGTTTAGCATTTACGGGCACATAACTTAAACGAAATCAATATAGGAAACCATTAAATGAAAGTATTTCTTTGATTTCTATTGATTCATACTTGGAATCCAGTCTTCTGCAGATAAAATACAATTGCAAATCTTCGATGTTTAATTTAAACTTTTTTTAATTATAACATAAATCATTTACGATTTATGTTGGGCCTTATTTGGGCTTGCCAAACATTCCCAATACACTCAGTAATGCGCCCAAAACGCTTTTGGTTGAGTGATTTCTAAAAGCAGCTAATAACAACCACTTTGCGCGCGTACAAATTCTTGCCGCAGTTAAATCGAGCTATCAGATCGACAAGATCTTCGATAATTACAATATGTATTGTGACAACAATGCACCACGCATAAATTAAACAAGGATTATGTGTATCGAGAGCCAAAAGGCAAAATGACGACTCTGTGATTTCACAGCGGAACACTCTGATGGGCGTGCAGTAAAGGGTTAGCCAAAACGAGTATTCGAGTACTTCGGAGGGAGGGAAGCAACTGCAATACGTAAAGTGGATGGGCAGGCATTGCTAACATTTAATCATCACAATGATGTGAGTAGAAATAAAAGATTGACAACAGTAGATAAGCAAGAAACATGCAAATTACATCCCTAACAACTGCTGGCCATCGCTATTATTTTTTTATTGCACATAGCATCAGCGGCAGCTGTTCACACGGTCCGAACACTGCTTTTAAATTCAATATAGTAGTTACCTCTAAGCAACAAGTGTCCTTTGAGAAGGTTAAGTTCATTGCATTATTCACACCGACAAACACAAACCATCAAACAAATACGATGTCGACCCATATTTGACACAAACTCAATAACGTCGACCAAGTCTCTTAGCATATTTTCGCCCTTGCCGCTGCAAAGACGCTTTCATTTCATTCTATTCTATTCGAGGACAAACAGAAACAGAAATCAATGAGACCGCCCATCTGTCCTTCCGTCTATATAAAATTCTGCCTTTCTTTTATGCGCTCTGGCGCTTTATTTTTTAGGTACGTAACGTATTGTAGTAGTAGATTAGCATATTTCACTTCGAATATAATTGGAGTCCTTAAGGTGTCCTCAGCGGGAGTCTCGCCTTGCCCCGTTGCATCAGATTCACTTTTTGTGCACTCATACACCCACACGTACACTTACACAGTCGCACACATCCAGAAGTACAAATTCACTCGTTCGTTTGCAGCCCTTTGATGTTCACCATGAGTGGCTCTTAGGCGCTCGTCCTCGTCATTGTGTCGTTGAGTCTACATCGGCAGCACTTAATCAGTTTGTTCTAAAAGGATTTAACCGCTTCTGGTAAAATACTTACCGACTGACTACTGTCACGGCAAATGACATCTATTGGCATCAGGTGTATGCGTCAACTCAAGCCACAAGGTCTAGTTAAATAGTTGGAAAAAGTTTTTAAAAACCGAATTCATTCAAGGAAAAAAAATAAAGAACAATTAATTTAAAAAATCCAAAAACATGTCTCATTGTAGATGATTTTTTTTAGCAAAATACGGACCAGCACCTCATATTCGGATGCAGATGCCATGGAGAAATAGCAAACATTACTCAATACTAATTAAACAGCATCAAATATTGATTGCTAGGAGTCGTCAAAGAACGGGCATCTCAATTTCTTGGTCCACATTGGTTCCCTCGAAGAACCAGCTGCTGTAGTCTTGTGCGCACTGGCATCAATTGCTTTGAATGCCAACTACAGATAGACCTCTTCATACGTGGTCATTCCAACGCGTGCCCGTTCAACTTCTGTTGCGTCGTCCTCCAATCAAGTTTGCGCCCCCCATCTTCATCCATTTGAACGTCAACCTCATCGAATAGCTCATACAACTCGCGGTCCCTACGGGACTTTAACTCGTCCCCGACCTTAATAAGACACTAAGACCAAAAATCCTGCAGAGCATCTTTCTCTCAAAGACATCCAACGTCGTTTCGCCTGACTCAATCACGGTCCATGCTTCTGCACCATATTGTAGGACCGGGAGTATCAGCGTCTTGTAGATCGTAATTTTCTTCTTCCGAAAGAGAGCTTTACTTTTAATTTGCTTGCTCAGCCCAAAATATCATCTATTTGCTAGCGTGATTCTTCGCCTGATCTCCAGGTTGACGTTGTTGTTGCTGGTTATCTCGGATCCAAGATAAACGAAGTTTTCTACAAAACTGAAGTTGAAATTCTCCATCGTCACTGGCCGTCCAAGACGCGATGACGGAGTACGAGAAGACACCAGTACTTCATTTTATCCTCATTCACCGCTAGACCCATGAGCCGAAATTGATTTCCAATCACTGAGAACGCATTACCGTTCCTGTCTGAAACATCTTTTGGTATCAAAGGGCTCGGAGATGTTCTTTCCTATCCTGACAACGCTTTGTGTGTTTGATAGCGTAATAATGAAAGTACGAACGGTCTTTGCCTAGTATTTTGGCGTAATGTGAATATTTGGTCACTGGTCGACCTTTTTGGTCTGAAGACACACTGATATGGTCCTATCAGTGAATCCCTATATGGCTTCATCCTATTACACAATACGCGCGACAGAATTTTATACCTGATGGAAAGGAGACTTTTCCCGCGGCAGTGGAGCAAACAGCGGGGTATACTTTCATAAATATAGGACAGAAAACATTCATTGGTTTTGCGTTCATCGGACCACATTTTGCATAAAAGTTGGTGCATACTCCTTAACCCAGCTACTAACCCATCAAAGCCCATCGCTTTGTTATTTTTCAGCTTATTGATAACCGATGACCTCCTTATAGTACGCTGGCTCAATAATAGTGCTATCATTCACTAGTGGTTCCGGTGTCATTTCTATATCGGCGGTATTATGTGCTTCGTCGTCTCCAAGTAGGTTAGAAAAATTACTCGTCCAGAATCTCAGTGATTCCTGTGCATCTGTAACCAGATTTTCACAATCGTTCTAATGAAAGTTACTCCGGGCTAAAAACCTTCGGTCAGACGCTTGACCTTCTAATAACATTTTCGTGCTTCATTTCTGTCACATATACTCTCAACATCTCCAAACTTCCGCCTTTCTTGCTCCATTATCTTGCATCTGAAAAAGCGTTTTCCTCTTTCCGTTTCTCTTGATATCGCTTTCTAACAGCTCACGTTGCTCTCGACGGAAGGTTTTGTATATCCAATGACCCCCTTGGCAGCCCTATTCATGGAGTGGCTGATATGTTTCCTCTGCTCACATATATCTTGAGAAGACGGAGAGGTTTCCTGTAGCAGTCGGGAGAGTGTGTTTTTTGTGTTTGCAGCTTCCCGACTTCTAGCTTCCGTTGCATGTTGTGACGTGCGGCATGCACCAAGCCGAGCCTAGTGCCTACTTTGGCTGCGACAAGAGAGTGGTCCTAGTCAATATTGTTGAGGTATTGAGTTAGACCTGAGACGAAATCGATTAGCCGCGCCATTATTGGAGCTAGTGTCATGAAGGCTAAATTTTCCGACGGTTGGACCAAAGATTCTTTCCTTCTCAATTTTAGCGTTGTAATCGCCAAGCACGATCATGACTCATCTTTTGCATCGTCATCCTTCTCTTCCGTAGGGGCGTGTGCACAAATCATGCTTATTTTAAAATATTTAGCCTTGATGCATGAATCTGGTAGCTTCCTACTTACCAAGAAACCGCATCAAAATTTGTGCTTACTCTCATGGCAGCTATAATATTGTAGATGTCACAGGAAACTTTTTTAGAGCAACCCTGTCCTATCCATCGTTTTTCCTGAATGGCAGTGATGTCAGCCTTGCACATTTCGAGGACATCACCAGTTGTATATTTGCACCATCCTTATTAAGGGTGCGGACGTTCAAGGTGTATATCTGTAAATCGTGGTCCTTATACCATTTGCGAAGATAGTCACCATAAGGTTGTATACGAGGTTTCCTTTTTGTTTTTATTGGATGTCATTGTTGTCATCTCACTGTTAGCTCACTGCCAAAAGACTGTTCAGAGCCTACCCAGAGGATATGTGTCTTAGCAACCCTTTGTGAGCTGCTTGGGCCGTTTGCACAGGAGTCGTTGTTGGCAATTCTCAAGTGAATGTGAACTTCAGCAAACGACTCCATCTCTCTAATACTGCAAATACTTTCCTGCTTATATTTCAAAATTTCGGTTAAAGTTCTATTGCAACGAATTTAAGATTTTCTTAGAATTTTTTTTTTTTCAATGTGCAGGAAACTTTCAATGAAGCCTTGCGTATAGCTAAATTTTCAATAGTAAATAAAACAAAAAAGTATGGTGCATTTTGGTTTGAAATACCCTGCAGCTTGTTTAAGAATCTTTATTTGAATTATGGATTTGTAGATGAGATATATTTTATAGTGGTCCGATCTGGACTTATGTGCGATATATTAACGATTGACCTAAGATACACCAAATTTAATGTGTCTAGCTTAAATAACATCAAAAGAAACCCAAAAATGGAATGAAGTTTTGTATGCTTATCCTTATTTCTTAAGTTATATTTTATATACTTTAATAGAAGACTTAAGAAAAACTTAAGTTTGTACCCTTTATAACTTGCGATATTCCGAAATTGGAACGCATATCCGGACGAATAGATTTTTTATGCTGATGAATAATATTTGATATTTACTTTGTGGGATCTTTTACGCCTTCCTCTGGCTGTTATATACACACACAAATATAACATACCCTTTTACTCTATGGGTATAGGGTATAAAAACCAAAGAGATGATGGCGAGATGTTGTACGCAAGCTTTCATCGCTAGAATGCTCTTTGGACCAGACTGTGATTTATGTTAATTGGTCCAATCAGCAACAACAATTGGAAAATTAGAAAAAAATACAAAAGCAAAAAAAAGCTTACCGAAAGCAATAACAAATTAATCGCACACTGGTGCCAATTTCTAAAAAAGTTTGTTATAATTTAAAAATATCTAAAAAAAAGTGCTGCAAACTAGGAAATTTCATAGTCACAACATTTAAAAGAACTAAACCAAAAATCAAGCCTATATGTGCGTTCTTTCTCTGAATAAAAGTAGAAGCATACCGAAACGTATTCAAATTATTTTGAGATAATATCTTTTGAATAGACAGATATACAAATTTTTAATTATGTAAAAATTAAATTTGTTTTATTCCAATAATTTCTAAATTGGGACCAATGTGCAATGTCGCACGAACTTGCGCACTTTCTCTCTCTCTAGCTGTCTCTCTTACTCTCTCGTTATTTGTGCGTGCGGGTTAAATACTTCTAGTATCCTTTGATGTCGTCAGCTTTCGACTGTCATTCGTTGTCTGCGCACATTCGAGCAAGGACGAACAGTTCGCGCACCGCACATCATGCACAATTAATCAGGATATTATTGTATCTTAACTTGGTGCAGTTCCGCGTCGATTTCAGTGTTTCAGTCTCATTTGAGATGCATTCACGCGACGGTCGCAGGATCTCTTCTTTCGTCGACTGGCAATTATTGTTACTATTTCGTGAAGTGTGATCTCGTATACTCAAAAAAAAGAAGTTAATAAAAAGCAGTGTTACACATTTGTTCAATTTCAAACAAAACCAAATGAAAAATTAAAAAAGTAATACAAGTGCATATTCAAAAAGATATTTCTTGTATTGTTGAATAAAATAATATAAGCTCTTGTCTACCTCCTCATTGCTTTATATACAGATTCATTTCATGTGTAGTGAATTGCAACTACAAAACAAAAAAAATGTAATGGTCTACAAAACAAAGATGTGCCAATCCATAAACAAAATTACTTAAAGCTGAGTTTATATAATGCACTAATATTTTCGGATCGCAACCGTTGCCTCCATGTCAATGACGATCTCGCGAAAATGTGCGGCGCTTATAGGGCTTCAACCGATCTTGGATGTTGTACCTGCCGTTGTCTATGCCGTTTTTGTTGTTGTTATGGAAATTTGACACTAGCATTCCAGCTATTAATCAATATTCGAGGTGACACAGTTCAATTCATGTCCAGCAATGTTTATATTGTCTCAGCAACGCCCAGAACAAAACCCAAGGAAATTACTATACCAACAAAAAAAACAGAGCAAGCAATTCCAGCGAACCGAACAAATAGATTGGCAAATAAAGCACGACTACATCGGCTACTCCCAACCAAAGCGAAGGCAAAAGTCTCCCAGAAGATCCTTGCTCATCTCTACAACGGCCCGTGTACATTTCCAATTAATTCTTATTGTGATTATTTTGGCCTGTTTCGTCAGGTGGTAAGTATAGCTCTCACACACAAAAATTAACATTCGGGCATTCATCAGAGACACGAATTCATCTACGTATCAGATACATTGTAGATAGATAGATGTAGATAGTGTGTAAGTCATTAATTAGTTAAGCAATTTCCATTTTATGTACGACAGTTGCTAACAAGCTAAGTTCACAAGCTTAATCCAAGCGAAAACGCTGTCGTCATGAAGTGTTTAAATCATTAATAATTAACTTATCGCGTCACGCCTTTATAGCTATCATCGGAGAAACCAGCTTGGTGGCTCTTTAGTATTCACTCATAGAAAAATAATTCAATTCAAACTTTCTTGATGATTTAATTGAAACAAAGTCTATTAGAATCTAATTTTTATATAATTTAAAAAAGTTTAAGGGATCTGAGAGTAAAAAATAAAATTAAATAGTTTCTTTAATGAATTTTGTGCCTTCTAATGTTTCTTCATTTTATTCTGGACTTATTTCAAAGTTCTTGCCAAACCACTAGTTAGCTTAAAGAATATAAAATATTTTCGAACAGACATATTTTTTTTTTTCCTGTATCAATTTGACTAAATTGTTGGTCTTAGAGCAAAAGTTTAAGTGAATATCTCAACTTATTACCCTGTGTCATGTCTACCTCATGTCTACTCCATAGTTTTGTTGAACGACATCATAAAATGAATACAAATTTAAACATAGCGCCACCTATTTATTGGATATTTTCGATCTGTACCAATTCCAATCGATCTGCATCAAATAGATACTGAATTTTTTCTTAGTATATGGAGGGCGTAGCATCTCCCATTTTGTATCGCATTGACCTTAATGATCATCTACCAGGTTCAATATATAAACAAGAAGGTTGAGATACCCTATACTCTGTATATTTGTGTAGGGTATGCATTGTATCTGGCTCCGTGTACTGAATTTTATTGGGATAAATGAAATATACAACAAATGTGTAACAAATTTCTAAAACAAAACAAAATATTTCTCTTATAATAGTTCAGGAAGGGGACAGATTTGTATAGGGCCTATCCCGTCTAGTGGTCCCATATGGATATACATATATGAAATATATTATTTGAGCATAAATTAGCTACACCTAAATTGGCATTGTTCAGTACGTGGAACAGTTGAAGAGGGGCTGGCACGTTTATTAAATACTAATCTGTAGAACAAATAGGAAAGACAAAATATCCAAACTAGAACGCTCTATCTATTATAGCCTCTAAGTTCTCGTTGTTCATACGTACAGCCAGTCCGACAAATGCATGATGCATGCAACGATTAAGTATGGATAACAGACTGTACACGCAAAAAAAAAAACATTTAATAAATATGAATATAGCAAAAAAAAAACAAACATTAACTTTGGTACCAAAGCTCTAATGCGCCTCTTATATTTTAGTTATTAAAAATTCTATTGACATATTTTAAGTATTTCAAATAACCTGCTTCCTTGCTTATGTAGACTTAGAGCGACTTTGAAATTTCATAAAATAAAATATGAATTGAAAAAAAAAGTTATAAAAGTATTTAATAAATTATATATGATAATCAAGTTCATAAAGTTGGATTAAATATCCAACTTTGGTGGAATTGTTTTCTTTGCAATACTCTCCATAAATAATCTAGTCACAATAATTAGGGGATATTAAAAAAATTCGGGGGAAAATTGCCGTACAGAAAATAAAAATAAAAAGAAAATTGTAGTTTGAAGTGTTTCAGATCTTAACATGGGTTAAAAACCACCCGAAATCCAAGGAAAAAATGTTTTTTCCTAGAAAAATATATATTTTTTTGATTTAAAAAAAAAAAATAATACATAGGTCACACCTTGCACTCAAGTTGACAAGGATAATAAGTTTATGCGAATGCTTATAACAGGCAGAAGCAGATTTGGCAGACCCCATAAAGTATACATATATACTCCTGATTAGCACCCAAATTTGATACGATATATCTGTGTCGGCCGTCAGTAAGTATGAACAAACATATCTCAGGAACTATAAGAGATAATTTTATGTATATAAACTCTCCTTTTCCATACAGAACAAGAGTGTGCCACGCACACAACGCCCATTTTACGGGTTGTTTCTTTTATTTTATTTTAAATTAATTAATTTTTTTTTATAAACTAAAATTTTGTTGAACAATTTTTTTTTATAAATTTTTTTTCTTATTATACCATATGGAAAATGTTTCTGCAAATTTATGTAATAGGCTGAATGAGAGGTACAGACTCCATTAAGTATATATATTCTTGATCGGCATCAAAAGCTCAGTCGATATAGAACTGTCCGTCTGTCTGTCTAGTTTAAGATAGATAGATAGATAGAGAGAGTGATAGATAGATAGAGTTTTGATTCAATGTACACGAGAACCCACGTCACTAAGGGGGAGTTGGGATTTAGCTTAAAAACCTAAACCTTATTCTAAGTTCAAAAAAAAATGAAATTTTAATATTGTTAACTTCCCCAGAAACACCAAATCTGTAATACTTTACTTTTATTCTTATAAAATATTCCATTAAGGTGCAGATCAGGCCACTATAAAGGATAACTCTAATTAATGGTACAATGAAGTTATGGGGTCAGCAATTTCTTCATGAGCTTCGTTTTCAGACTCCCATATCTCTGGAGTGGCACTTTGATTTTCATATACATAGTACTTAATTTTTTCGTTCATCAATTTCTAAAATTCTTTATTTTTTTTGAAATTTCGCCAGACGTATTTTATCCTCGGCATCAATATTGGCAAGATAAACATGAATTCCTAAGAATTAAAATTGTTGAAAGAAGTTGTTGTTGCACTTTATGTCAAGAGGCTTGATGAAGTACAAAGTTTCTGATAACTCTGCTGCTGAAGTCGATGTGTCAACTATTGGTAGTAAATGTGTTAATATAAAGTTTCAAGAGATTCCAAACTGCAGTTGTACTTGAAAGCAAAGAAACATTGCTTAAGTTGGTTTAGTTGAATTCTCTTGGATGCGGCTTTATCTAAGAGTAAGAGAATATTTGGTTGCAGAGATCTCATGTTGTGCTTCAACTACGAAATGATTTTTCGAGACTTGCCATAAGGAGAATTTCCAATAAGCCGTTAGTGTATTGATAGGACGATGTAATAGGAATCAGCTCTTTCTTTTTAGCCATGTTGCACAAAACAAAACTGTGAGCCTTTCCTTAGATTGTAACATTGTATGTAACAGCAAGAGTCTTATCAACGACCTCTGGCTTATATCCATGCAAAAGAAATGACAGTTTAGCCTATATTGCGCGACCTCCACCTGCTTTACATTTGCAATTTCACCAGATATGCATTAAACCTTTTGCGCCAATTGTTTAACCATCCATCGGAAGCAACTAAATCAGTTAAACCAAAATTCCTTGCCAATTCCCTTGCTTTCGCTTTTATAATCGGGCTATTTCAGCTCCACCTTTTATTGAAGCTTTCATTTCATTCATTTTGTATGGCAAAGTGAATGAAAAGTGAGTGTCGACAAAATTTTTCTGGTTATGAGGGCTATGCGGTCTTGGGAGCTGTCCTGTTATGGAGATTTTCACTGTAAATTCCAACTTCATTATGTACATATAATGTATAGTATTTGATTGTAATTGAAGAGGCTACACTCAAACAAACCTTCCTGAATTTCGAAGTTGTTGTATAAAAAAGTTATTGTTTTATTTTTAATTTTTCTAAATTTAGCTAAAGTTACCAAATAAAGTGTCGACCTAATCAAATCCTAATCAAATATTTCAAATAGATACAGATCAGACCATACAAAAATATGGTTCAGCTGTAGACCCTTAAACTAGGTAAAAAATAGATTTCTATTCGATCACCTTTGGTTTAAGTATGATGCTGAAGAAAATAATTTAGAAAATTATTTGTCAATAAGGAGACGAGGCATACCTGAAGTCGATATAGACATGTCTCACTGTCAAGCTGTCTATTTGAATAACAAGAACTTGTTAAATATAAGAAACAGAGCCTTCAAGTGTAGATAATTAGACTCTCCTGTATTATTTCTGAAACCAAATTTATTATATGTATTATTGTTTTTGTTAATTCAGCTACACAAATTTCATGAATTTAACATCAATCGTAATGTATTACATTCCGAATCACTAAAAGTGGTAAACCACATAAAGACTAGCTATACCTTACTCAGTTTTTGTAAGACAAACAAAATGTTGCGGTTCTTGTTAATGTAGTTAAATATTCCATATTCAATGTATATTTGCTTTAAATCCTAGTGGTATATTCCATATTGGTCCAGTTCAGACCACTAGAAGTTTTCGGCCCTAATTTATACCTCCTTTCTAGGTTTTTGTACGAATCATTGTGTTGTTATTGTTTTTAATTCAGCTAGAAACACCCAATTTTGTGAATTTTGAGTGAATGCATATTATATAAAAGTCCCCAGACCAGATCACTAAAAATGGAATTACCAATGGGTATTCATTTCAGAATTTATGTATGCAAAAAAAAATGTTGTTGTTCTTGTTAATTTAGAAAGAAATGCAAAATTCGGTGTATTTTACGTAAACCATAATAAAATATTCTAAAGCGAACCAATAGAATGAAAGAAAGGCAGCTAACCTTTGAATTCTGGCTTAGCACTGAAACATTTAATGAGTATATCGTATACACGCTTTAAATTATTTTAAAGTTATGTCACTCATTATATCGAATACAGTGTATAGAATATGTGAGCTCATAATTTGTATCTTGAAACTGTAATTAATCTTAATTTACGAATACAAGTTGCAAGCAAAATGCACTTCCGCTGAGCTATGCAGAAAATTCAACGGCAGTCACCTGAACTCTTGCCGAGCACAGGAAGACCGACCACTAGCAAAAATGCACTTGAAGTGCAACGCAAGTTGCACCATAATCGCAGCGCATAATGAGGCAATAGATGTCAGCACATTGGTGTGAATTTCGAAAAAAAAAAAAAAAAAATAACAAAATATAGAATTTTAGGCAATAATTTTTAATAATATTATTCTTAATAATATTATTAATAAATTATTTTATTATTACATACCTTTTTTCCTAATTGATTCGTATATATCTTAAAAAGCAATCTCTGCTTTATTTCCAAATAATAAAATGATAGTATTTTGTCTATTATACTTAATATTTTTTACTTTTTTAACTCGTTGTATATACTAATTATTTGTAAATTATTATTATATAATAGCTTCTGGACTAGGAATACACCATACTAATTTTGATAAAATTTTCATTGAATATTATTGATTATTTCTATGTTTAGACCCGAACAAATTTGATTGTACCAGGCATCATATATGATAAAATCCAAACTCATCATATTTTAGTATCTGTTCCATGAAGATGTTTGAGATTTAATACAGAACATTGCACGAGTATGAAACATTGTCTAGAAATATAGCAGTTAGATTTTGCAAAACATTATCCCTTGTGACAGTTATTCAAATTTTACTAGGCTCCGATTAAAAAAAAAATAAGGAAGGCAACTCAAATCTTTTGAACACAATTATCCAAAAGTTGATAAAGGAAGTTTTTAGTACTGTATTCAAAAGTGACAGCAGAATGGTCCCATCATTGAATAAATGAAATACTAATCTGTGAAAAATAACTTTTTTTTGGTAACATTTGAGTATCTATAAACAGGGTTTGAGCATTGACCAAAATATCACTGCAAAATGATATAATTTCGGAAAGTTTTTTAAAAAATGCATTTTGAATTTTATTACTTCTAAACTAAAGCAACTAAGTTAAAAAAAAAATTTAAGTATTTAGTGAAATTATTATATATCATCGGAAAGAAATAGGTTCGAACCAAAAAAAAAAAAATTTCTTTAAAAATCAAAATATAAAAAAACTTATAATAAATCACAGAATCTTAGAAAAATATCTGGAAATAGATTTTTAAACCAATGCGCTTGACATATAATTGCAATACAATCTCCAATTTTTTAACAGCAACGAATAGCGACCAATGCTGGAACTGCCCTGCTTATCGCTTTTTGAAGGAACATGCAATAATAACATAAAAAGAGAAAGAAGGAGGAGAACATTTCTTTTCTTTTCTTTTTTTTTTTTTTGGCTAAGGCTGGGGTTGATGCTTCCTCTCATTTTCTTTTTCTGTCCACACTTAGATAGCCTCGCTATAGTATTTATTTGTTGTTCCATATGCGTATTCTTAAGCTCAATAATTCCCAAAAAAAAAAAGGGAAAATAAAGATATTTCACTTAAAAAAAAGACAACCAAAAAATGTAACATACATTCGTTAGATTTGTTTTGAAAGTGAGAGTGACATATAGCGTTTGCCAATAAAACAAAAAAGGAACGATTTTACATACGATTCTGTATATTTTTCGCAAGCTTTGTAGCCTAAACGGTTTGGTGGATTTAAATATGGGAAGTATTTTGAGAGTATAATATTTTTTTTTCATCTGCGATGGTGCCGAACAGCTTACAATAATAAAACGTTTCCTGTTGGAGTTGTTCAATATACAAATAAGTTGAGAAAGCTGTGAAATAGCAAATTTTGTTTTTAATTCTTAATTTAATTTTTATTGGAGTCGGTATTCTGTTTATAATTTTTATCAGTTGTCTAGCACGTTACATGATGCTAAATGCTTTAACTCTTATTATAGGTTTCTATTTAACAAGTATTTCTCTCGATTATCAAATAGTAGTTCCACTGCCTTTCAACTCATTTAATCACATTTACAACATCCCAAATCCGCTACTGATGAGCTTGCACATGTGGGTTGTGCTTATACGAGTTTTTTTGTTGTTTTTGTTTTATCTGCGGCATTGTCGTAACACTTGTAGTAGTGATACATAGTAAGAACCTACAGCCTACCAACCTATCTGGGATTGTGGTGTTCCCTGCGGTGCATTCTGCAGTCTTACGAATTCGTTTGAAATGCAAATGAAGCGCACGTCGCCGTGGAGCAAGTGCAAGTGAGTGCATCATGCAGCAACCTAATTGGGTGCGAATGCAGTGCTCAAACAGTTGCAACAGCCACACCGCTGTCGTTGCCTACTGCTTGCTCCTTTCTTGCTTTGCTGTTGCAATTTTTGTTGTTGTTGTTGTTGCCGTTGTTGTGGCTGTTCTCAACTGGTAGATGCATTATTGCAACAAATTTTGCAACGAAGTCTCGTAGACGAAACAGTAGCCACAATTCAGTACTTACACTGTATGTATGAAATGATAAGCTTCTGACGACTAGAAGGGATAATAACAAGATGACATCTATCGTAGACTGAAAATTCTTAGTTAATTAGTCATTCTTAAACAGTTTAAAAAGTTTAATAAAGAGTTTTGATAAATGTATAAATACGACAGACAAAATATTCTCGATTGCAGCCAATATTAAAAATCGAACGTCTTTCACAATAATCTTGAATTCTTATCAAGGCTGATTGCGACTTACACTCTACTTCAGCCTCACGCGCTTAGATTTGTCTACACATTTGAAGCTGCTGTCCATGCCAAATGCGAGATAAAGTATAAGAAATTTCCTTTGGTCTTTAAACATGCTACTTTAATCAGAACGCATCCACACTCAGAGTAGCATCTGCTGAGTAAAAAAAAAAAATCTTTTAAATAAAAATCACACAGCGAAAAAGTCAAAAAAGCGTCTTAATTGGTTTTCAGATATTTAATGCAAAGTATCTTTGCCGATAAGAAATTTAAACAGATGCACATTTTGTTAACAGCTTTATAAACTCTTTTAGTTAGGACTTCTCTTTTATATCAATGCAAAATTCAATAAAACTGATAAGCGATTGCAGTTGCAAGAAGAGCAATTCAGACAGCCTCCTCCAGGCTGAAACTTGGCGGATCGTTGGCAACGGAACGGAGCGTTCTTCACGTTAGCCGCTCAATCGTGTTGGGTTTCGATAGCGATAATTGATCGCTGCTTAATTTATCGATCTCATTCGCTTTCGTTTTAATAAGATTTGCAATATGCAGCAGATCTGTGGAAGATGGGCACATTAAATTGAAACGCTTATCGCGTGCAAAAGTTCTTACGTTGAGAGTGCAGATACGACGAATTCATTTTACGATCGTTCTCTAAAAGGACCGACGTGAATCTTGATTTCGCATATTATATTGAATAATAATTTTGTTTGAAATATGGCACTGACTCAACTGTGCTTCATTCCCACGCTGAACAAGCAAATTCTGCGTTTAAACAAAAAAAAAACACATATGGAATGCAGTTAAATGTTGAAGCTCAAATACCTGCACATCTCAATGACGAAACGAAATATCCTCACAGCCCTTATAGGCGCCGCTTCTATCTGCCCTACTGTCAGCCAGCCGGCCTGCCTGCCTGCCAAACAGTAGCCCATGCATAAATCAAGGATTAGCTTAGAATGCCACAGCACAGAAATCGTTATTCTTTGTCTATCCACAACACAAGGAATTCAAACGTGCTCTTTCCCACAAACCTAAATGTATATCTGTGGATATACAAAATAACTTTGGTTTGCACATCAAAAGCGAATTATGTCGGCGTAGTTATCAAAAATGCTTTGATCTTAAGGTTCAAGTTATTCTATTACGTTCAATTTTAATGCCTTCGATCTGTAACAGTTTGCATTAAAAAGCCACTTTAAAGCGGTTGAATTAAATGTGAAATCTATTTGAATTTATATTTTGCAACAAAATGCGCATCGAATTGGCCCCAATTTAATTGTGAATTTGTAACAACAACGACGCCACTCAACGCGCGCGTCATAACTCAGTTCAAACTTATCTGAATATGAAACAATCTAAAACGAGCACGTATCACGCGCTGCAATACTCATACGCCAGGTAACTGCTCAGACGCGACTGAGATCTCCGAATGGCGATACCGCAAACCAAAAGTTTCGTTTAAAGATGTTAAAGATATTATCGACTGACACTTTGTTTAGAATGTCCATCCACAAGTCATCGCCTCTAACCTTGAAACACACATTTCAAAAGTATCTTAAAAACTCACAGTTCATCATCTCTTACCCTCGCTCTGTCGCATGTATTCCTCCGGTTAAACGCTGAGTAGCTCTAATAACTTTGACTACTTTTTGTGTTAATAAAATTGAAGATCAGCTCCCGGTGACCATTAAAATGATGAACAGCATTCATTAATTTTATTAAACAAAAATGTTAAAAAAAAAAAGAAAGAATTACTAATCTTAAATAAAGATGTTGTTTTTTTTTTTTGGGATTTCATCTTCTTTTGTCGAAGCTTCTTTGAGTTTTTAATTATTCTACGCTTAGATATTGTGGTTTCCTCATTTATTGCTTTTTTGCGTGCATCGCAATCATATTTCGAAAGTGATTTCTAAATTATTTTTGTTCACAATGCTTAGAACTTCCGTAAGTTTTTTTCTTTCATTTTTTTACCAATAAGCAGTGTTCAATTAAATTCGACATCTTTTTATTAAAAGTAGTTTTATGAACAACATTTATTAATTAATTTTATACCAGACAGGAAAGTGTTTTAGGAAAAAATTCACGGATTGCAGATAGTACTTATTGTGATGATGATTTAAAGTGCTGTAATCTGAGCAAACGGCTGTGGAGATACTTTATATGATCTTTCAGCTCAAGGCATGTTTATATTGTTTGTCTCAAAGTTGCCACTTACATTCCTGCATATTACAAAGCTAACCCATCT
Source organism: Leucophenga maculata (assembly GCA_035044805.1). Lineage (NCBI taxonomy): Eukaryota > Metazoa > Arthropoda > Insecta > Diptera > Drosophilidae > Leucophenga > Leucophenga maculata. The sequence goes on along the minus strand of JAWNNP010000198.1, from coordinate 889,711 downwards.
GCTCTTGATTTTTTGTATAACCAACTCAACTCATTTCCTTACTGAACCAAAGGTTGAGGCAATGGGCACTAATGAGGGAGCCTATTTTTTCAAAGCAAGACTTAACTACCTCGACCGCCAAATAATAGCAAAATTGTTCGAAACAAATGTATCAGCGTGGTGACTTTAGACGGGTAGCTGCTTTCGACAGCAAGTTGCACAAAGCCCTAATATACATATAAACTTAATGGGAGATATACACCAAGATGGTTGGCATTTTCTTGTTGCTTGAGGTCTCCAGAATATCTGATGAAAACGGCAAATTAATATATTATTAATTTATAAAACATCTTAGGTTAGGCGTAGATGGTAACAGATAATAAGCAATCTAACACTGTGAATTGGCGTCATATAAGGAAAACACAAAGAGATGCTGAGCATGTCGGCTTAGCTAAGAATCTTAGCATGCCGAATCGAATATTTGAAAAATTTATTTGAAAAATTTTAATCTCGGAATAGCTCACGTATACAAAAGAAAGACAAATGAGGGGTTCTTAAAAAAAATCCATTTAGATACAAATGTGTCCCATCTTTCAGGAGATTTGTATGAAAAAATGTATATTATTGTTGTTAATTCAGCTAGAGATGTCAAATATTTCGTTTAGGTTATGGTCGGACCACTAAAACAAAAGTCAAGTCAATATAGAACAAGAGCTTGGAGACTATAAATTAGAGAGCTTTCAAATTTGGACATATAATGTCCCCTAATACTTCTTTAAAAATGTTGTATTTAATGAACGTGCCAACCACTCACTGAGGGGTTTTACCCTTAAAAATCTGTACCTCTTTTTTGAGTTTCTACTAGACCACTAGAAGGGGTAACCGCCATTTCCATTTTACCTACTCTTTGCTTGTAAAATTCTTTCCATCCATATTATTCTGCAGTTCAGTGAAGCGATAAAAACCTAAAGCCATCAAATCTGGGGATTATACCGGAAAATATATAATTTGTTTTCAATTACTTTCTTAAAGTTTTCTTAGAGTCTCACATGTTTCGACATAAAGCAGAAGTTTTTAATTTTTTGCTGGATATGAAATGCAGTTACTGTTATGACTGTCTTCTGGTCCCAGGAGCACCCAGGATTTAACTTTGTCACAACCGAGCGTCCCATGCAGTAAAAAGCGTTAAAGGAACTTACGAGCGTGTGAAAACATCACGGAAATATAATTTACACTTATTATGTGGTCTTTCTAGATTTTTGGGATCAACTGATCGCTTAAAATGCGTTCTTCCCTTATTTTACTCCCAACACACTTAAACACGTTCGTTCGATTCGTAGCACCTTCATCATAAACAGTTTAGTCTGTGCAAAACTTTAAGCAGGTGTTTCTCCTTTCTGAAGAAGTAATCTAATCAAACGTTTGGAATAACTCAGAAGCAAACCACACACCCTCTTTTTTTTTACTCGGTGTCGCCAACCTTAGAATAAAATATTCGTACTCAAAGGTGAAATGATATAAGGGGCTAAAATTTCTCCGTTCGTTTTCAAAAACGAGGTTCAAAAGCTACGATGGCTAATATTTATATTGTTAGCCTTGGTAACTTCAACGTTTGAAGACCGTTTTGATGTTCGAGCACTATTTGTGCTGTTAACAGTGACTGGCAAAATCTATCTGGGCCAAAAAATGGATTCATGTCATGAACATTTTCGTACGATGTTGTATGTATTACGACTTTTCACGTGATTTACAGACAAATCTGAGTAGCATAAAATCATTTAATTGTCAGAAGTGTTCGTAAATTGCTAGAGACCAGCCGGGGAAACTTGGCTCAAGCAAGTGTATTTTTGAACTCAATACGTCGACGCTACTGTAAAGTAGCTATTTGACAACCAATGATTTTTACTTGTACCCGCACATCATAGACAAACTCCATAGAAAGCTATTTTCGAAAGCAGAAGAAGAAGCTATAATAAATATCACCAAATTATCGTCATATCATAAGTAATGCTACCGAACTTCTAGCAGCTAGTGAAGGTCCTTTTACTAGGTGAATAGAGCAGAACAAATTCGAAGCAATACAGAGTTTTATAACACGATGTAAAAGGCACAAAGAGTTGAAATGCTATTAAAAACACAATTATTCAACAGCCTGTCAATTGCATGCGATTTCCCAAAACACAAATATTGGTGAGCGTGAGGTGTGCATGAAACAATTTATTGGCATATAAACAGTCAAAATATACATTTACAATCGTAAAAGCTGACATTTCTTTTCCATTTTATTTAGGAGACTTTTGAATAGTGATACTGATAAACTAGAGTCAATGCCTCTGTATGAATGATATTCCAATTCAGCACAGCAATTTTAAATAAAAGTTCCAATAATTTTTTTCAGCATAAAATCGATGCCAGATGGACGTACAATATGTCGCGCAGTACCAGGTTTGACGAAAGATCAACTAGAACTCTGCTATAAGGCAAGTGATGTGACAGTTGCAGCTCTGGAAGGGCTGGACATGGCCATACGCGAATGTCAAGTGCAGGTAACTTTAATTTTGTTTTTATTGAAAGACACATATGGAACTTTAATCAATCCGTATGATCCGTATTGGTTTAAATTGTCTAACGTTTAGAGTAGGAGAGTGACCAGAAGACAGCGGAATTTAACAACGAAAAATTCAGTAATTTCTGTAGCAAGTTTACAGATAGCATTCCAGCCACCTGGATATATAGATCATGCTTAAAGCTAGTGTCGGGTCTGTGGATATAAAAACACATGGAACGTTCAAGAACGATGAGGAGGAAAAATCTTGAACACTACCAGCAGCATAATCCAAGAATGGTTGGAAGATTGGTAGCGAAATTTGTTCTGAATATAGGTTAATATGGTATCTTTGAAATAAGTACATTTAAACCAATTAGAAGCGAGGCAAAAGGACCACTGAAACTGCATCATATCAATTGAATTATACTATTCAAGATGCCTTGAGAGCCAAAGAGACAGCTACTAATGAACATTACGAGCGCTTAGAAAGTTGCAATAGATGGATGATCCAACTTTTGCATTTGCGAAAGATCGTAACCGATCCGTCCAACCAAATTATCTCCCTCAAACACTAAAGAGCTGCCTACAATGTAAAAAACCATCTCCATTCTTTGCAATTAGTATAAAATACATACAGCAAAACTATCGTTTCTTAACTAAGTTGAACCACAACAAAATAATTTTTTTTACAAAACCCCGTAAAGGAAAGCAGATTTATATGAGCGGTATGAAATATTTCTTTAAAATTAAAGATAGATCGGATTTTGTGTTTTTTAGTAAAATAAAAAATAATACAATTTTTTCTTTCAAAAACTCAAGAAAGTGGGGCAGATTTTTATGGGTTCTGCTTAGAGAAGCATTCATTAAATCCAATCTATCTGAAGAGGAAATATGCGACATTAAATATCTAAACTTGAAGACTCTACGGTTTATACCCTCGAAGTTCATGTTGCTCTTAGCCAGACAGGCAGACATGTCTATATTGAAATGTCTTTTTGTAGGGGCCTAGAGGAGATAGTCCACAATTGGTATTTATAGCAAAATGGGGAGGAAGTTTGCCAACCCTCCTTAAAGTGTGGAGTTGTTATGTTCATTGAGTACAAGTGATATTAAGAATTATTAAATAAAATTAAAATTTACAAATTTGAAGGCTCTATCTTAAAAATCTCGCCAAAATCTCGATTTTCATATAGACAGCCAGACAAATAGACAGTCATCTCTATATCGACTCGACGTTTGATGTTGATTAAAAATTTGTATACACTCCTCCTTCTGCCTGTTACATATATTTGCACAAACTTAGTACAAAAATCTTTATTCCATATAGGAACATAGTATAAAAAAGAAACTTTAAGCTGGTAAACAGGCAGTTGTTCGAATATATCAGTCAGAAATCTATGTCATAAAAAATGTGCATATTTCAACATTAGTGGAAGGTAATCCAATCACAATCCAATTTCAATCTTCTTCGACAGCCAGGAGGCCATCAAAACACTCAAATCATATTCAATCAAGTCTAAGCTTGCATTAGAATGCCTAGAACTTCTAAACAGTCTAGGTAGTTTGAAAATAGTAACTTTATATTGGGTACCCGGTCATGTATGAATGGCAAGCAAGTTTAGGTTCAGCATTAGCTTAAATACTAAATACCCACTTTACCAAATCGATGTGCCGAACGTACTTGAGACCGTATTTATTTCATATTTTAGAGCGAACTTTACAAAAAATGAGTTGTTGTTATGAGTTCTTCCACTTATTTAAAGAAAGTAGATCACTTTTGAATCTGATCTTGCATTAACAATATTTTCTTTATACAAATTTCAGTTCCAATGGCATCGCTGGAATTGTTCATCGCTCAGTACAAAAAGTCGCAATCCGCATGCATCGAATCTGCTCAAAAAAGGTGAGTACAAAAATATGACAGTTTTCGGAAGTGCCCCACCAGCCGAACTCCACATTGAACTCAAATGAATTCCTTTCGAAAATAAACATAAAATGCATAACTTGTTCAGATTAGTTTGAATGAAAACCACAATAGCTGTCAACGAGTTTGCGGTTATACCACCAGGAAAGTAAGTGCTTGGTACGTACGAAATTGCATGTACCCATCTAATTAGCATCGCATGAATGTGGAGGAGCACTGGACCAATATGGCATTTATGTCCAATATGATGACTCAGTTGTCGGTGCATCAAAAACACACAAAAACAATGACACAAACAAAAAGACAAAGCTGTTCAAAGTAGGTGGCGGCAGCGCCGACATTGTGTCTATACATACTCGTATATTGTACATGATCAACTATCCACAAGTCCGAAACTATTACACGCAGATTATTAGACACGCTCCACGCTGCGGAAGCAGTCGGTCAACCAAACCAAGCCAAGCCTCCTAATATTACAAGAACCGCAAGCTTTGGGCGCAGTATCTTTTGCTGCTGTGGTATTTTCATTTGTATCAAATTACTTTGCATCGCTCTAAGTCACTGTGAATTCTTCGTAACACATAAGTCGTCCATAAGTCGCTTAGGAATCGCGCAAAAAACATTTCCTCAACTAAGAGATACCATGTACTACTACACTTTATGATTCTCAGTACTTGCACATACATTCATGTCTACATGGTTGTCTTCACTTTCATCGAGAACTTCTAAGTCGCCGTCGTCGTTTCTATGAGAACGGCAAATGGCAGCTGCATCATTCATATCAAGTTTCGGTAACACTTCGGAGCGTGTCTTGCTTTGGGCAAGCGACCAAGTTGACAATGAGGCTAAAGACTTTGCCGCTGTTTGAGCAATAGAAGTATGGGTGATGTTTGTCCGCTGTACACTTTTGCTGTGCAAATGCCGTGAAAAAAAAGTTTCCACAATAAAACAAGAGAAAAAAAACATTGACTTCGGTGAAACCAAAGCTTAAATACCCAACGCACCAATTTTCTAATCGTAAAGCAGTAATATATAGTAGAATCCGTCAATAAGAAGCTAAAACTAAAATAAAAATGTTTTTCTTTTTTAAACTCAAAAAAAGGTGTTGGGTTTGTATTGGAGGTATGCCCAAACGTGGACGTGGCCTATTGATAAGATTTCTTTACGGTATTAGCGAAGTCCCAACATTGACCCGGACTATTATCTTTGCCGCAGTCAATGTTTGTACTACACTACGCAAAAACTAGATGTCGAAAAGCCTTAGCCAGACTCTCGCAACTGCTCTGGTCGACTTCTGAATATACTTATATATTACCTTTAGAGATTCACACTATATGGAAACAGTTACTAGGATGTGACTGGTTACACTAGACATGTGACTAACTCGATTGATTATACGAAGAGCACTGCAGAAATGAACATTGCCTATCAGAATGGTGAGCAACGAGAACTATATACATATATATATAAAGCGTTGAGATGAAAAATGCAATTTCAGACTAAATAAAAACAAGAAACTTACAGTCCTGTAGTCTGTACAGACCCTGTACCAGATCAGGAACCTTATTCCTTTCCTAACAAACACATTGAATGTTAAGGGTGATTTTATGAGAAAGGGGGAGGGGAAAAATTGAAATATAAACTCGTAAAATTCTGGCGAAATCCTAGTCGAATGCAAAACTAACGAAGTCTCTATATATTACCGTTTCCGAGATCCTTTCCTTCATACGGACAGACGGACATGGCTATATCGACTGCCATATTGCTCCTGACCATAATGGGGGTAACTTTGGAGGGTCTCCGACCATAATTTCTACCTGTTACATAAATTCGCACAAAACTAATAGACTCTTGAACCTTCGGTACAGGACCTAATAAATGAGTAAAGCGTTCACTTGAAGATGTAATGAGGTTATGCGACAGAAATGAAGCTTCAACCCTTTATCAAAAGGTCAAGAGTCTGAACAAAGGTTTTAAGCTTGAAGTTACTTTGTGCAAAGGCAAATGTGGAAACCTGGGTGGAGGTGCGCAGGAATCACTGACAATATGAAAACGTTTTTGCTTTAACCCGATTGTAGACTCTGAAGGACAAAATACCGCTGACAGAAATGTGATGCCAGAAACACTAGTTATGAAGGCCCGAACTAAAATAAGGTCGAAAAATAACAAAGCTACTTCGATGCCAGCTGAGTCATTCAAGATCAGTGGCGAAAAGTGTGAAGTATTTACCAACTCTTATATGTATTTCACAGTGAATATATGTTCAATGATTCGAGTCTCAATGCTCTTCTATTCAAAAAAGAAAACACCGCTGATTGTTTTATACCACTCGTAAGTCCATGTTTTTGACAGACCAGATTCGTTGATGAGTATGTTCACTCATTATAAAAATGCACCAAGTACTAGTGAGGTCGACTGACTGCTGTAAACACACGCGTACCAACGAGGAAACAAAAGTCAAGCAGCTACCGATACTTTCTTGACAGGGTGTTTATAAATGAAAATTCGAAACAATAGCTTGAAACAAAAAATACCAAATGAAAACTAAATAGCTATTTTTTAAGCAGTTTAAATGAGCTAAATTGTAGTTTCACAGCGCCAACTTAACTAAAAATCGTGTTAGTTAATAATTTAATTTTTTCTAGTCACTGTAAATAGAGAAGCAGCAAAATGTGACTTCAAGCGCCTGCTCGGGCGCCAATGAAAATTTTGCAAATGGTTTTGCATTGAGATTCGACTCCACACTGTGTTACTGGCCCTCAAAATAGTAGTTCCATTAACTCACATTAAACTTAAATTTACTAAAGTTTTGTTGTTAAACATTTTAACTAATTTGATTAACTTAACTTTAAATGCTAAGACATTCGAATTGCGTCAGCGCTTCAGATATCATAGTGCCCGGTGCATTTTTCTGAAAGTAGTTATGGTCTTCTAAACAATCCCATTAGAAAGCTATTTCGATCGCAAGAGGAGCAGTTTTCGCTAGGTCACTAGTTACATCTAAAGGGTGTCCCACTAGGGTTCGGCTTATTTGTATGAAGCAAAAAAAAAAATACTTGTAATTAAAAGTCTCAGGGTTCGTTCGTTTTGGTTCAAAACAAAGAAATGTAAAGTTACAGTCCGATCGGATAAAACTTTGAGGTCGCGACTTGAGGCGAATGTCGCATTTGAGGAATCTTTGGTCAAAAATTATACACTCCGATCCGATAAAATTTAGAGGTCGCGACTTGAGGCGAAAGTCGTATTTAAGGAATCTTTGGTCAAAAAAAAATTTTTTTTTTGTGTTGGTGTGAAGCAAAGAAATGTTAACTTCTAGTCTGATCATACAATGTTTAAAAAAGTAGGTTTTCTAAAGAAATATAGTGGATATACAAAATAAAGGTATTGTTTGTCACTGAAATTAAATATAATTTATTGAATATAAGCAAATATGATATCCAATATTAAATATACGTGCATACAGAATTAGTTTTTAGAGACTTTTTAGTATTAAACGGGAATTGGCTGATATATTCCTTTACGACTTTTTGAAATTCATGCTTTTTGGTTGTCAGTTTCTGATTGTAATCTTGCAAGAGCTTAACACTTCGCTCTGTCGTGTCATTAACTTCTTTTAGTTTATTTATAACTTTTACAGCATTCAGAAAATCTTCATTATCATGCCATTTAGAAGGATCTTGGGTCAGAAACGCTCTTAATATGCTGTAGGGATTGAAAAATTGAATTGCAACAAACGTCGGCAAATCATATTCTTTTAATTTTAAGCGTTTAACAGAATGGTCGACGTTTTCCTCATCAATGTCAAATGCCAATAATTGCTCAGATAACGTAGGTGCGATGTTTTCATCAGCCAAATACAACAAATGATTGCAAGTTTTTTGAGTACCGCGTTTGAAATTTTTTCATCCACTTTCTGGTAGTTGAACATAGCATGTATAAAATTTAAATCGTTATTTAGAGCTTCATATATGCAAAACCAATTATTAAAGTATGTATGTACGCGCCCCTAGGAGATTGGTTGCGCGGCCCCTATTCCCAAAATCTTTTAATTCAATAATCCAGTTTTGACATTAAGTTTTAATATTTAAAGTTGATAATGCATATATTGTAGGTTTATATTGATGCATACAAAGATTTGAGACCTAAAGAATATCTAGCATACAAGCGTATTGGTCCCCGAAACCGCACAATAAAAATGGATAGGTCGAGCAAATATTTTTCCTCTTGCTTGGACCATTTAAATTCTTCTCGGAACAAATACATTTTTAAAGTGTAAATCGCCTTAGACTTCCAACACGCATGATGCATCGGCTCAGACAATCGATAATTGTTCCACATAATCATTTAAATTTGTTTATCATTTAAATTTTTAGCTACACAACTATTTGTCACACCAAACTTGAACTTATCCTGCTCAATCTTGTGCGAAGAATCTTTAAACCGTACAAAGATGGAAACATTTGTGCCTGATGTAGCTCCAGCAACCGAGTCCATTCAGTCCGCAGGTTAAAAGATGCGTTAGACATTTCTACTTCAGTGGAAGCAGATATATTTGGTACTCTCAGAAGTTGTTCGCCTTCAGTAATAACGATCGGCAAACCCAGTCAATTCTAAGAGCATTTTACCATCCCAATGCGAATCCGAAAAAAGGGTGTGAGAAGTATAATTGAAGTTACATATAATTTTATTTTGGTGTAAAGTCTTAAATCCTTTAAAAGAACCTATTTTTGGAAAAAAAAAATGGTCTAAATGAAACAATCGCCTCAAGTCGCCACCTATAAATTTTATCGAATCGGGTAACTTAACTTTAACATTTCTTTATTTAGTACCAACAACGAACATTTTTAGGCCCTGAGAATTTTGGCGGGGGCATTTTTATAAATAAGCCGAACCCTAGTGTCGCACAATTCACGTAGGCTTCAAACTTGCAGTCATTTAATTGACATCAAACTGCTTAGGATTAGTAAAAACAAAGCACTGCACTGATGAAAATTTTGGACGAAATTTGCGCAAGTAGCAGACAAACTTTCATTGTGGTTCAATATTGATATTTTTCAATACGTTTTAGATATTATTCAACTTTATATTTTTTTTTAGTTAAAGAATGATTTTAAAAAAGAAGGCAGAGTACTTTAAATTCGTGCAGTTACGACTGCAGCATTTTTATTCGTTTTCATTCATAGTTTAACACATATCGAAAAAAAATTTTAATGCTGAGTTTAGGCCGTCGGCAAAATGACAAATACTGATTGGCAAATATCGGTTTATACATGCTAAAAAAAACAGTCGGACTAAATGCTGGTCAACATTTTTATCACATTTTTCTTAGCAGTATTGTTATTCATAAATAAGGCAATTAGTCTGCCAATAGACAAGATATCATGATAAGGGCGTAACCCCCACTAATTTTTTAAAAGTTCGTTAAAAAATGTATTTTATTACATATTTCGAACTTTTGCCTACTAAAAAAAAAATTACAAAGTTATCCCCCCCTTCGAGGACAGCGAATGCATGTATTGTACGACATACAGAGTTGGGATCTAGATAGCCAAACTTTGTGACATAATTATGCAATACTAAAATTCAGCGTTACGGAACCATAGGCAATTGTAAAGAGTATTTAAGCTTCGGTTCCACAAAAGTATTTTTGTAAAAGCCTTCATACAAAATCGGTGTGGTTTCCCTTGGATGGGGCCTTCACAAACTTATACCAATGGACATGTACTCACCTTTGTTTTTTTTTTTTTGGGGAGCTTCATTTTTTGTAGGGAAAACTCTGCTTTATAACAATGTCAACTATAAAAATCCCTTTAACGGAGGTTTGACATACGTATACCATTGAATATGTCCCCCCATTTTTAGGGATAGCCCTATACAAACCCATCGACAAGTTAAAGGACTTTATACGAAAAACTTTATAGATGATCCCTTGGGCGGACGGTACACATATGTAAACCAATGGGCATATTCTATTTTTTAGAAAAAAGCATACATTACCCATTTGTAAAATTTATGAACAAAAGATTCCATATTTAGATCGATATAAGTTTGATACGGTGCCTTCTTTTGCATGTATGCTTCACACACACCTGCTCATATACATAACCACAATTCATGCCTACGTTTTAAAATTTTTTTTTTTTAATGGTATAAGCGCTTCGTTTTTACCCTAGTTGACGTTATTTCTAATTTCTTTCAGTTTTTTATACCCTGCATTAAATTATTTGCAGTGTTCATATGTAACATAGAGAAGGAAGAGATCGGGAATCAAATTGCTGTAACCGAACAAAAAAGTGAGCAAAATCTTGAATTGTGGTTCTTTTTCGGTATTGGCTCTTCTGACCTATTGGGCTTTGGTTGCGACGTCATGTTTCGTCACTAGTTATTGCTCTTTTGGGCAAATCTGGTTCATGATTGACGAAAATCGTCTGTGCATTTGTACAGTCTTGTAGTATGTGAATTAGATACCACAAGTTGCACATATTCTGTTATTGAGGTCGAATTATACTGATGGTTAAAAGAAATCGTATACCCTTTTAGAGGAGGAGATAGATCAACGGAAAACCACACAAGAAGTGGCAATAACTTGCATGGTTTGAATGATTGGCTGTGCGATGGAAAGCCAGATTTCAATGCACTCCTCGAGCGGAAACAACGGGATTCGCCCGCGCATTTAATCACTTGCAAGAAATATGGCGATTCATGGTCGTGAGCACTATATAAGATTAGGTTCTGCGGGAACCTGCAAGCTATCTTTGGGCTTTCTATATTCTACTTCTATCGAAGTTTTAATTTGCATTTCCCCTTCAGACCTTAGCAAGTGCCTCCCGAGCTTGCTCAAAATTGCGTTTTTCCAAATCAATATCAATAGTTATTAATTTCTTGTCGAGATGAGAACCAAAATGTTCATGAGATGGCCCATGCGTCGCTCAACTCGATTGCATGGGTTCATCCCAGAAGCATTAGCCGCTATGTCCAAGTTGTATTTTCTCAAGTTTTGATGGCCAAAATTCTTTACTTTCCAACAACGCGGAATTTCGACCGTCCTGCCATTTACAAAGATGATCAGAACTGGCTTTACGTTGTTCGATTTTGTTATCATTAAGGGTTCGAATCCATGGCTGCCAACTTGGGAGATTTTAACTTCCTACATAACACATTCTTCGAAATCTCCTCCTGCCCCTTTAACACATTATTACGTTTTAAAAGAACCACCCAAATTGCGTTACTTGAATGCCCCCTTATAAACATATTTTTGCTCAAATTAGAGACGATTCCTATCTCAATCACCATTTAATTTTAATCCATTTTCGATAACACGATTTCGACAACCACGCCAAAACACCTCGAACCTTCATATCTGTCAAAAACAAACTAAAACATAAATATTCAGCGAAATTTTAAAATTCCACCTTATTGACAAACCTCGTATAAAGATTTTTTCGAACTACATAGAAGCAAAATTCTAGTCAAAAGGGCCAGTAAAGCTCTCATACAAAAACATTTTCAATTTATAATGTTTTGATGTAGCTCCATTAATTTAAAATTAATAATTGCTTATGTATAAAGTGAATTCAATTGTGTCTGCCATTAAGATTCATTATACATTTATATCAATAAATATTTAAGAAATCTATTCTCTCCAGTTCTCCAGTTCTAACATCTCACTGATCTAAGGTTCAAGCGTTACTCATTAGCAGTGATAATCCAGTGGTAAGTCCTTCTTGTGACTCTGCTACGCTCAAAAAAAGGAGTTAAATCATCACATTTGCTTCTTCGTTCATTATTTTATTTAGATACATATATATATATATGGTATAGTATATATACTATACCAAAATTAAATGACAAACTCTAGATTCAATTAAATAGTGTCGATTGATTAAACAGAGCAAATGTTATTAAGTTTTCTTTCCGCTAGCGCATTTCGTCAGTCGTACTATATTTGGTTGTATAAAATGGTTTAATTCAACTCATTAAATGTGCCAAATTCAAATGTGGTTTATCCATTGTTTATATCTCGAATGCATTACTAGGTAATTATGGTAACGCATCCGCAAACAAGCCATGCAAAAATGGCGACAAGACATTTTCCTCTTGCGCAAAGATTTCTCACAGCAGTCAATGCCAGTCCGACAGCCCGACAAACAGACAGACAGACAGACAGCTCAACAGACAGACAAGTGAAATAATGTAACGAAAGAGCTCTGGGGCTCGAAAGGGGCTCTGCCAGGGGCAGATGTGGCTTTTGGACAGGTAATTTATTTGCATTCGTCGTATAAATTATATTGTAAGCAAACTGCTTCATTCAATTTCAATTCAAAACAAAAAAATTTATCTCAGTTGACGGATGCTGTGGACAACGAACGACAACAAACCGAACAAACCATTCAAGTCTGAGCGACTGAATGCCATAGCCAGAGATTCAGCATTGCGATTATAGAATGAACGAGCTTAAATAAAGCGAAATTTGAATAAATTTACGAAGTTGCCGTTGACATTTCTGTACTTATTTCTTTTTTACCCAATCCCCCCCTGTATGCAATTCTGGTAGCATTATAGAATTGATCGAAAATCTGATATGGACAAACAGGAGACTAGCCGTCCAATGGCAACCAATGACAAAAAAACTGCAGACGTTCGATGTTCTACTGTACCCAGTATTTTAGATCTTCATGGTGGTTATTGTGACATGCGTTCCAGCCGGTGCCAGTGCCAGTGCCATAGATACCATACCAGTGAATGGCTCTCAGCTAAACGAACGCTTACCATATGCAAAATACATACCAGCAATATTAAGCAATTTCATGTGTGTGTACTCCAAAAACAATGCAAGCTCATAAATCTCCAATGGAAAAATGCATGCATGTGTTTGCACTTCCAAGTAACTAGCAGACAACTCAAATATGGTAACCGTATGTCAATGCTTGTCCATTAAATAAGGAAGAAACGTTCGACCCGACCCCAACAATGATTCAGCTGTGGAAACAGCGGCGGCAGTGACGGCAACGGCAACGGCAGCCAAGCTCCGCTCTAATCCGCTGATCCGTTGATCCGATCTGATCAGAGCCAAGTGAATCGAAGCGAATCAAGTCGCGAACTGCATTGAATGACTGACGGGTCAACTATTTTGCATATCTTATTGAGTAAGCGCTCTTTCGCCATGCATTATTGTCAATCAATTGGAGGCGACAGGCCCCTGGTCAACGGGCAGCAGCCCAACCAATTTGGAGATGGAAGGGCACAAGAGTGCCATAGGACTTCAAACGAACGACCTTTGTCGTAGCGCAACAATAACGACACACAAGAGACAACGACGTCGATGACATCGACGACGACATCATGTGTCGCAAACTATTTACTTTCGATGCCAACCAGCCAAGGCACTGTCGAAATACGAGCGGACATGACCGACCCGACCGACCAGCAAAGTTGCCAATTTATGAACGAGTCCAGTTCACTCGAAGGGGAAGGGAAGGGACTCAATGACATCCAAGCGTAATTCGCGTTGTTAAATGTTGACGACATCAAGAAAACAAGTAGACATAAAATACCAAACCTTTTAGTGTACTATGGTTCAGCAACGCTGATATATGGTTAAATTTTGGAGAATGTTCTTTTTTTTATTGATCATTTTTGATAATAAACAGTATATCAATGAGTCATCGCGTAGCAATGGATTTTCCAAACCCGTTAACGAATGATAATCAATGTGCATGATTTTGAATATAAAATAAAAAACATGTCGTGCTAATTTCGAGAATCAATCAAAGTTCGACCCTTGACAATTGATCTTAAAAAAAAACATTTTGTGTTTTAATTATTGCCCAGCAAGATTGCCAATAAAATGTTAAAAAACTGAGCATAACTACAAAGAAAACACTAAAACTGCGTAATACTTAGTGAGAGGCGCGACAATAGAGCCAAGAGCATTCTTGAGCCAACATATTGGACAGACATGTTCTATAAAAATTGTTAAAGCTTTTTACGCTTAAAATATTCTTAAACATTCTTTATGGGATCCAAATTTTTCGTAAGTCAAACCTGATTGTGCTACAATCAATTTTTTATACGTAAGTTTTATACGTGGTAAGTGGTAAATCAGTGACATTTAGAATAAAAGTTATTTTTCTCGACAAATAAACGTTTAATTTCTCATCATAGTCTCCAGCATTTTTTCAATTTTTGTACAGCTTCCAAATAATATGTTTTCTAAAGGCCCTACAATAGGCTTTTGTTTTCACTTATTAACTATTCAAACTGATCTGAACTGGTCTGCATAATATTTAGCCTTTGTTAGGTTTCTGTGATGGTTATTTACCCAAAAAAAAATATTTTTTTTTTCTTTTTTGTAACAAAATTACGAGATTCACTCCTCTGAATGACTGCCAAATATAAAAAAAATGCGGAGCTTGCTCAAAATTTTACAATAGTCTATTCACAAGTTGTTATAAGCTAGGGCCACTAATATGGAAGTTTGTTGCCTATTCTCCTATATTTACATAAATCGTTTGCGGGTGTCATCTACATAGGGGTGTCTTAGCCAATGCTTTCCTTATGTTTCATTGGAATTATATTGTATAATTTGTGGTGCTGAGTACCACGCCCAGCGCACCAACCCCTAATTAAGGGGAAGTTTGCCGCATTCTTACAATTTCCTCGAATGGCGGTTCAGACTTTACGCATGGGATAGGTGTCCTAACGAACGTTTCTAAACTGCTTGGACCGTTTGTAAAAGAATTGTTATTCACCATTCCCAATTGAATGGCAGTAAATAACTTTTCTCACTAATGTGAGAGTTTCGCCGAGTAAGACACAATTCTCGCCAACCAAGAGATAAAACAGCCTTTTACACAGCCGCCAAGAACGTCAAAGAACTCTTGTTCAGTCTCCGCATGCAGACTCTGGAGTAGTTCTACAAAAATATTGATGTCCCTGCATTGCCTCCGAATGTGATTCAATCAAACATCAAGATCACCAATAAATGCTTCCACCCAGTGAAAACGTGCCGAAATTATCCTCATTCGCAAAACTGGGAAGCCTGCAGCTAATCTCGCCTCATATCGCCCTATAAGTTTATTGACGGTACTCTCCAAAGTAGTTTAAAGACTACTCCTGCATAGAGTCCGACCAAAACTAGAAGAGGCTGGTTCGATTCTTGATCATCATATTAGCTTCATTAAAGGTATGCCTGAGCAATGCCATAAACTAGTCTATACTGGAGGCATTTCTGGACGTAAAGCAAGCTTTCAACAGTGTGTGACATGCCGGTCTACACCGCAAGCTAAAAACCACGCTGCCAGCTCCGTACTACCACTTCATCACGTACTTGATTGAGCGGCAGCCATTCCAAGCAGCGCTACTGCCAAGTATCTGGGCATGGTGCTGAATAGAAGGGGAACTTGACGTCCTCATCTGCTTACCAACTCAACTCAACGAAAGGCTAAAAAACATTAATGACTCATCGGTCGAAGGTTAGCTCTCAGGCTGAGAAGCAAGCTCCTAGTATGCAAAGCGATAATAACACCTATATGGACTTACAGAACCCCGATCTGGGGCACTGCCAACATGAACAACTATATTATTCGAAAATTTCAAAACAGTGCTCTCAGAATTATCTCCAACAGCGAGATCCATGAAAAACTCGGGTTGCCCTGGGTTCACCAGGAAGTTATCAGATTAAGCAGCTCCTACCTAAATCGACCACAATTTTCCCCATCTCCCCAACACTCTCTTATTTCTACCCTACAATGGCTCCGCGAATACATTGTCAACTGTTTTCCTTGAAATTTGCTGATTGTCCTATATAGAAATAATATAAACAAATAAAGTCGAATGCGAGGGACCATATTTGTTTATACAAATACATTTTATTTATTTGGTTTTCATATAAACACACAAATCGGTTCCACCCATTTTTACATTGCTTTCGATATTTTTTCGCACAAATTCCAAGATCTCGGGAATCAAATTTAATGAAGAAAATGCTTGTGAAATTTTAAAATATGGTCCTTGAGGCTCCCAGATTATAAATGGATATTTTTGTGTTTATTTTAATTTATGACTTTTCGTGGATGTAAAACTTTTGGTTCGATATCGGATTTAAATAAAGAACTTTATTATTAAAATCTATCCTTAATGTTTTGAAGTTCGATTCAGGAAACTTTTTTCTTTACGCCGATCCCAAGACACGTCAAATCTACAAAATTAACTATTTTTACTTCAAGTATAAGAATGGTGCACTTTACAAAATTTAGTTTTTGGTTACTTTTTAAAATTTTTCAGCCATAGTACAATCGCCTAAGTAGATAAGCTATGTGAATTTTTGGAGTTGACATTGTCGTCGTCGAGTAGGATTTGTTAATACTCGTACACATAGGCAAAAGATCTGTTTCACTTTCACAAAAGATAGACTAAGTAGTACTTCAGGCACATACAGACATTGACGCAATCTGAAGGAATCTGTACAGTTCTTCGCCGAAGTGATCTAAATGTCACCGAAACAACAATGAGCTGAGGTGATTTGCAAGGCAGTGATGTGGTAACAAGAAGGAATTGAAAGAATTACATTGCATACGCTATAAATCAAGACGGCAGCCGATTCGATCCGATCCCATCGATCGAGCGATCGATCGATCGACGTGTGCTTGCAATTTGATTGATGGCGGCTTAGCGATATGTTAAACAATCAAGTTAAGTCTGTCAACGCGAATTCCACGACAACGAGATGAGTTGAAATGAGATGCGAGAGACAATGCATGACGGACGCGACACGCATGTGATGATGCTCGTGTGGAATGGAATGATGGTTCGAGTAGTGCAGAGTAGAGTAGAGTCGAGTCGAGTAGAGTAAAGTGATTGCATTACTATTGACATTTCGCAGTCAAATTGTGCTGGGTTAGCCAATTGTTCGCTAACTGACTTCTCTGCTCGATGAATGGTTGGATGGATGGATTGATGACTTGTTGGCTGGTTGGCAGTGATACTATCAAGTGCAACAGCGGCGACATCAACAAGTCCGTCAACTTGTCACAGCCCCTGACACATTTGCATTCGCATTTGTCCCGGCTGACAGGTTAGTTCGATTGCGCGCCAGATTAAGTGATGTACGTCGCAGCAAGTGACATATGTATATGTATGTATTATACATATGTACATTCATACATCCATCCATATGAGACATGCCCAATACTCGTAATTGCAGTTGCAATTGCTTATTCTACTTGACGCAAAATGAATATCAACATGTCTGTCTGTCCGTCTGTCGGTTTGTATGCAAATCATCCGCTGCCAGCTGCGGCAAGCACGTCTCAATTCGATTAGCACGCGCGTTTCAGTTGTCAGTTGTCTACCGTATGCATATAACCATATTTGACTAAAAGTTATGGTATCATGATTATATCTTGATTTAAATCGATTATTACACAAATGACATGACATCTAACCGCTTAGACTTGCTTTGGAACATTTGCTTTAACTTTCTTCGGAGAGAGAAATGAAGTTTGTAGAAGCGCTAAGAACTTGTTTAATCTAATTTGTCGTGCAAACATAGACGAGTTCAAATTCTAAAATGAGTTAACACCATTAAATCCGGTGCCTCATATTCGATTTTACTTGCATATTAATCAAGAAACATACAAAATTTTTATACTCTTCACACAGAGTGTGAATAACCAAACCAAATTTTAGACATCCCTAATTCCTTCCCGTAAACAAAAAAGTTACTTTAATTCTCTCAAAAAAAATCAACGTCGTACATGAAAAGTCATAGGTGCCAAGTCCGGTGACTAAGGTATGACTACGGTGATGTTTAGCTAAAAATTCAGAATCAAGCGATGTCTGAGCAGGAAACTTATCATGATGCAAAGTTCATGAATACTTTTACACCAAAGACACCAAAGACGAGGGACACTATTTCTGTTTCGGGAATAGTAAATAATAACAAACATTTTTAAATGAAAACGGCTTTATTGTTTTTCAAATTATTCTTCATGAAAATGTATGCACTTTTGCATTCGCTCAAACCAATTTTCGTAGCACTTTTTCCACTCCAAATGAGGCACCCCCAAAATGTGGGTTGTTAATGCATCAACAACTTCTTCGGGTGTAGAAAAACGTTCTCCACGCAGTTTATTTTTGATGTTTGGGAATTTCTCCGAAAACTTCAGGCAAACAAATGGTCGTTTTCCATTCAGAATTGACCATCCTACGTTGCTCAAGCGAAACAGTGGCCACAGGATCCATGCATCTCACAGTGCTACGTGCGCGAATCACTTTTGTTGGATTTGGCTCGCCTTGGAACACGTACATGGTCGATTACTGTTTTGTTTCCTGGTCATGCGCATAAATCCAATATTCATCACCTGTGACGATCTTATTGTCTTTTGAAGCACCGTGATAGT
This sequence comes from Leucophenga maculata, assembly GCA_035044805.1. NCBI lineage: Eukaryota > Metazoa > Arthropoda > Insecta > Diptera > Drosophilidae > Leucophenga > Leucophenga maculata. Next base: position 870,858 of record JAWNNP010000198.1, on the reverse strand, counting down.
ATTATTTCAGCATTTCTTTGCATAAATCCACACAAGCCTTTTTTTGAGCGATTATCAAATTATACGGAATCCAACGCGTACTCACCTTTTTTACGGCAAGGTGTTCATGCAAAATCTTATATATGCTGTTGAAACTGTTGTTTAATCATGCCTCAATCTCATGGTATTTCACATGACGATCTCGCATTATCAGTTCACACGCAGCATCGACGCATCGTAGCAAAACAGCCGATTTCGGGCGACCTTTACGGAATTCTGCGCAGAGCGAACTACGACCACGATTGTACTCACCACACCAGCGATATACAGTAATTTTGGATGGTGCTTTATCGCCATACAAAGAACTGAGTTCATCGACACACTCTTGTTGAGATAATCCACGACGAAAGTTGTGAAAAATAGTCTTACGAAAACCTTTTTTTGAAATATCCATTTTTTGGCCAAATGGATTTTTACAACTCAACCCACTGTAAACAACCCCCACATAAAAACGTTGTGAGTACGTTCATGCTAATAAATGTCAAACATTATTTTAGTTTTGCCAGATTTTACCTATTGTCATTAGTGTTGCCACTTCCCGAAATGTAAATAGTGGCCTCGTAATAGAAAACCTTCACATTTGAACGAACGTTTTTTGACTTCATTTATCAGCGATATACATGCGACGGTTCGTTTGGTCAAAGTTTAACAATTTCGGATCAAACTTCGCTGTCACAAAATATACTAAAAAATTTCATGGCATGGGTAAACCGATATGCCGGTATCTTCGAACTTCTCTAATAGTGATCAGACGATCATCCATAACAACTTTCGTCACTGTCTCAACGTTTTCAGTGGTAGATGACGTGCTGGGACAGAGCTTGTACCACTTACATTTTTATAACCTGAACCCATAAGTAATATTAAATTTTTGCAAATAAAAGTAACTGGCGGATGGAAGTGATCCTTTAAATATAGACATGTCCAACTGACTGTGTGACTGTCCATATGAAAATCGAGAACCTAAAAACTATTAGAGATATTGCCAATTTCGATATTTAAAATATGTTCCTTGTATTAAATGAACCAGGCAAACCACTTTTTGTATGAAACAATTTTAATGATGTTAATTTCGCAGGAACAAATTTGATCTAATTCACATTTAAAGAGGTAACCTCTAAAAACTCTAGTCGATGTAGACATGTTAGTCTGGTTATGAACAATATGATGTTTTATGTATCCTATTCCCAACTCAGATAGGATATGTTTAAAGAGCGTGTCAGTACTTCTAAACGGAGTAATACCCATATAAACTTGGCCCACCTTTCTGAATTTTTTTTATTATTTAATTTATAATATATTTAACCTACTTACACATAAACAATGAAATTTCTTACTTCACCTAACTAAGAAAATAAATAGCAATTGGTTTTTGAATGAATTAAAAAGGAAAATGAATCCTAGTCAATTTTACAGCGGTTAAATATAGGAATTAAATTAAGTCGCATGGTTTCGTTTTTTAGGCCCTGTACCGAAAGTACAAGAGCCTATTGGTTTTGTGCAAATGTATGTAACAGGTAGAAATAATGGTCGGAGATCCCCCCAAAGTTACCCCCATTATGGTCAGGAGTGATAGAGGAATCGATAGGAGTCGATAGAGTATAGACATGTCCGTCTGCCCGTCTGTCCATCCGTCCGTCTGTATGAACGAAAGGATCTCGGAAACGGTAATAGATAGAGACTTCGTGTTTTTTGCATTCGACTAGGACTGCTCCGGAATTTTACAAGTTTATTTTAAAATTTTGCCATTCTCCCCTTCCCCATAAAATCACCACCAAGGCTTAAAATTTCTTCGGCATAAGAAAAGTATACCAGTATACAGATAACATCCCTCTTAGCCAAAATCAAAAAAGTTCATCAAAATCGGATAATAAATGACGATTTTATAAGCAATTGAATTTGAACGACCCCTTTTCATTTCATACATAAAAAAATGTTTTATAAGGCACTTATTCGTGCACAAGGAAGTAGTCATAAGCTTGGTCATAAGCTCGGGAAACATTTAATGTGTTTGTTAGGCGACCTGAACTGGTACAGGACCTCTTACAGTCGGTTACGCCCGACTGTAATTTTCTTACTTGTTTCAAATGACCTCGGAGACCTGCACTTTGCATTAGCGATGAGGCTTCTAAGTTGGCAAGGTTATCAATTCGTGCTTGGTGCGAACCAAGTATGCTACCTTGAAGAACTCCTGTTTTTTATGCCATGAAGCTCTGAATACTCAACTCGGAAATAATTTTCCCAATTGAAAAAATTCAGATACATCTAGGAATACCGCTGAGCATACTTTCTTGTTGTCCTCGATTCCTTTACTAAATGAGTTATGTGGTGAACTTAGTCAGTTGTAGAGTGACCCTTAAAACCAAATTAATAAGATGGAATTATATTACATTATATTAATTTCTCGAGTAATTGGCATAATATTTTTCTCCAACACTTTTTCAAAAACCTTTGAAATTATGGGTAGCGATATAGGTATATATGAGTTCGCCTCATTTGGATCTTTTCCCGGTTTTAATACCATTATTACCTAATATCATTATAACTTTCCAGACTTGTGGTACATAGCCTATACTCATAGCAACGTTCATAATGCGAATCAACTGAATTATGCCTTTTAACGATAATTCTTTTAATAGCTTTCTACTTATCAGCTCAAAACCTGAGGCGTTTTTGGTGCTTAATTCACTTTCAATTATTTGAACTACTTCTAACTTAAATTCAGTAGCTTTTGGTGCATATCGGCATGGTTGACAGTAGGATGCATTACCTATTGATGTGCCCCTGTTTGAATCGATGTGTGTTTGATTCCAATTAAATCTTTTATAGGTGCACTAGCTGTACCCGGCACGCTTTGCTGCGCCCGGTATATAATAAATGTTATGATGATTTTTATGTCTATCCATCTATGTATGCATATATGTTCCGTATGGATCTTACTTGGGGGCGGGGCATCGCGTCTTCCGGTATAGTATCCAAGCCTAATAGAATTACTTCTCCCGATCGCATTAATTATATACCAAATTTCATCAATGTACCTCAAATGGATGGAAAGTTGAATTTTGTTTATAGGTTATATGGATGGTGGGGTACAGCCCCATCCGATTTGAACCGAACTTGACAGGATTACTTCTTCCCATTACATGATTACATGATTACATCATTAGGTAATGGATGGAAAGATATGTTGAATTTTGCTTATAGCTTATATGGGGTATAGTAATCCTAGGTTAAGTCTAGTACATCCTCGATAATCAGATTCCGATATGAGATTTTACTAAATATAAAAATCAATCAAATCAGTAACTTTTTGATTGTCAGTTGGCCACTATGATTAATTTCTTGTGAATATATGGCTACAACCCGTTTGGTTGTTAGTTTAGGCCCATTCGTAATCGTAAAACGTTATTCCCAGTGTTATTAGGATGTACGGTATAATAAATTATAAAGTTTTTGAATTTTAAATGAGGTTGTCTCGTTAAATGTGTCTCGGATATAAAGCAAATGTCTATATTTTTAGGCCCTGTACCGAAGGTACAAGAGCCTATTGGGTTTGTGCAAATGTATGTAACAGGTAGAAATAATGGTCGGAGACCCCCCAAAGTTACCCCCATTATGGTCAGGAGTGATAGAGGAGTCGATATAGCCATGTCCGTCTGTCCGTCTGGCCGTCCGTATGAACGAAAGGATCTCGGAAACGGTAATAGATAGAGACTTCGTGTTTTTTGCATTCGACTAGGACTGCTCCGGAATTTTACAAGTTTATTTTGAAATCTTGCCCCTCCCCCCCTTCCCCATAAAATCACCCCCAAGGCTAAAAATTTCCTCGGCATATCGTCTTTCTAAGCCAAAATCCAAAAAGTTCATCAAAATCGGATAATAAATGACGATTTTATAAGCAATTGAATTTGAGCGACCCCCCTTTTCGTTTCATACATAAAAAAATGTTTTATAAGGCACTTAGTGGCGCAGTGAGAAGTGGTCATGTGTTTGGTCATAAGCTAGGGGAACATTTAGTGTGTTTGTTAGGCGACCTGTGCTGGTACAGGGCCTCTTACAGTCGGTTACGACCGACTGTGATTTTCTTACTTGTTTATATCCAGAATTGCTTCATATTCTCTTTTAATATTACCGAATTTAGAAAATCTTATATTAATTCTAATAAAACATTCCTTAAAGGTCCATATTCCTGTTCCTTGGGTTTTGTAAGATTTTTTTTAGTACATTTTAGCTTTATCGTTTGGATGCCTTAAAAAGTGTGATGTATGGTGGGCGTTGTGGGCGGAACACGCCATTACACTTTAAGACGGATAAGACGAATGTTGATCGACCAGTTGCAAGATTTTGTAAGAACAACTTCTTTATGTAGGTTTCTTAAAAATGAGATGGTGGGTTTTGCTTGGACGGACACACATACATTTACCAATAAGAGTGATACCATTTTTTTGGATAGTAATAAGATTATGTAAGAAAAACTTTATGTAGGCATGTCTATAAAAATATTTTTTTTTTTGAATTCAGCTGGACGTATGAAAACATTTCTCAGGAACTAATGTAGCTAGAGATATTATTCTCTGCAAGCCTTTTTTAAGGCTGCAAGGTATTTTACAGTTGTGAACACTTGACTTCTGCATTCCTACTTTTGGCTCGTTTAATCGAATATCATATTGGAAAATAATTGTAAAACTAAAATTGTTAAATTTCGATTCTACTCTACCAAGCAGAAGGAAAGAAATTTTGAAAAAAAAACCTTACAAAAAATGTGATTTCCATTGTGAATTTTTTGTTTAGAAAGAAAGAAGATGTTTTATGGGAAACTTATAAAAGAAAAGATGGAATCAATAATGATGCAAAAATTTATTCCACTCAAAAAATTGTCCATTAAGCGCGTTTGTACAATAAAAGCTGCAGTACATACTTCTAAATCAACAGCAATTCCTCCAAAATGGTCCTTTTGGACTGATCGGCGTGCTTGAAAAGCGTTCTTGACACGCATGAAATTATGTTTAACATATAGCAACATGCAGTGAAACATTGAAACAGGCAACTGCATCTAAGGAAGCCGCCACAGCCTTCCGCTTGTGATGCAAAACTCCCCTGAGATTCCACTGAGCAATCGAAGAAGCGTAGTTTGGCATTCGACTGCTTAAAATGCAGTGTAAAAATAAAATCGTACATACCTTAGAAGGTCATTTCGTTTGCGATGACTTCAAATTTAACACGAAGACACACACACAATTACAAAATGTATCTGAACCGTTTCGAATGCATTCAACTTTTTCCCATAATGATTGCAATTAAATGGCTTCTGTGTTTTTGTTGCAGGTTACAGGGAGAGCGCTTTTGCTTATGCGATCTCAGCGGCTGGAGTAGCGCACAGTGTAGCACGCGCCTGTAGTCAAGGACGGCTCATGTCCTGCGGCTGCGATCCGTCAGTTAATCGCAAAACGCTAAATAAAAATCTGCGACAGTCGCTCGATAAAGAGAAAAAACAATTTCTGCAATATCTGGAAATTAATCAGATACTAACACCCGAAGAGGAAAAGAAGTACGAGCGCGCCAAAATCGCTAGCCGCTGGAAATGGGGCGGTTGCTCGCACAACATGGACTTCGGCGTCGAATACTCGAAACTCTTTCTGGACTGTCGTGAGAAAGCGGGTGATATACAATCGAAAATTAATTTACACAACAATCACGCCGGCCGCATTGTAAGTCAGTCAGTTAATCAATCATTGTTCATTGAATCTTATAATGCATATGCTTCACGGTACCAACTCCTTTATTCACAGGCTGTATCCAATAACATGGAGTTTCGTTGCAAGTGTCATGGCATGTCCGGCAGCTGTCAACTGAAGACTTGTTGGAAGTCTGCGCCCGATTTTCATGTGGTCGGGAAAGTGTTGAAGCATCAGTTTCGCAAGGCTCTACTCGTAGATCAGTCGAATCTCGGCAATGGGGAACCGATTGTTGTACTAAAACGTTCTCGCAACAAGAAATCGAATGGTGCCAATATTAATGATCATTCCGGTGACATTGTACTAGAACTGGAACGTTCAGGGGGCGAGCGCACTGCAGCAAAAACCACCACGGAGAAAAGTGCGCAACGATCTGCACGCAAACTCGAATCTTCGCTATTCTACTATCAGCGATCACCGAATTTTTGCGAACGTGACTTGAGTTCCGATATACAAGGTTAGTCTTCTACTCTAACAAGTATCAATAATTAATAAATACCAACATCTCCGCAAGTAAGTAGCTAAAAATGATTAATATTAGTTGATGCCGATGAATATAAATTATGCACAAGTTTTGCAAAATTGTTAATAAATAAAAATACAAATTGCCAGCTTCAAGCTGTGGATAAATATGCCAGTATTTCTGATGTTGCACTCCACTTGCCACTTGAATTGGTGGCGCACGCTCCAATGCGGCGGCCCGATCTGGCCTGGCCTGCTCAATTATGTACATTTTCACAGCTGTCTCACAATCTCAATACGCGATTTGCAATTTGAAGTGTTAATTACAAAATTTAAATAACAATAAATTTCAATTAATCACTTTATATACTATATGTATGAGGCATATCCACTATTTAAATCGTTGCGATTTGTGAATAGGTGTAATTGATTTTTATTCGTGCAATTAACTTTGATTCATTCGACGTTGCATTTACAAGCCAGCAATTGTCGAAGTAATTAGCAATCTAAGTATATGTCATTTGTCACACAGAAGCTATTATCGAATAACCAAAATTTTGTAGGCAAGAGGCGTGCCAAAATAGTTATTTATATGCTTAGTCCGACTAAATGTTTTTATAATCCTATTCGATTGCCTAATATGGAAGTACATTTATATATTGGAACTCTAAAAACTAGAAAACTAAAAAATGTTATTTTTTTTTACAAGTCTTCACAAGCACATAACATGAAAAGGTTTAATAGGTATATCACGATATTAGGAAATGTGGTAAAAAGCTATTAAGCCAAAAGTTGGATTGAAAAGCAAATTCTACAATATAGCTATTGTCCTGTGATATGCACCTACCAAACCAAACTCAGAACATTCACAGAGTTTTACAACCTTCTCGACTTTACAATTAATTCTGTCCTTAGTGGCGAAATCATGGTTGCAATAGCTGACTTTAACGCAAAGATCGGCAATAACAACACCAATGTCGAGAGGTGAACGCGAAGAGCAACAACGGCGGCCAGCTAGTCGGTCTTTGTGCTAGCCACCAAATGTTCATTGGCGGCAGCAAATTTCCACCAGGGAGTCCACCGATGGCCACACTATGAAACAAATTAGCAGGAGGTTTTAGAACTGTTTCATGGAGAAGCATAGAGAAGCCGTTTACATCTACGTTCAGAAGGAATCAAAAGGCAACAACAACGTACACAGATTGTCAACCTGGTCGGCCTGTAAACATCGGCCATGCTTCAAATGTACGTGGAAGATTTGTCCTCTGCTCTCGCTCGTCGTAGTTTTACTCCAACTTGGAAGAAATTACAAATAACATGCTCTATAGGCTTGCAGCACTTAAGAAGGAAGTCGTGGATTAGTAATGCCACCTGGACTTTTATTGAGAAGCGCAGATTATTGAGAGAATTATTAAGTATCGTACGTGACCGTAGCAATCTATGTCAATCGTATAGTGAAGTGCAATCCATGCGGATAAAAGCGCTAATGTCGAAAACATAGCCAGAAAGGCAGAACAGGCAGCCAACTTAAGCAGCGTCTGTACAGCGGTAAAGATACTATGAAACGTTAAGAGTTAACACACAACCCCCCCCCCCCCCCCGCGCGTTTGACACCATCATAAGAAACGCGATTTGGAGCAGCTGTGGGGACCCTAACAAAGTCATTGATCTTATAAAGGGTCTTTAAAAGAACGTAACTCTCGCCGTAAAAATTGCTTATCTTAAAATTTTAACAGAAAACAACTATTAAAAGAATTGTCAAAAATAATATTTTAGGCAATCCCATAATTTTTATATGTTTCACTACCAATTGTATTGATTCCAGCGCCGAATCCAAAGATCAATTGCAACATAAATCTTCCACATTTAGGTTCCTGGATAAATCAAGCGACATAACTCAACTTTATGCTCTGGACTATGTCAACCTCATCGAATAGCTTAAATAGCTCGCAGCTCATACGAGTACTTAACTCGACGCCGACTTCAATAGGACTAAAAATCCTTTGGAGAATCTTTCTTTCGAAGATTTCGAACTTCGTTTCAGCTGTTTAAATCACGATCCGTGCCTCTGCGCCATATAGTAGGACCGCGAGTATCAGCGTTTTGTAGATCTCGATTTTCGTTTTTCGAGGAAGGGCTTTAGTTTTAATTTGCTTACTCAACCCAAAAAAGGCATTTATTTGCAAGCGTAATTTTTACCTGATTTCCAGGTTGTCGTTGTCGTTTCGTATGAAAGTTAGACGAAGTGTTCTAGATCATTAAAGTGAAACTCTCCATAGTCACAGACCGTCCAAAACGTGCGAGAGGACACCAAGTACTTCGTCTTGTCCTCATTCACCGCTAGACCAAACAGCCGCGACTGTTTTTCAATGTCCGGGAATGCCTTGTTCACTCGCCGTTATTGTGTACCGATGATATCATCATACACGTAGGCGAGCAGCATCAATTTCTTTTGGAAGATCAGACCGACATATTCTATATGTACGGATATTGGCGAAAACTGAATTCAGCGCATCATCCTGCCTGAAATTTTTCTTAGTTTGAAAGGCTTCGAAGACCGCTGGTCTTGAATAACTCAGCTGGCAGCCCATCAGAGCCTGCCGCTTTGTTATTTTTCAGCTTTTTAATATCCGAATCGACCTCGTTATAGTTATAGTGGCTCTACAAAAGTGCCATCATAAAATTTTGGTTCCGGTGTCATTTCTCTATCGGCGGATTTGTGCTCTTCATCGCCTCCGAGTAGATTAGAAAAATTACTCCTACAAAATCTCAGTGATTTCTGTTCATCCGTAACCAGATTTCCATTTTCGTCCTTACAGAAAGTTCTCCGGGCTTAAACCTTCAGCCAGACGCTTGACCTTTTGATAAAATTTTCGAGCTTCACTTCTCTCACATAACCTTTCAACTTCCTCAAACTCCCGCCTTTATGTTTCCACTGCTCACATATATCTTGAGAAGACGGAGAGGTTTCCCGGAGCAGTCAGGAGAGTTTATTTGAAAAGGCTTCGACGGTCTGTTCTGATTGCAGTTTGCCGACGTCTTGCTTCCGTTGCATGTTGGGACTTGCGGCGTGCACTACGCTGAGCCTAGTGCGAACCTTGGCTGCGATAAGATAGTGGTCCGAGTCAATGTTGGGAACACGTAACGTTCGCACGTCAAACACGCTCGATGAGTGCCTTCCGTCAAAAAAAACATGATCAATTTTAATCACTCATGGGAGCTAAGGGTGCACATCCGTAAATCGTGATCCTTTTATCGTTTTCGGGGGTCGTCATCATAGGGTTCCATCCTAGGCTTCCTTTTTTGTGTTTATTGGAGTTAATTTGTTTTACGGTGGCGGGTCCCAAGCACAGCGCACTAACCACTAATCAGAAGGTGGTGATAGTCGACTTCTCACAGTGAGCTTACCTCCGAACGGCTGCTCAGAGGCTACCCAGGAAATAGATGGCCTAACGGACGTTGTGATCTGCTTGGACCGTTTACACAAGAAACATTGTTGAAAAGCGGTCAACAACTTTCCTCACAATGTGAACTTCTGCAAACGACCTCATCTCCGCATTACCCCATATATAATATAAATTATCATATAAACCGCAGTTGATTTTTAATGAAATGCCACACATTTTTTTATTTTATTTTCAGGAACGGTAGGACGAAAATGCAATCGCAACACGACAACAAGCGATGGATGTGCCTCACTTTGCTGTGGCCGGGGATACTTGCAAGTAAAGGAGCGGCGTGCGGAACGATGTCGATGTAAATTCCAATGGTGCTGCAGTGTAGAGTGTGACGAATGTCATGTCGAGGAATGGATTAGCGTTTGCAAATAAATCGAACGAGCGTTTTTGAACATGTGCAACGAGCTATAGTTGGAAGTTAAAGACTTAATACCATAATAGAAATCGAAACAGTATTATTTGATAATGGATTAATAGAAGCGCAGGATATGAACTGTATAACGAAACCAAAAAGATTTTTCTACTAAGTACTTTCAGTATGTAGTTTAGTGGCAATTGCAATACAAGTATCTTTTGTCTTAATTATACACACATAAATACATACATAGACACATGCATAAATACAGACAAATATAAATCCATACATACATACATACACACATACATAAATACAAACAAACATTCACACCCACCCACATACACGCATATGTACTTGTAAATAAATAAAACTTCAGATTGAAAATACCTTCCTCTCGACTTGATTGCGAAATTTCTTTGTGGTATTTTGCCCTTTTGTTTCCAATTACGTAGTCTAAGCGGCACGTGAATGTCATGTCATCGCCGTAGTCTTGGCTACGAGCTTACCTATTACACTAATTCAATTAGAAAGTCGCTAAACGTGGAGAAAAACAATATTTGCTGGATTGGCGACAAAGCGCATTCGTAAAGAGTTCGACCCAAAGAGGAGGCAATACCAGTGCGCCGATATTTTATGCCAATAAGCGCAGTCCAACTAAACCGCACAGTTGAGAATTTCTAAGGTTTCTTGAGAGCTAAAAATTCGCAGTACTTGGGCTTTTAGTTCAGTTTGCGAATTACAGTTGGCGGTGAAACAAGTTCCATCGTAGTTGTCGGTCGAAAACGGTAGTGGAAATCGAGCTGGTGCCATTCTTAAAGGATAATTATTAAAATTGTGAATGTTGTGCTTAAAGAATAAAATCCTAAATAAGAAGTGAAGTTTGGATAAACAATTAAAACCAATGAAGCAATTTTTGCTTCTAACCACAAAATTTTAAAAATTTGTTCTTCGAAATTCTACAAATTAATTTAGCTAATTAGGTTAAAAACTTTCGATTTAAAGTGACCTCGATGTGCATCTGAGTGGCTTCTTTTGTGTCGCACTAATAGGATTTTAACGTTTGCCGCTTCGAACAATTGAACTGTATTTGAATTTTGAACTAAGTTGAAAAAGAAAGTCAATCATGTATTTACCCTACTCCCAACTACCCGATCCAACGGATAAGTTCGAGATATATGAGGAGATTGCTCAGGGCGTCAATGCGAAGGTATTTCGTGCCAAGGAACTAGATAATGATCGCATTGTAGCGCTGAAAATACAGCACTACGATGAAGATCATCAGGTGTCCGTCGAGGAGGAGTACCGTACACTTCGTGACTACTGTACGCATCCAAATCTACCGGAATTCTTTGGTGCCTACAAGCTATCTAAGCCGAATGGACCTGATGAAATCTGGTTTGTCATGGAGGTAAGCGAAATCCCGGTTAGTTCTTGAAATGTGCAAGAAGACTTATCAGATCATATGTATCACTAAATGCAGTACTGTGCCGGAGGCGCTGCTGTTGACATGGTCAACAAACTGCTGAAGCTCGATCGGCGAATGAGGGAGGAGCATATTTCATATATTGTGCGTGAAACTTGTCGTGCTGCAATAGAACTCAACCGAAATCATGTTATGCACCGCGATATACGTGGCGATAACATTTTGCTAACGAAAAATGGGCGTGTCAAACTTTGCGACTTCGGATTGTCACGTCAGGTGGACTCAACACTAGGCAAGCGCAGCACTTGCATTGGTTCGCCCTGTTGGATGGCGCCGGAAGTGGTTACAGCCATGGAAGCACGTAAGTAATTTTTCTTTTATCGAAACCTGCACGAATGTTCACGTATGTCGATACCAATAGGCGAACCAGAGATCACGGTGCGTGCTGATGTTTGGGCACTAGGTATAACAGCCATTGAATTGGCAGACGGCAAGCCACCATTCGCTGATATGCATCCAACACGTGCCATGTTCCAAATTGTACGCAATCCACCACCTACACTATTGCGTCCAACAAACTGGTCGCAGCAAATTAATGACTTTATTTCCGAGTGTCTGGAAAAAAACCCCGAAAATCGTCCAATGATGGTGGAAATGATTGAGCATCCTTTTCTAACCGAGTTAATTGAAAACGAAGAAGAGGTAAACTATGAACGCTGCCCCATTATATCTTATCTTATACACAGATCTCCACATTTCGTGTAGATGCAAAGCGATTTTGCTGAAATGTTGGAATTATCGCGTGATGTAAAATCGCTCTACAAAGAACCAGAGCTGTTTGTTGATCGTGGCTATATCAAGCGTTTCGATCAGAAACCTGAAAAAATGTTTCCCGAAGACTTGGCAGCTCTGGAAAATCCGGTAGAAGAATCCGTTATAGAAGCGCTGAGGAGCCGTATTACAACGGGTGGTTCCTACAGCTTCATCGGTGACATACTCTTATCGTTAAACACGAACGATCTTAATGAGGACTTCAGTGATGAGGTATATCAACCTTTGCATGTTTGCCGTATCCAAATTACCACTGGTATTATTTCTTCTCTATGGTTTTTTTCAGTTTCATGCCAAATATAAATTTAAGTCGCGCTCTGAGAACTCGCCCCATATTTTTTCCACAGCCGATATTGCCTATCAGGATATGCTGCACCATAAGGAACCACAACATATTGTCTTCTCAGGAGAAAGTTATTCCGGTAAATCCACAAATGTGCGTTTATTGATTAACCATTTGTGCTATTTGGGTGCCGGTAATCGAGGCGCCACTACACGCGTTCAAAACTCCATAAAAGTCATTTTGATGATGGTAAATGCCGGCACACCTATCAACAATGACTCGACACGGTGTGTGCTGCAGTATTATCTGACATTTGGCAAAACTGGAAAGATGAGTGGCGCTGTCTTCAATATGTACATGTTGGAGAAATTGCGTGTTGCAACCATGGACGGGTAAGCTAATTTTTTAGACATAATTATGGCAAACGCATATTTCACTCTCAATTTTTAGCACTCAACACAATTTTCACATTTTCTACTATTTCTACGACTATATGAACCATGAAAATCGCCTTAAGGACTACAATCTGAAGGCCGATCGTAATTATCGTTATTTGCGCATTCCGCCAGATTGTCCACCATCCAAACTTAAGTACCGACGCGATGATCCGGAGGGAAATGTGGAACGGTTCAAGGAATTTGAGGCCATATTGCAGGATCTTGATTTTAACCATAAGCAACTCGAAACTGTGCGCAAGGTACTGGCCGCCATATTGAATATCGGCAATATAAGATTCCGACAATCCGGCAAATACGCCGAAGTGGAGAACACAGACATTGTGTCAAGAATTGCCGAACTGTTGCGTGTCGACGAGAAGAAGTTCATGTGGTCGCTAACCAACTTCATTATGGTTAAGGGTGGTATTGCTGAGCGACGTCAGTATACCTCAGAGGACGCGCGCGATGCACGTGACGCTGTGGCTTCCACTATATACTCACGTCTGGTGGACTGGATACTGAACAAAATCAACATGAACATGTCATTTCCACGTGCTGTGTTGTAAGTTTTTGGTCTACGTTTCTTTGGAATTTCTGCTCGAACTTCAAACTTCATTTTCAGCGGCGATACGAACACCATTATCATTCATGATATGTATGGCTTTGAGTGCTTCCATCGCAACGGACTCGAACAGCTCATGATAAACACACTAAATGAGCAAATGCAATATCATTATAATCAGCGCATCTTTATTAGCGAAATGCTCGAAATGGTAAGCGCAAATTGTGCTAAACAAAGAATAGTACGAGTATCTCCTTTTAAATTATAGGAAGCCGAGGACATACCCAGTGTTAATCTCAACTTTTACGATAACAAAACGGCGCTAGATAATTTGCTGACCAAACCCGATGGGCTTTTCTATATAATTGACGATGCATCGCGTACAAGCCAGGATCAAGATTTAATAATGGGTGCGCTTTAGCCAGAATTCTTCTCATTTGAAAAAATTTAAATAAGTATAATTTCTCTCTATCGCATACCTAGATCGTGTGGTTGAGAAGCATAGTCAATTTGTTAAAAAACATACCGCAACTGAGATTTCCGTTGCCCACTTCACGGGTCGCATCATTTACGATACTCGCTCCTTCACCGACATTAATCGCGACTTTGTGCCGCCCGAAATGATCGAGACGTTCCGTTCATCGCTTGATGAGAACATAATGATCATGTTCACCAATCAACTGACAAAGGCTGGCAACCTGACAATGCCCTTCGAAAGCGTGCAACACAAAGATGACGCGGAACGAAAGTCATATGTAAGTTTGCCCACTAATGCCAGTTGCTGCTTAATAAAAATTCATTTTGTTTATTTGTTCGATTAGGCCTTGAATACGCTTTCGGCCGGCTGTATATCGCAGGTCAATAATTTACGTACTCTGGCCGCCAATTTCCGTTTCACCTGCTTGACATTGCTCAAAATTCTCAGCCAAAATACCAATCTTGGTGTGCATTTCGTACGCTGCATTCGCGCTGATCTTGAGTACAAGCCATGCGCTTTTCACTCTGATCTTGTACAGCAGCAAATGAAGGCACTCGGTGTATTCGACACTGTCATTGGACGGCAGCGTGGCTACTCTTGCCGCATCACTTTCGAGGAGTTCTTAAAGCGGTGAGTTTTAGATTTTAGGTAAATTCAAATTGAGAAAAATGCTCACCACTTACGTCTTTTTAGATATCAATTTCTGGCTTTCGATTTTGACGAACCTGTGGAAATGACGATGGACAACTGCCGTCTGCTATTCCTTCGTCTTAAGATGGAAGGTTGGGCTTTGGGCAAGAGTAAAGTATTCTTGCGTTACTATAATGACGAGTTCTTGGCAAGGTAGACTATGCTGTAAATACAATATTAATACTAAAGTAACTGACTCATTTGTACGTCCGTAGACTCTATGAGGTGCAAGTAAAGAAGGTGATCAAAGTACAGTCCATGATGCGTGCTTTATTGGCACGGAAGCGCGTTAAGGGCGGCAAGGGTCCAAAAGGTAAGCCTGGAAAATAAACGTCACATTTAAATATTAAAATTTTGCATACATTTCAGGTATAAAGAAGGCTCCGGGTCAACAAGATGAGGCCGCAACTAAAATACAAAAAGGTAAAAAGAAAAGTTTCGATGCTAAAGATGCAGATTTTGATGTTGAGTGTCTCGAAATGAGCGATACGCAGTCCGAAGTTGAAGAAATGTTTTTGGAAACTCGTAAAAGCGAAGCACTAGCAGCCGTACGTATCTCCAAAGTCGAGCAGGCCTCATTC
This sequence comes from Leucophenga maculata, assembly GCA_035044805.1. Taxonomy (NCBI): domain Eukaryota; kingdom Metazoa; phylum Arthropoda; class Insecta; order Diptera; family Drosophilidae; genus Leucophenga; species Leucophenga maculata. Next base: position 855,521 of record JAWNNP010000198.1, on the reverse strand, counting down.
GATGATTAGATTTGAGAGCTCCATGCCATTAACATATTACATATTAAAAAACATTGCTAAAAGAACTTACAAATAAAGCGATACTGCTAAGAATAGCAAACATTTAAGAACAAAACAAACACGCGCCTTTCAAACCATTATCCGGAATTCTAGAGTCCACTTACAATGTAGTACAATTTAATCCGCTTAGTGGTCGTAATAGAATAAATGTTGGGAGTGAAACCGCAATCGACACTCGCGACTTGAATATTTCTTGGGCTATTGTGTAACACCCCTAGCGGAAATGGGGTGAATAGGCTTAGGCGCAACCGAACATACCCAACGCTTTTAGGTCCGGCCGTCACCGATTACATGTCGCGAAGCAATACAAGCTCTACTTTTTACGTGAGATGAATTATACATAAGTGTTACATAGAAAATAAATGAAATTTTAATTAAATTAACGCGATAGACACCTGTCAATGCAAATAAGTATTATAGTTGACATATTAGACAAATGATACGAATCGAAAGAGAACATCATGATCAAGAGATACAGATAGAAACTGATTACATGTTTCCCTGTTTACAATTTCAGCATTTCAAAGGTTCCAAACCCGTACACGTTTTCCGCCCTTGGTGAACGAAAAGACTGGCCAACTTAATGAGCAAACGGCAGACTTTATACGTCATTATGCAAAGAAGTGGCGCGAGAAATCACTATTCCAAGTGCTATTGCACTATAGAGCGGTGCGCTTTCAGGACTTCGTCAATCTGTCGCAACAGGTGCTATATAATGTTATATAACACTATATCCATCCAATGACGTTCTTTCAACTTTGTTTAGGTGCATATTTACAATCAACGCGTGGTTGCCGGGCTCAATAAGTGCACACGAGCGGTGGGCTTTGAACGTATTAACACTCGAGAGGTAAACTCCTCACAGCTGGGACCATTGCCCATACCAACGAAAAAATTACCATTCCGTTTGGACCAAATACCATTTTATGACACACAATATATGGTTGATCCGGCAAACTCGATAGCACGTCAGACATTCCCGACTTCTCTGCTGGGGCAGAACGACGAGGACGAACCCTGGGATAGTCCGCTGCAACGAAATCCATCGATGACATCTTGCCTCCTGACATACAATGCCTATAAAAAGGAACAGGCTTGCCAGACCAACTGGGATAGAATGGGTGAAAGCGACGTCATTTACAATCAGAATTTCTACAGAGATCCGCAGTTGATACGTAGGTGAGTGTAGCGTTGGTTCGATTCTATAAAACAGATTAACACATATATATGAAATATCCCACGACAGAAATCAAGTTCAAATGAATATGAATGCATACAACAGTTACAGCAACTATAATAATAGTGCACCGAACACCTGGAATCATAATCGATCTGGCTCACGCCGCAATTCATTGAAAGGATATGCTGCACCGCCCCCGCCTCCAATGCCGCCTAGTAGCATGTATCGAAATCAAAATCGTACCAATCAAAGTCAGAACTATCCAAATCGTGCGTCCTATCCTCCCTCCGATCCGGTACGTGAGCTGCAAGATATGATGCTGTTACGTCGCTCCAATGATGCGGAGGTATGATTCTCTATCATGCATATTCACATTTTGTGAAATACAATATTTTTTTTTTTATTTTACAGAACTCCGAAGATCCACCGTTCAATTTTAAGGCCATGCTACGCAAAACAAATTATCCTCGCCCGGAGTCTAACACTTACGACTTCCACAATCGAAATAACCAAGAAAACAATGATCAACACACTTTCCAGCAACCAAAATTACGTTCAACCGGACGCCGTTTCGAAGATAATTCTAATGCCAACTTTGGTGCCGCTAAAAACTTTGGCAATCGAGCTCCGCCCCTACGCCAATCAGGCTCCTCCGTTGGCCGAAGTCTTGAAGATACCAACGCACGGTCATTTGAGGAGGCCGGTTCGTATGTAGAAGAGGAAATTGCTCCAGGGGTTACACTATCGGGATATGCCGTTGATATTTAAGTCGCTACCTATTATAGTTTTAAAGTTGAATTAATTGAAATTTATTTTAGCGGTTTTGTAGAAAAACGTTGTCTTGGCAATATTATAATATTATTATATGCACTAATTACAATACATCTACATATAACTAAGACGCATTGTATTTGTCTGCATTATTGTCATAGATTTACTTACCTTAACAAAACCTGTGAGCATAAACATATATGTATCTAATGTATTACGGAAAAAAAGTTAAGTTAAGCAGATATTATTAAAATCAATTTCTCCTTAAGAACGAAGATATCATAACATTGTTCTTAAACAGTTGGAATTACAATTCGAAAGCATTTTGCTCTCAAATTTCTTACAAACTAATACATATTGTTGATTATAATAATAATAATAATGAAAAAAGTCTGTTCATTGTCGCGTATATTGTATCATTCATCCAGCTCGGGCTCACGCAATCCATCTGAATGCATTGTTTTTCCTGCAATTTCCAGCATGGCACGGTCTTCCATATTCTTATCGAGCACTGAACGCTTCTGTGGTAGTGGCAAATCAAATAAAATTAAAACAAAAATATAAATTAAAATAAACAAAAATATATTTTCAGCGAACATACCGTAGTACCGCCTTCCTCGCCATCTTCGTCTTTTACAGGAACATCGCCTACCGCCCATACTTCTAAGTTCCGAATTTTGAAATTCTTGCGCTTGCTCAGTTGCACATAATCGCGATAAGTCGAGCAACTTTCCGAGCTTTGTCCTTCACCGAACATGCTGTCTATCCAAAAACCCCAATAATCGAATTGGCCACCCATACCCTAAAATTGATTTGTTATTAGATTATGTTGTATTTAAAAAACTAATTACCTACCAATCCATTGGGCATAGTTTGCTGATTCAAATTTAAATACTGATAGTGATCGTTGTAACCCGTGCTGCTGAAGCAACGCAACGCCGGACTAAGAGTGAACAGTAGCGAACTGTCATTGCCAACAAATTGTGGCTTTAGAGCCCACGACTCCGGAGCATATGTTCCAAATACATATTGATCCTCATCTTCAACAATGAATAACGTCGGACCTTTGTCAATAATCTTTCCCAACATTGTCGAGAAGCTTTCGCCGTGTATTTTCGATGAGAACAAAAATCGCCATTTATGTCGAAACTCCTGCGGAATGTTCGCATTAATGAACAAAACGTGTGGCATCTCGATAATTGGTCGATAATTGGGGTTTTGCGGAGCATCTTTTAAAGAAACGGCAACAATAGAAAGTTAATAAGCGAGACAGTACATGAACAACACAATTTACACACCGATCAGTTGTGGCAGCATGCTTATATCCGACTCTTTTACTAAAGATCGTTTACTGGCGCTTTGACGTGAGTATAATTGCAGAAAGACCTCTCGCCAAATCTGTATGAACTGTGGAGTAATTTGAACCCAGTTTTCCAAAGAGTCAACCGACATTGTATGTTCAATATCCTTGCCTAAATTTCGTAATAGACCTTTGGATAAAACTAACGCCGAGCGATCAGCAGTGCCGTAACCAAGATCATGCCAGTCCTTTATGTATGAATTTGGTGCTGTGGACTCTAGATGGATATAACTCTTGATAAGGCTAAAAACATACTGTTGTAAAACGAGCAAATCAAATAAAGCATATGAATTATATTAGATACAAAACACACTATTAAATATTTTATATTCACCTGCTCCAATTCCTTGAGTTTAAAAGTGTCATTTGCAGTTGTATCCATTGAGCCTAATATCAGTTTTAATTTCATATCGATTGTGCCGCGTTCCACAATATAATAAGGCTCTGCGTATTTGCGGAAGTTTATATAATGTAAGCGCGGTTGGCCTGGCTTAGCAGGTGCAAACAGATATTGTGCAGTGCTCCTAGCCAAGGATCTTTCAACTATCTGCGACCAGGAATCCTATGCATTTTATTAAAAAAAAAAAGATTTATTCTTTGTTCAACACTAGTTGAATGAAGGAGAAAGGCATACATAATACTTAATAGTGGTAAAAGTAATCACAATCAACAGTTTCAACTAATTAAGCGATAGTCCCTCATATCAAGGTGCCTACGTTAATTAGTAATTTAGTAGTAATTCACCTAAATTGAACATACAAAGCAGTAGGCAAACAAAAATGATAGAGCACCGTATAACCCTATCTACATATTTACATTTGCTTTTATACCCTGCACAAAACATTATTGAATTGGGATTGTTTTCAAGTAACAAAAAGAATGTAACACACAATAAGCTTAAGGGTTACAATAAAGATCAACGAACCAGGGAATCTGAGTGATAGAAAATGTATCTATATGTGACCTTTTTAAATTTTATTAATAGAAGCTAAAACGAGTCCACGTTCTTAGACACTATATGCAAACGAGTTGTTGAGCTTTAACAGCTGTTTTCTTGAAAACTTGTGTGCGCACGTAAACCCCCCACCCCCTTTCATGCAGCACGTCATATATACTATATAAGTCTTAGAAGCACAAAAACCTGTAGATACTACATAGTCACCCTTTTGACTTACTTTAAAAACTGTTTTGTCCTAGTTTTCTTACTCTACTTTGTTGTATAGTAAGTAAAAAGCATAATTCAATTGCAAATCATGACCTATTATAATGAAATAAGTGCAGGGCATAATATAGTCGCACAACTCGATTTTATATACATATTATTTGTTTATCTCTATCTCACGTGCCTGTCACCGAATTTGCATTGGTCAAGTCAGCTGAAGAATCACAATGTGTAGTCCGACCTTGACCTTCTACACTTTAAAACCACAAGCATTTTTTTTTTTGTAGGTTGGGTTTTGAATAGGCCATTGAAAAACAAGAAATTGGAATATTGCAATTTGAATGCTTGAAATGGGCCAATCGCAATGCTTAATTTACTTTTACATACATACATGATGACCAATCAAGTTTTATTCAATTAAATACATTACTTTCTACACAGTGCCAGCGGTTTCAAATTACAATACAAATACTTCCATTCAAATTAATTATGTACATTCGTTGCCTTTCACTTACCACCAGTTTCTCAGCGGTAAGTTTATCCGTGCCGGCACCCGAAGACGCATTACGAAAAGCAGCATCTAAAACTTTTAATTCCTCTGTGGTGAAAATCTCTACCTCTTTCTTGGAAGCTGAGTTTCCCATTCCGTTTTTTTATTATTATTATTGTCAGTTCTGTGAGTTAAAGCAGGCGGATTCAATCCAACAAAAAAGCCTAAAGCCAAAACAAAGAAAGACCTTTGTTGAAATGGAGATCAGCTGATTGTGTTACAAAACAATGCAAAATACCAAATAAACTGAAATACCCGCAATGGTGTAATTTAGTATATAATTCAAAGATTGATGTTTTAACGAACAAAATCGTGTTGCCTTGGCAACCGAATATTCAAAAAAAAATAGAATAATTAAACAAATTGTGTTCAAAATCAATTGCTTATTTCTTTCAAAATACAAAATATAAATAAAATCTAAAAAAAAATATAATTTTTTTTAAAATGTCCACTCCAAAAACCAATAAAGCACGTCGTGGCATGGATGCTTCATGCGGTAGCTGTCCGGATCGTATTTCAAGCGTAAAACGCGTTATTGAAGTTGAAGATTCCGATACAACTGAAGTTGAATCATCGACCGACGAGGAGGAGCGTTGGAAGGAAGTGGCGCGCGGCGCTGAAATACCAGCTGATTATTATAATATACAAAAGTTGGTCAAATATATAAAAGCTGGTAATCAGACTGCAACAATTGTCTCGCTTTGCTGTTTGAAGGACTACGATTTACGCACGCAGATCAATCAGTTCGCCATTCAAGATATTGGTGGTTTGGATGTCTTAGTTAATATACTCGAGTGTAATGACACGAAGTGTTGCCTTGGCGCGCTCACAGTTCTTGCGGAGATCTCATTGAATATTGATATACGCAAGACGATTGTAGATCTTGATGGCATACCATTAATTGTTGATATTTTGAACTCTTCTATGAAGGACCTAAAGACAATGGCAGCCGAAACGCTATCGAATGTGGGCAAGGTACGTTTGGCGCGAAAGTACGTTCGTACCTGTGGCGGTATTCCAAAGCTGGTTGATCTCTTAGATGTTAAGTTATCGTGAGTATAACTTCGCAATTTTGAGCATATAAGTACCAATATTTCTTGGACAAATTGTAGCATTCTGCAAACAGCGCGTGAACATTTAACTAGCGATGAAGTTGAATCTCTCGACATGGCGCGTGCCGGAGCACGCGCACTGTGGACATTGGCTGATTCAAAGCATAATATGGAGCTTATGCGCAAAAGTGGTATTGTCCCATTAATGGCAAGACTTCTCAAGTCGGTGCATATCGACGTTGTCATACCAATAATGGGTACAGTACAGAAATGCGCGTCAGAGGTATTACTCTTAGTTAATAGTATATACTATGTACGTAAAAATGTGTCTACAACAGCTTTTCACTTTTACAGCCAAAGTTTCAACTAGCAATAACAACCGAGGGTATGATAGCCGACATAGTCACACACCTCAGCTCGGAGAGCTTAGATTTAAAAATGGAGGGTAGCACCGCTATATACAAATGTGCATTTGACAATACCACTCGGGATTTGGTGCGGGAGGCTGGCGGTTTAGAACCTTTAGTGGCCATTATTAAGGACAAGACGGTGCGTGAAAACAAGCCACTCTTGAAGGGTGCAACTGGAGCAATTTGGATGTGTGCTGTCTCTGATCTAAATGTCAAGCAGTTCGACAATATGCGCACTGTTAATCATTTGGTGGCCCTGCTGAACGATGAGAGTGACGACGTTTTGACAAATGTCTCTGGCGCTTTAGCCGAATGTGTGCGCTTCCAGAATAATCGTGAGGCGCTGCGCAACGCTAGTGGTCTGCCTGCTATGGTAGCTTTACTAAACTCTTCGCACTCTCCACTGCTTGAGAACCTTTCAAAGGCACTTAAGGAATGTGCCGAAGACATGGATAGTATGCGTATACTAGAGGATTTGGATGCAGTGCGTTTGATTTGGTCATTACTTAAAAACACAAATACCAGAGTTCAAGCTTACGCCGCCTATGCCATTTGTCCGTGCGTGCGTAATGCGCGAGACTCAGCCGAACTGGTTCGCAGTTTAGTGGGTGCTATGGAGTTGGTCGTTGGTCTATTAAAGTCAAAGGATGTATTGGTGTTGTCTGCGGTGTGTGCCTCAATTGCTACAATTGCGCAAGATCAAACAAATTTAGCAATACTTACGGATCTTAAAGTCATCTATAAATTGGCTGATTTAGGTAATCATGCCTTAGAAGTAGTAAAGCTGTTTGGGATTTATTTTGAAATGACTTTATATTTTTCACAGTCAATACAACCGACGACATGCTCCGAGAAACTCTCGCCGCAGCTATAGCAAGTTGCGCCAGCTATGGAAACAACACAGAGGAGCTTGGACGTCTACGAACTGTTACGCCGATTGTTACCTACATGACAAGCGACAATCCAATGGTGCATCGCAGTACAGCTATGGCCCTAGAAAAACTATCAATGGATCCACAAAACTGCATAACTATGCACCAGGTAAAAAGCTTAAGTATTAATCAACTTATAGTTTATTGATTATTTAATTGTTCTTTGCTGAATCATTTGATTTCAATAGAGTGGTGTTGTACCATTTCTTTTGGAGTGTGTCGGTTCTACAAACAAGGAATTACAGCTTGCCGCTGCAGGCTGCCTTCGCAATATTCGCGAACTAGCTTTGCGCGCCGAAGAGTATCTACTGAAAATAGACGACGATTAAAAAAAAATAACAACTAGTCAAAATTGAAGTAGCGTTTTAAAATACGTACATAAGTATATATTTTCTATGTATGTATTGTAATTGTTAATAGATCATTGGTATTATATACTTTCGAATTATTATTTGATTGTTATATTTCCACGGTGTCCACAAATATTTAAAACTTTGATTTATATTCAAAATGGACTAGGTTGAATATCTCATAAATCAATAGCTAGCATTACTGCCTCTGGTGGATATGCTCATACGGCGTTCCACACGGTTGGAGTGCGGCAAAAGGCAGCCTGGTGGTGGATAGCGCCAACGACGTCGTGATCTGGAAAATAGCGTGCCATCCGTTGATGCTCGATTACGGAATGGCGCATCAATATCGCACTGGGCACTATCTAATTCACCGTTAGAAATACAGCCGTCGGCAGATTCAGAATGATCGCTTTCCTCCAAGCAAGCACTGCCTGTTTATGGATATATGGAAATATTTTTGTTTTTAATACAAAATTAAAACATGCTTACCAATAACTAGAAACGAACGCCTAGTTTCGTGTCCCAAAGATGATGAGCCGTAAAAAGAACTGCTCGAATCCGGTGTTAGCGCTATGCTTGCGGCATGTTGAACATCACTTGTTGAACGTCTTAGTTTAGGAAATTTGCTAAAGACGCGCCAAAACCGAAAAACATCTCTAAAAACTGACAACACCTAATATAAGTACATAGTAATAAAATAATTTTTTGTAAATTTAATATTATTAAATCAGTGCACACACCTGATCTACACTTTCGCGCACTGAGATTTCGTGAAAGCAGGCACAAGAAAGTTCTCGAAATCGACGTTGACCTTCTTCTAGAGTTACCATGCGATCACCCACTTGATCGGTTTTGTTACCTACTAAAATTACCGGCACATCTAGTGTACAATCCTGAAAGAAGTTAAGCAGAAACAAAAGAAATTAGATTCGCTATAACCGAATATTATGATTAATTTAAAATTTCAAAATCAAAAAAGCTGGCATTGTGTGGTACCAATCTGAAATACTCTACACACTTTGGCCGTTGAACGATGCACTACACGTTAACAGCTAGTTGATAAATAAAAAAAATCGTACCTCATCTCTCATTTTATAACTAAGGCAACTTTTTGAAAAAATATAAAAAAAAATATGTAATCATAAAAAAAAAAATTTAAAAAATATGAAAAAGTTCATTTCGAAAGGGGATTGGTGAGTTAAAATGTCATCCAATAACCAAGACTTTCAATCGGTCATCGTTCGTAACAATTTGCCATTTCAACGATTTCTTTGCATCGAATTTCGGCATTGGACGTGTAGCTACCCACACATCAATTTTTTTTCCCAAGAAAGCATCTTTTCTGATGTCTTTTGCATATGGGAACCTTCGCATAAGTATAGCTCAGGAGCTGTTGAATAACGACGATTCACAATTACTCAAACGAGTCATAACTGGAGTAGAAACTTGGATATAAGAAGATGTCGTAGAAATCATACCAATGGAAGCGACCAGAATAGCCAAGACCGAAAAAAGCATGCCAAGTTCTGTCAAATGTGAATGATTTGCGCATAGTTTTGTAGCGAGATGCATCGTAAGTTCTTTTCAGAAGATCGTACGGCCAATAATGAATATTATCTTGAAATTATCGTGGTTTGCGTGAAGTAACGCGAACAAAAGGGCCTATTTGTGGTAAAATAATTCATGGATTTTGTATAATGCATCTGCACATATCATTGTTTGCCACCGTATTCACCGGACCCAATGCGACTTTTTCCTGTTCCCAAAACTAAAATGTCCCATAAAAAGACGACGTGTATTTCACCTGAGATAGATTAATCTGAAGTCGACCAAATGTAAATTGATAAATATTTTTTGAGTAAAAAAGTCACCTTTTTAACAAAACTTGTATATACTTGTACGTTACGATGCCTCTTTTAATGTGCATCAAACTTTCCGACAAACTAATAATATCATTCTTTAATAGTACAAAAACGCTTTTTAATATTTCTAATACAATAGAATAAAATGATTAGTAATTTTTTATGAAGCCCTATCTTCTAATCAAATGCAATGATTATTTAGTTGGTTAAAAGTCAAATTTTTTTTTTAAATAACAGACGAACATTACTATCTCGAATCGCAAGCTAATGAGAAAAAAATACAAGTATATTGTACTTCATAGGGATTCCGAATTACTTTGCTTGATTTTTATTTGTTCATTCATTTGGTTTGGACGTTCCTTGAAAACAAATCAAGATCACACTCAAATTGTTTCAACTGACCTCGAACATTTAAAGTTACTAAAAATACACGTAACCGCGTCTTGCAAATACGAATTGAACGAGCAACTTTTTATATAAGAATGAATGATTAAAATTTTTTTAAAAAGTATTTGAAAAATTTGACTGATAGTACCCTTAACGTGAACTGCCGCAATCTATCACTGACCTTGCTGCTGGGTGCAGAGCCAAGTTTGCGTCGGCGCTTGTTATAGTTAATCAGAAACTTAAGACGACTGCATTCATCGAAAGAACATTTATCGGTAATGGAATACATGAGCACAAATGCATCAGCCCAGCGAATATTTGACTCCAAGTTGAGACTATCCAGTTCCTAACAACAACAAAAAAAAAACAAATATATTATCTGTTAATGTTTTTCATCAACTTCAACACACTTACGCTCAGTTGACTCGTTGCATCCAAAATGTCAAATTGCACCGGTTCATTATCCAAAGTAGTTGTAGATGTATAAATCTTTTCCAAATTGGAATCGTATTCACCAATGAAACGTTTCGTAATGAAACGCACCACCATCGCTGCAAAAGAGTTTGCACAGATGTAAATTAAAATATGTTTATTTTTAAATAAATAATTTAAACTTGCCTGTTTTACCGACTCCACTCTGACCTAAAACCATGACCTTTAGATTCTTTTGCTTTGGATGTAGACCCAATTTAACGAGCGAACTTTTGGGCGAGGAAGCATTCATTCTGACTATTTGGTTGATTATATAGTTCTATGATGACTACCTCTTGGCCTGGCAAACTGAAATAGAAAGAAAGATGTGCGCATTTCAACATTTTTTTTACTACCCTTTCGTTTGTAAATATTATTGTACTATTAGTATTGTACACGAAAGCACAAAGGAATCATTTGTAAAAAGCACGAGTATCCGCATACTATCAGCAAAGTCTTATCAATAACATCAAGTGCGCACACATTAATTTTATTGGATACTTTTTGCGTCGTTCTAACGACCGTACTACGGTTGGTCCGTCTGCCCAGTTGTCTGACCAACTGTCGCTACCTTGGATCCGTACAGAACACGTTACTTTGAAATAAACGACAAAAGGTATCAAATATCGAATCGACCCTTGGCCAGGTCAAAAATGAATGAAAACACAGCGGAGAACGGCACATCACAGTCGACTTCAGTTCATCGACATACAACATTTTGCCGACAATATATTAAAACAAGCATTTTTATAGCCAAACACAGGACATGGGAAAATAAATATTCATCAGCCTAAACAAACACCTGTTGCTGTTGATATTGCTGCCGCTGAAGTCGACTCTTCAGGTGCATGACTCAATTACGTGCAATAGAAAAAATGTGTATGAACACAAACCAGTCCGCACTGACTGGCACTGGGTAAGCTAATTAGTAAAAATGGTTTCGCACGAGGCCAACAGTACTGTTTAGACTCCATGTCTACTGCATTGAAGTATCGTAGATAAAACGTAACACTTATATTGAAGATACTTATGTACACACAAACTCTGTGGCTGGTAGGTATATATTTTGCCAAAACTCATTCATTCATGCCTCACAAACTGGGTTGTTGCTTACGCAGAAGTTTTTCGGCTATGGAAGGTCGCCCATGTGAAGTACAGCACTTGGTCTATGAAAGATGAGCACTATGGCTTTACTCGTCAATATTTTGAGTATATTGATAAATTTTTTGTATATTTAGACTTAATATTGTGTTCCAAAATGCCAACAATTGTTCTAATTATTTCGATTGTTTGTATGTGTAGAGTATAAAAAATTCGAAATTGTATAAAATTTTTCAAATGTAATCATTGAAAAATATTTTCAGGGTTGAGAAATACAAAAAATGCAAAAAAGTGTGATTTATTCACTTTCACTATACTTAAATAAATATATATTTATTTGCTGCAATATTTTAAAACAATTTTTAAAAATCCGGTTAGGTGCAGCCGACGTTTTTAAACGCTTCTATTATATATAAATAATAGTGGAGGGTATGTTTATACAATAATGATACGATCGAACTTATAATTTATGATGTTCTTTCAAGAGATTTATGATTAACTGAATGTATTGGGTGCGGCTGGTCAATTTCAATTGAATTAGTTTCTTTTTATTAAAGAACCTAATTGTGAGCGCGGCACACTAAGTATAGCAAGTACAAATAAAACAATATATCATAAACAATCTCTATGTTACAAATGGTGAATGCTTCCGAGAATAAACGATGTATCACCCATTTTCCCACTATTTCGAGACTGGTATCTAAACTAATACTCAGACACACGGACATGGCTAGATCGTGCCGTATTGACCGGTAATCATGAATATATTTTAGATATACTTTATAGGACTTCTTATGTTTCTGTTTTTGAGTGCTGTTGGAGTGTTGTTTACAGTGAGTTGAAAAATCAATTTGACCACAAAATGGAAATTTCAAGCGAAGGTTTCAGTTTGATTACTTCTCACAAATTTTGAGTGGTTTATCTTAACAAAAGTGTGTGGATGAATCCAGTTATTTGTAGTGCGATGAAGCACCATCAAAAACCACTGTATATCGCTGGTATGGTGAATTCAATCGTGGTCGTAGTTCGTTCGGCGACGATTTCCGTGAAGGAATCGGTTCTTGTGACACAAAACATCGATGATGTGCGTGTACAGATAATGTGCGATCGGCATGTGACATACCGCGAGATTGAAGCATCGCTTAACATTAGTTCCAACAGGGTATATAGGATTTTGCATGAGCACCTTGCCTTAAATAAGGGTTATTCGCGTTGGATTCCGCATAATTTGTTAATCGCTCAAAAAAGGCTATGGATTGGTGCAAAGAAATGCTGGAAAAGTACGATCGCGGTGCTATATATATCGACCGTGTGGGTGTTCCAAGACGAGCCAATTCCAATTCTTTGGCCAAAGTATAAGAAGTTCATAAATTTTTATTTTCAAGTAAGCCATTTTCATTTAAAAATGTTTGTTATTATTTACTATTATCAAAATATATAGGGGTACTCGAAATATCTTAAAAATGGGTACTACTATTTTTATTTGGTATATTAGTACAATGTGAATTCCTTTTCACAGTGGAAGTGTACAATATAGTACAATCTTATCTCTAGTACAATCTTAATTCGAAATATTGATTTAGTAGAGTCTTAGAGGATACCTAATTATATTGCAAATACAATTGAGAAGTCTGCAGCTCGACAGATGGCCATCAATTGATAAAACATTTTATTTTAAAATAATATATGCCTCAATAAAAATAAATTCAAACATTCAATACTATTCAATTCACGACACGTTTTTCGTACAACTATATTATCTATATTATATGATTTTTTTTTAAATCTACGAATGCTCTTGAAAATTTGTATGCAATTCAATTACCTCCACTCTGATGGATGGACCACATACATGTGCTCTAAGTCAAAATAAAAATCTATAATTTTTCAATTTGAATAGTTTAATTTCTAAACTTTAAGCTAGTTGAAGATAATTTTGATAGCTACCTGAAGTGCTGGAGTCTAATTGATGTGTTTTATGCTTTTATGTTCGCGTTGCATTAGAACCGCACTGAACCACATTTTTATATGGCAATTTTTCAAGTATTTTTTTTTTCTAACCGCTTTCAATCTAGAGGAGACAAACTCAGTTAATCAACCGTCAACGAAGCGTTTGAGCAAACGAATAAACACAACAATGTACAATGAAATTGTTTACACCTACGCCTCAGAAGGAAAACGCGCAGCAATTAAAGCATTCATTCAACACACAACACACCAAGCTAAATGTTGCAGAAACATTTCTTGTTTGTGTAAGAGCAACAAGTTGTTGCCCATTTGATTGCTGTTGAATGGTTTTGAAGCTTCTATTTGGAATATGACGTTTTAAATCTGCATATACATACATACAGATTTACATATTTTTTTATCGTCGTTAGGTGGTGAACACCTTTGTCATCTTCACAGCCGTTGTTAGGAGCTAATTTGTTGTGGCAGTTATTGTTGACATGATTTGGAAATCATTCCACATGATTGCTTGCACCTATGAAGTGCTTGTACCTACTTAAATCGATTCATCCACGAGTCAATTCAAGTCTATGTTGTTTACATGTGGGGACCAAGACAAAGATGTGTGCAATGACACCTTGGCGGCGCCGACGCAAACCATTACAAGGGAGTTGCCGACGACCTCCTCTTCATATTGCCATACGTTTACAGAAAATATAGAACTGTTCCTCTCCGAATGATCCACACACAAACTGAAAACTTAATATAAATGAACATACATACATACACACACTTCGTATGGTTATATACCTACATAATGTATATATATATATACAATTAAATGCTTTTTGTTTTGTTTGAATATTGTTGAATATGCACAAACATGATTTCTAATTATAGTTGAACCAGATTGTTTGATTCACACCATATTTATTCAGTGCATACGTCTGTTTGGGCTTTCGGAGTCGAGAAACGCTAAGCAAAATATTGTTGATTCGACTTTGGTGGTGCTTTGTGGCGTATTTTCAGTTTCTAAACAGTAAGTAGCAAAAGTTCAATAAATATTACAATTTATTATAATTGGGAACAGTTTCTATCAAATAATGAAAATGTTCAAATATAAACACACATTTGAACAAATTCAATATAGTAGTGGGCAGATACCACTCAGTTTATTTTGAACTTACATATATAAAAAAAAAAACAAGAAGAACGCTGCAGTCGAGTGTGCTCGACTTCGAGATACACTATATAAATTTGTAAAGGGGTTATATTTCTATTCTATTCTATTCCTATTTAGTTAAGCATAAAAAATTTGTCGTTTCAAGCTAAACGCAACTACAATAAAATGTTTTTCTTATAAAAATCCAGGAAGGGGGACAGATTTGTGTGAGGACTACCACTTCTAGTGTTCTGATTCTATAGAATTTAGGAAAAAAAAATTATAAAAACAAAAACACAACAAGGAGAAGCAGAGGTTTCTATTTGCACTACACACTTTCCAAACAACAAGGCTCTATCTTTTATAGTCCCCAAACATTTCTAGCTGAATTAACAACAATAAAATTTGTTTCATACAAAGGTGGAGCAGACTTGTATATGGTAAAATATAAATATTAACGTAAGATAGATGACGTTTATAGTTAAATTAACAATATCAATAAACATTTTTTCATACAAAAGCCCAGAAGGGTTAGGTTTGAACGATTACTGCCATTGCCCCTTAAGAAGTGGGTTGGGATGTACATTTAATATAAGGTGTTTGAAAAAGGAATGGAAGAATCTAAATATCCAAACTTGAAACATTGGAAACTCGACAGCGAAATAACGCTATTTTAGTATTTTTGTATGAATAACTAAACAAATAAATAAATATTTAGTTGAATATCAGCTACCGTGCCATTTGTTATGCTTAATAAATCTTTTCGTTCGACAATTTAATAATAAAAAATTCCGCGACCTAGAAGATCAAATCTTTCCCGACATCGCGAAACAATCCAATGAAGAAGAACGCAAAATCGAACGAGAAGAGCACCGCCATAGTACGGCCACACTTCGTGCTTCTCAAACACAAGAGCAAAGGGAGGCAGCCCATGAAATGAATCGATTCGGCAGTCAGAAATCTTCTAGTTCATAGCAGAAATTTAGATAATATTCGACGCACAAGAAGAAATGGATCAAGTGTTAATTTATATTGACTAGCGTTTTCTTTCTTTTGCATTAATCAAATGGACGTTGACTGTGGGCATTGTGGCGCATTAAAGTTTGCGGCAACAACGCTTGGATTATGTTGCCTTAATGACAAAGTGAAATTGCCATCACTGACTCCGCCATCTAAGCCATTGCTTTCATTACTACGTGGTGAAACATCAGAATCACGACATTTTCTAGCAAACACCTAAATGTACAATGGCTGCTTTCAAATGACTTCATTTAGGGCAGAGATTATCGAAAACATTGATTTAATCCGACATTCAAAGAACTATGCTAACAAAAAAAATGCGATCACAATGAAACTTTGGGAATTTATAGAGTACACACCCGAGCATAGTATAGGAATAATGCATCTAGCCTAAAATATGATTTACATCGCGATCTAGAATTTTTAAAATGTGTATGGCTTCATATAAGTATCATATCACTCTCCTGAATAATATTTATGCGTTAGGTTAGGTTGCGTTAGGTTTCCGCAAAGTGAAATGGATTTCAAGAGGTGAAAAGGAACATATTTTTCCTTCAAAAACCCAGAAATTCTGTCTCGCCTCTTTGTGCTAGGCACATTCATTTGAACAAACTCAATTTAATCTTTCCCCCCATTGGTACAAGGGGCACTATTTATATTTCGGGAAGTGGCAACACTAATGTCAGGTTAAATCTGGTAATACTTTTTATTTGTGTCGTTTATAGTGAGTTGAAAAAATTTATTCGACTAATAAATGGAAATAGCAAAAGAAGGTTTTTGCGTGCATTAACTATAGATATATGCGTATGAGCCGGAGACCATGTGGTGTTCCAAAACGAGCCAAATCCAACAAAAGAAGAAGAAGAAATCGTGGAAGATGAATCACCAGCAGTCAAAATATTGAATTGATGGGTCATCCACCGTACAGCCATGATTTATCACCCAATGATTTATTTTTATTCTATGTGCTTCGAAAATTAGTTTGGGCGAATGCAAAAGTGCATATATTTTCAGAATAGTTTGAAAAATAATAAAGACGTTTTCATTTAAAAAGTTTATTATTTTTTGCTGTTCGCAATATATAAATAGTGACACTCGTACAAAGTATAAATTGTTATGACAGACTGAACGTGAGAATCAATTTTGCTGAAGGTCAATTATCGCCGCTGATTAAAGTCTAAAGTAGTTTATACAATAGACTAACTGATAAGCAGACAACAGATCATAGAAACAGTAGATACAGATCTGCGAATAAAATATCAAAGGATAAATGCTAAGACCATCGACGAAATAAGCGAAGATAATAACCAGCGTTAAGGACGGAAATCATCACACACATCAGTTTAATGCAACTGCAAAGCCATAATCGCAGGCTGCCAAAAAAGAGCAATTTAATAAGTTTCAAGAGCATTCTAAGATCATAAATAGTATATATGTAAGCACAAATATTTTTTCAAATTAATTAGTACCTTACAACTAATCAACGAGTGTGTTACATTGATTTATTTATAATTTAAGCAATTATCAACTAAAACTTTCAATAAAAGTGAGTGGTGGGTTTGTATGTAATTTGAAAACTAACGAATCTGGACTCCAGTGTGTGTCCATATAGATTTTTAGAACTATTTAAGAAAAACTGTGGCACAAATATGCCTACTCAATCTCATACGAACAAACAGACATACATAAGGTTGTTACAAAATTAATGCATATATTCATTGACCCACGGCATAACTCCGCTCATTTCGCTTAAAAATAGGATTTATGACTTTTGGCGCATATCCAAAATTCGCCTTATTCTATAATGTCACGCATGGTTATGATGGTTTATGCACTTGAATGTGAACAACAGTGAACTTTCATTCATTGTCTTTGTTTGCAAGGCACTTTAGCACAATACTGGAGAGCTTTTCACGCAACCACATTGTCACAAAATGTATAAAACATGCTCAGTTCGAAAAAATTAGTTATTAAAAATCTGTCAGCAAGGAACAGTCTTTCATAGTGAAAGGGTTTGGAATTCTACATAAAACACATCAGTCGAAGAAGCAGAAATACTAACTGGGCCCAAGCTGCGGAATCTCACACATTATCATATAATATTTGTTTTGTACAAGTATTCAAAGTGTATACGCGCTGCTCTAATGCACGATCTCACTCTTATCAGCAATTTATTGTTTAATATTGTTTTCGGAAGCCTCGTGGAGTGCAGTCCAATTAATCAGCAGCCGCGCGATTAGCATTTAGTTCATGTCGGCTTTTATAAGGAAACAACCAAAGCGAGACATATATCAGTTTTAGTTGTGGTTGACTACACGATAGACACAGACATAGAGCGTGTTATATTAAAGCAAACTATTCAATACCAATTCATTTCAATTTTCATTCGCTTTTCTACATTAGTGCGGAGCAAATTAGACATCGTAATATTCGCAATTGTATTGCTCTTTACTCTGGTGAATACAATTCAAGCTGAAGGTGAAGCACAACCGGTTAGATTAGAAGAAGATACAAACGGAATTAATCAAAACAATTGCAGCAAAATGCCTGAAAGACACATTGCCACTGTAATTGAATCTCAAGACGACTTTGAACAAAAACTGCCTCAGTAAGTATTACGGAAAATGTATTTGACCTTCACTGATAACAAATGACAAATCGCAACAGTTTTCACTTCATAGAATATTCTTTATAAAACAAATTTTTTATTTATCTACAGTTTTCTCAATGTAAATAAAACACTGGCAATCTTATTGGACTACGATGGCACTCTGGCACCAATAACTGATAATCCTAATAAAACTGCAATGCCTGTGGCGCTTGAAACTGTGTTGAAAGAACTTGCCAAACACCCAAGCATTTTTATGGCGGTTATATCTGGACGTGGACTTAAAGATGTAAAAACAAAAGTTGGTATTAAAGATATTATTTATGCCGGAAACCACGGTCTAGAGATTGAATATCCTGATGGCTCACGTCATGATTACGAATTGCCCGAGGCTATAAAGAAATCATATAGAGAAATGGTAGAAGAACTTGATGCAAAGGTTAACAAACACAAGGCATGGGTCGAGGACAAACGCGTATCACTAACCTACCACTATAGAGATACCCCAGCGGCTGAAAAGGAAGCACTGAAATTGGCCAGTATTGAAATAATCAAGCGTCATGGCTTCCTCGCAAATCAAGCACACGATGCTATTGAGGCAAAACCGCCAGTAAATTGGAATAAAGGCGATGCTTCGCTGCATATACTGAAAAATCAATTCGGCGATAACTGGGCACAAGATGTAAATGCAATCTTTGTAGGCGACGATACTACGGATGAGGATGCTATGCGAGTAAGTTTAAAACGCCGCCTTTCTTTAAAAATCAAATATATTATCTAACATATCTTATCCCTTGCAGATGCTGCAAGGACTTGGTAAATCCTTTAGAATAGCTGAGGATGCACAACTACAAACGTTTGCTGATTTTCGTCTATCTAAACAGGACTTGGTCACAGATTTGCTGAAGTGGATTGCTGCCGTTTATATAAAATAATATTTTCTTTTGTATCTCTTTATAGAATTTAGCGTTAATATGTATAGATAAATAAATATTTTGGGTTTATTATGGAATTTTTGCGCTACTAGCTATTACTTCAAAGACGTGATGAGGTCAGACATACGCTCTCCGAACACAAAATCGGATACCTCCACGAAAATGTAGGCGCAAACATAAATATTGTTCGCTCTCAATTTTTGTGTATATTTCCTTCTACCATATGTATAATATTTAATATTATATAGGCCGCTTTATAACTATGCGGCATCTCATCAAGAGCGGGTAGTCACCAGAGTTGCCTTGCCAGCATCGTTGTGGAATAGTACTGATCTTCTATAAATACAATTATGCGCAGAGAGAAAGAGCGAGAGAATGCTAAGCACTGCTGCCTAAAGAGTGCCAAAGCAACGGCGTAGCAGTTGGACACATTGGGGCTATGGATTCCGGCGCACTTCGTAACGGCATTAGTATTAAAACGGTTGACGAGCGTCCAGCACACACATAGCGCAGCAAACGAAAATCGGTAGTGTTACTTAGTGAAAAAACAAATCATAAGTAGAAAATGGCTGAGCAAAAGAAAGCACCGCTTTTAAGAAAGGAGGAGGACTACGTGAAGGCACTAGAAGGGTAAGCATGATGGGCAACGCCAGCGACGACATATGTTCACACATGCTGTGCAAATTTTCAACAGTTTTATCAATCCTGAAACCGACCAAGTTGCTTTGTTGCTGGATTACGATGGCACCCTGGCACCATTGACTGAGGAATTATCGGTCATGCCAAAGGATACTGAAATCAACATCAAGAAACTTGCAGCTAACGACAAAGTTTTTATGGTTGTATTCTCCGGTCGTGAACTGAGTGAAATCAAAAACCATCTGAAGTTCCCCAATGTAACCTATGCTGGTAATCATGGTCTGGAAGTTGAATATCCATCAGGCAAAAAATTCAAAATTGAAATGCCAGAAGAGCTTTTGGAGAAGCACAACAAACTGGTCGCTGAACTTAAGGAGAAGGTAACATTGTTGCAGCATAATACAATTATATATTCTTAATTTACACAAAATTTCAATAATGCGTTTAGGTTGTCTGCTCCGGCGCCTGGGTAGAGGACAAAAAAATTTCAGTCACCTATCATTATAAGGGTGTTAACGACAAGTTGAAGGGTAAACTGATTGAAACCGCAAAGGGTCTGATACAAGGACATGGCTTCCAGTTGATCGAGACACCATATGCGCTTGAGGGCAAGCCACGTGTCAATTGGGACAAAGGTAGGTGTCAACTAGCCAACAAAAATAATTCTAAAATTATATCTATTGTTCATGCATACATACAAACACATATACACACAAAACTTACATACATACATAAGCATAATTGTTTTGCAATATTAATATGTCGACACGAGTCCAATGCCTGTCAATCGTTTCTTCGGTCTGTCGTCTGCCCCGAAATGCACCTGCTAGCGACAATTCGAATGATTGGTTTTATTATGATTTATTTTTGGCTTTAAGATATTCCCCCATATATAATAGATACACATCGTACAAAATACATATTCGTTTCGCTTTCAAAATTTTTCTACGAGAATTTATTCAAGTCAGAAATTTTTGTGGCACTTGGAAACAATAACGTGGGCGTACTTTCAAACGTTTACGAAAAATATGAAGAAAAATGTCTGTTCATGCCAAATCAACGTTTCTCAATACACAATCCGCCCGCCGGCCGTATCGTGATAAATGATAGAAATATAGAATAATATTTCATAAAAAATATCAACAGAAAAGACTTTGAAATAAATTTTCTGAAATGGTTATTGGTACTATTATTCTCTCTACAAAAAAGCGAACAAATTTAACAAAGAAAAGAATTAATTACGACGTTAAACCAAATAGACACATAAACTAGACAGAAACCAACAAAACCGTGAAAAAGACATAATCCAAAAATAATATATGTAGATACAGTCGCAATGTTCGCCTATTTTTTCGATCTAAGAAAGCGCATTGCATCTCCAAAAAATGTTGGTGCCGTCTGAAAACTGAATAGTAAAAAATTTGAAATACAAGAAAAACAATTTAAATTGTCTTCTAGCATTCAAATAATGATGCGATACGGCGGGCAAGAGGAAATAATTTTATACACCAATTTTGATGTAGCAGCAATTAGTCGAATTATATGGTTTATTGTTGTTAGCTTGGCAATTAATTTAATGCGCGCTGTCAAAGAGAAAATCAAGACAAAATTTAAATCTCTGTATAACGGAAGCATTAATACCCTACCAGATTACAGGACATATGCGTGCTTAAGTATTATTACTGCCCGACACTTTAATATGACCTGCTTAAATTTTAATAGAAAGGTATTATTGATTTCGAATGATTCAATAAAATAGTATAAGCATTCCAAACGGAAATTACCATTTTACAGAAGGTATATAACGTTGGTACATGAAATAAAAAATAATTAGTAATTGATTAGGCGAAACTTTCAACTTCACTTGGGATTAAGTAAGGGTTTGAACTTTTAATTAATCGCGAAGGTTATTACAAGCTTGTCTAGAGAGTTGATTTTCTTTCAATTCATACAATACCAGCTATCTGGTTATAACAAGTCTCTACACCAATTTTTAAACCAATATCTCAAAGTTTACTGGAATAGGTTGCCTACCATCATCAACGAGTTCGATCTAAAACTTTTGACAGACAAACAAAGCAGTAAAAAAGGAAATTAAAATAAAAAATGACTGTTTTTTCGACAAGATGATAACCGGGAACGAAATATTGTACAAGTATATAACCAAAACAAAATTTCAGAACTCTGAATGGCACACTGCAATGCACCAAAACAAACGTCTTTCTTTGTAAGCGAAGAGCTGACCAAACACGTTATCACAACAATTTTCCAGCCCCAAATTTCCGTATCAATTTGTATTAAGTAATGAGCTTAAGAAACAAATTGAATACACAGAACGGCAGGTTTGAACATGAAGCCTACTACTACTATACAAACGTCATAGAATCATAAAAAAATGTAAAACCAAGTTTTCAGTCGATAGTTCGAAAATTACTATATCGCCTTCAGAGCTCTTTGGCGCCATTGCCATCATTCAGACAAACAGTTGATACAGCTTTCACTCATTGCATGAAGAGTATGAAAATAATTTTGAAAAGTCTAAGGAGCAAATGTTTTCATGCGCACCCACATACATATATGAATGCGAATAGTATACATATTCTCTTATGTACACAAAAATAACTAAAAATAATGAATTTTTGTGCGATGAACTAATTTCTAGCTGTCGAGAAAATTACTAAAAATGAAATAAGACAACAAAACGATTAAACACAATGACTCACAGAGTATTTGAAGGATTTTTTTTTAACGCACAGTATAAGATCTATTTATAAAAAAGAAAAACAATTGCGTGTCTTGCTGTGGTTATGATTTTATATAATATTGTAATATTTTTTTTTGCAGGTGAGGGCGCCAAGATGATTTTGGAAAAACAGTTCGAAGCTGATTGGGCAAAGAACTTAAAAATTGTCTATGTTGGTGACGACACAACTGACGAGGATGCCATTAAAGTGCTCACCGGCATTGGTAAGACCTTCCGTGTCTCAGAATTGCCCACACTGAAAACGTACGCCAATTATCAAATCAAAACCGTCGAGGAAGTTGGTTGGTTGCTGAAAGCTGTACAGGCTTTCTATGAAAAAAAGAAGAAGGCATAAGCAGTGGGCCAAGCCTGCAAAGATAGTCCTTCCAGAGAAAAACAACAACAAACAAACAAAACAACATACAAAATATCCCATACAGCAATATCCAATCAAACAATGACGACCTAATGACCTTGGGATTTGCAATATTATTGCTGCATAATAAGTTACTTTACATCTGGTATAATCAAAACATACATAAATTTTCGTCAATTATGTTGGCTTGTGTTTATGCACTTTTTTCATACATACTATCAATAATTCATTTAACGAATAAATATTATATTTAAAAATATCTTTAAATGCATACATATATTTAATTATTTTGTGTAATTTACGATCGAACTTAATATGCAACAAATTGAAAGCGTAATTACCCGCGAGTGAGCCAACGAGTTGACAGATATATTTCGAATGTGCACACGCCCAAGCTATCATCGTCGTTCTCCCTTTAGGCCACCGCCACGCGACGCATTACCTCGTCCGCCCCGATTGCCCTTCGCTGGCGTTGCTGTATTAACTACTGGCACCTATAAACATAATGGTTGAATAGACCCAGTTAGTAATAGTATCTTAATAAATAGTAATTGTATCTCATCGTACAGTAGTTGTGGTATTGGCACTTGCATTGCCGACTTGTTGCTGCACACTGGCTGCCGCACCAGCGACTACACCAGTTGGAGGCAGCGGCAAGCCGATTTGAGCCGGCGGCGCTTGGGGCTCAGGCCGAATGGGTTCGCTCATATTAGTCTGTTCGTTGAAGATCATACAGAATTCGCCAATTTTAAATACATCGCCATTTTTACCCGAATACAATGTCAGACAGTGTCTCCATATAGACGCATAGCCCTTTGTCAGTTTTATGATATCTCCGGGCTTTAAGGGGAAATACGAGTGTTTATGTAAGTTAAAATGAAATCGTTTAAAAGTTAAATTATCTCTAAGTTTTACTTGAATGTGCCGCGATGCCTCATCCCAAACGCTGCAATTAATGCACGCGGTTGGATCACCAACTTTGAAATTTCGCACTTCACGATTCTCCTTTGTGACAGTTGCCGCGCCCACTTCGAGTACTATAAAAATCACGTTAATGTTTTTTAAGCCGGGTTTTATATCTTTTATCGCGATACAATCTCC
This sequence comes from Leucophenga maculata, assembly GCA_035044805.1. Classification (NCBI taxonomy): domain Eukaryota; kingdom Metazoa; phylum Arthropoda; class Insecta; order Diptera; family Drosophilidae; genus Leucophenga; species Leucophenga maculata. The sequence goes on along the minus strand of JAWNNP010000198.1, from coordinate 831,339 downwards.
ATTAAACATTTTGCTGGCAGTCGAACCAAACTATTTAAAGGGTTGCCTAATTGATATATGCTGGACATACTAGTCCGGTATTTCAGGTGTTCCAACCATTTATACCTAGGGCTGCAACACACCGCATCGTACAGCTGGTTAAAATTATATTCTCTCTGCAGCCCTGCCTACTCATCGCATTTGATAACAAAAATAAATAAAATTTGAGAAGATGGATGCTAGACTGGATGTAAGTTATATACGTATATAATGTCAATTATTTTCTTGTGTGTAACTTGAGCATCAATTTATTGGCAGATGTTCGAAGAGGTGTCCACATCGCTCGAGGGCGATATGTCAATACCTGGCAAAAGGAATACAAACACGCAGAATGGCATCCCGGAATACAATACACTAGACGAGCCTATCAAAGAAACAGTACTGCGTGATATGCGCGCCGTCGGTATTAAGTTCTACCACGTGCTCTATCCCAAAGAAAAATCCAGCCTGTTGCGAGATTGGGATCTGTGGGGACCGCTTGTACTGTGTACTTTCATGGCCACCATACTACAGGGATCTTCTTCAGCGGACAGCATGTCGGACAATGGACCAGAGTTTGCGCAAGTATTTGTAATTGTCTGGATCGGTGCTGCCGTTGTCACTCTCAATTCCAAGTTACTCGGTGGCAATATTTCGTTTTTCCAATCCGTATGCGTTTTGGGCTATTGTCTAACGCCAGTGGCCATATCATTAATTGTTTGCCGTGTTATATTGCTAGTGACGCAAACAAAACTTTTATTTTTTCTACGTTTGGTTACGACTAGCATTGGATTTCTGTGGGCAACATATGGTAACTACCGAAAATTTCTGTTTTGTTTATAATTCCTCAATTAAACATTTCTTTGCTTATAGCATCCTTCATATTTCTTGGGCAAAGTCAACCACCGAATCGCAAGCCTCTAGCGGTGTATCCAATATTCCTCTTCTATTTTATTATTTCTTGGCTAGTGATTTCTCATAATTAAATGGTTACATTAAAATACATTCCACAATATAATATTCAAAACCAGATGTTTCTTTTTATTTGGCGAAAAAAAAACAAATTGCATATTTATATTATGCAGCACAGACAACTTTTTTTAGAACTTAGCCTTCAGATATGGCTCTAAAGGCACATAGGTTTTTATTCTTAAATTCATTAATGTACATATTTATTGCATATATAACGATTATAACATATATAAAACCCGCTCTATATGTAGAACGCAGTTCTTCTTGCTACACCTCCAAATTGTTTGGGGAGGTCGAAGAGATTTCCAACGACATTTGCGTTTTGACTCCGTCTCCTTTTGGTGGTCGATATGTTAGAGAATTTGCTCGCGCTTTTCGTCCCATGAAATGTCGCTCGACCCATTTAAGAAGATGGTAAACAGAATCAGTTGAAGGCAGACGATGATCGGCTGCAGTTTTTACAATATCTGATGATGTTACACGGAATGTACGGGCCATACCTTTCAATGCCTACAAAAAGAAAAACAATTTCATTAAAACCGTACGAAGGAAGTATAAATTGGATTCAGCGCAATACTTACAACCATGGCGTCCTCGTCCGTTAAGTCATCACCCACATAAATGATCTTAATACGTTCATTCCAATCGACTCCAAACGATGTTCGCAATATATAAATAGAAGCACGACCTTTGTTCCACTGAACAGGCGGGCGAGCTTCCAAGGCGCAATGCGCCTCCGTTGCACGAAAACCGTATTTTTCTATTAGACCACGAGCCTTATTGATCATGTCCGGACGTAAATGGGTCGGCGTTTCGCGATAATGGAATGTGAGTAAAGCGCCTTTGTTCTCCACCCATGCACCATCGCGACAAACCTTAAAGTCGACAAGCTCTCTTAATGTGTGAACAATACAGAAAAGTGCTGGCGTTCAACCTTACCGAATCTTGCAATGCTTTGAGCAGATGACTAACTTTGTCCTCGTATTCAATTGGCATTGGGTGTACGAATTTACTGCCATCGGGGTGCAAAATTTCCAGTCCATGGTTTCCCGCATACGTGATGCCTTCAATACCTACCATCTTCTTTACATTTTCAACATTTCGACCGGAAATAACGGCGACATAGACATCTGAGTGATTTGATAGTTTGAAGAGTACGTTTTTAATTTCTGGCGAGAGTGTGGCAAGATCAGGATGGGGCGCAATTGGCGACAAGGTACCATCGTAGTCCAGCAGCAGCGCTAGCTTGTGATTGTAGCCAATATACCTGAAAACGTAAAAAATGGATAACTTTATTAATTAAGTTATCCATTGGTAAGTCAGCTTATGACAGCTTTTACTTTAGTAAGTAGTCATCGAAGTCATCCACTGTGACTGGCTGCATGGTTGTCGTGCCCACATCATCCATTTCTAGCGTGCCCATTGCCTTAAGGAAACAGCGCATCCAATGACTAACATCACATTCAGCCTCGCGTCTACGCAATCGCGCCATACGTAGAGCACGTTCATCTTCCGGCATAGTCAGAGCACGGTGTATAACTTCCGCCGCCTCGTGAACTTCATATGGATTGCACAGTAGCGCTTCGTGCATCATTTCACCAGCACCGGCAAAAGGCGATATAACTAGCACGCCGGGTACCTCGTTGATCTGACATGCTACAAACTCTTTGGCAACCAAATTCATGCCGTCTCGCAGCGGCGTTACAAGACATACGGCTGCATCTCTGTACAGCGCTGCCAGTTCATCCTGACCAACATAATCGTATATGTAGCGAATTGGTGCCCAATTAGCGGTGGTGAAACGACCATTAATGCGTCCCACAAGTTGATCGACTTCCTCCTTTAATTCACGGTACTCCTTTACGTCTGTACGTGATGGCACCGAAATTTGCAGAAGTGACACTTTCTCCTTATGCTGTGGATACTTTTCAAGCAATGCTTCGAAAGCCATTAGACGATGTACCAAACCTTTTGTGTAGTCCAGACGATCGACGGCTAAAATGATTTGCTGCTTGGAGGTTTTTAACACTTTTGGTGCATTGTGCGCTAGATTCACGAATCTCTCATACGGAATGCCAATCGGCAAAGGTCTCACACGCACTGACCGCCCACCGTGTTCCACGAGTAAATTGTTGCGATCGACACGGCAACCAAGATTACGCTGGCAGCAATCGACGAAATTCAGACAATAGTCCTGTATGTGAAAGCCAACCAAATCACAGCCAAGCATGCCCTGCAAAATTTCATCGGACCAAGGAAATAGACGAAAGATGTCCCACGGTGGGAACGGTATGTGCAAAAAGAATGCCAAACGACATGGCAATTTCTTCTCTTCCGCCTGCTCACGTACCCAATTTGCGGCCAACATTAGATGATAGTCATGTATCCAGATAATCGGTGGATTCTTTTCGCAGCCATTGTTCTTTTGCAAGCACTTCTCGAGCGCCTCAATTGTGCGTACGGCAAAATGCTTATTAACTGTTACATAATTGCGCCAGTGGTCAGCACCGAATGTCGCGCGACCGGGCATGGAGTGGAAAAGCGGCCAGAAGATTTTATTGCAACAACCATTGTAATAGCTATCGAATATTTTCGGATCAATATTCACTGAGACCACCTGGTCTGACTTTAGACCAGCTGTTGGCGTCTGATCATAGGGATTCGATTCGGGTATGGGTTCATTGGGATCTTCCAAATGTATGCCAGGCCAGCCCACCCAAAGGCCTCTGCCCTTTATAACAACTGGACACACCGCCGTCACTAGGCCACCAGCACTGAAAATAAACCATATAAACCATTAACAACAATAACAAAATAATGTCTACATTAAAGTGAGAGACAGTCCCAGTTCAGTGAATCGTTTATAAGTCGAAGTGCATGACATTATGGCATTTAGCGCTGATAATACGGCGAATCGATAGCGGACTCTACTATATTTGTACAGATTATTGCCACTTTAGTATATAAGAAATGTGTATTTGGATTATATTGTTCCACCAACAATAATATCAACAACAAATAAAAACACTGGAATAATTTAATGGATCCTCGAGCGGAGATCAAATAATCTAAGTATGATGTCTACTTAAGAATGGGTTATACAGTTTGTGAATTTAATTATGACTATTTAATGTAGATAAAATCTGGGAGCAAAATTTTTATGAATTTTAAAAAGAGACATTTTTAGTTCAACGGAACTAAAATAATCACACACAATTCATAATATAGTTTTTATTAAACCATCAACGGCTATTCTCGTGAATATTGCTTCTGAATATAAAAAGCCTCCATACCAACTTTTATCATAACTTAAAGACCGAGGGAATATATCTGGATCATAGGAATATCGTGATAAATTTTTTATTACGAGGGGCACTTTTTATATTTCGGGAAGTGGCAACGCTAATGTCAATAGGCAAAATTTGGCAATACTAAAATAAAATTTGACGTTTTTCAACGCTTTTATGTGCAAGCGCTATTTGTGTTGTTTATAGTGAGTTGAAAAAACGATTTGGCCAAAAATGGAAATTTTAAGGTTTTTGTTGGATTATTTTTCGATGAACTTAGATTTTTGTATGGCGATTAAGCATCATCAAAATATCGCTGGTATGGTGAATTTAATCGTGGTCTTAGTTCGCTCAGCGACGAATTTGTGAAGGTCGACCGAAATCGGTTGTTTTGTCACAAAGCATCGATGCTGTGCGTGAACTGATAATGCGAGATCGTCATGTGACATACCGTGAGATTTAGGCATTAGTTCCACTAGCATATATAAGATTTTGAATGAACACCTTGCCGTAAAAAAGGTTTGCGCGCGTTGGATTCCCCATAATTTGGCAATCACTTAAAAAAGGCTCGTGTGGATTGGTGCAAAAAATTGATGAAAAAATAAGATCGTCACAGGTGACGAATCATGGATATATGCGTACGAGCCGGAAACAAAACAGAAATCGATCGTGAGAAAAGATAGTTTGCAAGCCTTCAAAATATCGAATTGTGGGGTCATCCGTCGTACAGCCTATTTATCACCCAATGATTTCTTTTTAGTCCAAAACAAGAAAAGAATGTTAATGCGTTCACTACCGATTATTTGGAGGTGCCTCAATCGGAGTGGATTAGTGATCCGAAAATTGGTGCATAAGTTTTCATGGAGCATATTTTGAAAAACAATAAAGATCTTTTCATTTAAAAATGTCTGCAATTAGTTGCTATTCCCGAAATGAAAACTGGGTCCCTCGTAGCTTTTCAAGCATTAAAATATTAACTATGAAACTTGTAAGCATTTGGTAAAAGGGTGAATTAAGTTAGTGCAAATATGTATATGTAATAGGAGGATTATACAAAAGGGTGTATAGGGGAGATGAAGTGAAGGACATTCCCAAACACACAATATACAAAAATACATGAACTCATCAGTTTTATGACAAAATAAGACATAATTTCCACGAAAATTTCTTAACAGTTTGGTCCAACGCTATATTTTTTTGAGTTATCAAGGGTCTGTACTTTTCAAACTACACTTTGATCGTATCTTAGCACGTTCATCTGTTGGTGAAATTATTTTGATCTAACATTTTTATACTCCACAAAAAAGTTAAAAAAAAATTATGCATAAAAAATATAGCGATATAACCTCGGTGGTATGTGCGCTCGTCTGTTAGTATGATCAAAATCTCAGGGACCATAATAGATAAATATATAAAATGTTTATACAGTCAAATGGAGACGTAGCTGACTTATTGTCAGTAAGATATCTTTTGGGATCATAGTTTATTGATCGCTTTCATCTATCCCAATGGAGATGGATTGTTGTTGTTCATACAGCTAGATAGGTCTCCATCTAGCTGTTTGAACAACGATATCTGGGAGACTATAAATTTTGGAGGTAAATTTGATTTAATTAGACTCTCCTTCAGTCTCGCTAAATAAAGTAGTAAAAAGTGATCGTACGAGACACTTGGCAGACTCTATAAAGAATATATAGTCTTGACCAGCACCATGAGGCGTCTGTTTTGAAGTTTCAAAAATCATATCTCAGAAACTATTAAGACTAGAAAGCTCAATTTTCGGTTACAGATATTTGTAGTTTATATTTATGCTTTTTAATTTTAATTTATGATTTGAGTTCTAAATTTTGTAAATATTTTTTCAAATATGTACTTTAAAAACAATAATAATCGTAGATAATCGAAGATTAATACAATTTCACACTGGCAAAACAGAGTAAATAACTAAAAGTAAAGTAGTTTTATTTGTTCCTATATAATTTAGAATTATAAAATTATTTATGTAAGGAACAATCCTTTTGTAAATAGTTTTTATCACTTGGGGATATCTATCGTTGCCACTGAACTGTTATAAAATATACTTATTGTCGTTAAGACGGATTGTAAATAAAAATTTTAAAAAATATATATATGTATATGTGTATATTTAGAGTTTGTCTGAATCTAAAAAATGTGCAGAATATTTTGAAGTCGTATCTGGCACATTTATCAGATTGGATTAAAAAAATCTCAAATATTCATAACTTTGCCTTAAAAGTGACAGCATATTCAACGAAAATTGTCACACAATTCAGATTCTTTCCATAACTTTTTTTCCAGTGAAATGTCCTTAACTTGTTTTATTTTATTTTCCAAGTTGTTAGGCTAGAAACGCTAAATGTCAAATACAATAAAACATCTAATATGTGTCCAGATCGAATTAATGACACATAAATATATGGGTTAAGTAAAAAGAATTATACAAGGTAAAGTAGTTAGGACTACGACATAGGTATGTGTGGAAAAACTCAAAATACATTGGAAGTTTTTACCAAAAGCAACAATTTTAAATTATTTGTTAAAAAGTTTTCGCTATTATTTTTAAAAATGTTTAAAAAACTTATTGGCGTCTTTTTGAACGTCTCAAGACACAGTTTTAAAAACTTCAGTGGGTGGGTATATATCCGGAAACACTGCTAAATGGTAATCTCAATTTTACATTATGAATGTTTTCATGTCAAGTTTGCACAATCACAAAGACGAATTTAAAAAAAAAAACTGTTTATACACATTTGTAAAACACTTTAGTAGCCTTCGTTCTAGAACTGGTTTAATGTTACAAACCTGGCCTTTCTTTCCAACTCTTTTGTCTTCGCATTCCTTGTCAGCACAAACGGCAGGCGATTGGATACGACAATAAGGCTGGCCTTCGTAGAGGGTTCAGAAGTATTTGTCACAATAATTTCTGTCTCGACCATTATCACGTTTTTTTTTTTAATTTACAAAAACTAAATAAATTTAAATGAGAACTTTTAAATCTCTTTTTTTTTAATCCAAAAAACGTTTGATAGTGCTTAGCACATAATGTTCAGTTAATAAATTAGTCGTTGGTGCGTTTTGATTTAAAAAGGACACTTTTCCGTTTTTGTAAACTGTTTGTGAATACGAATGTTGTGTGCACTTTGCTTCGCGGATCGACACTAATTGCGTTGGCCTGCGAACTGTGAAATGCAGTAGTAGCAGCAGCAGCAGTGGAGGAGATGCACTGATGATGATGTTCTGTATACGCTTATCAGCGCAAAAACAAAGACCGAAAAACAATCGGAATGTAAGTAAAACAGAGCAGAGGGTTGGTTGTGCTAGACTGGCTTGCTGTTGATTTGGACACTGTGGCGGTACTGGTTCGGTTAGGTATGCAGTCTGTAACGCGCTCTCCTCTATTAGACCCTCTACTCTTCTCTTTACTTTTCTACGAATCGGACTTTCTTATCTTCTAATGCAATTCGCGATTATGGCGACGTTTTCTTTTGTACGTTTTACGTTTGCTTTGCTCAGCAAGATTAAATTCTCATCCGTAGCATCGATCGGTGTCGATACGACTGACGAACCTAATGATAGACCCAGTGTATTTTGAGTCTTTCTTATATTATTCTGTTTTCGAATTGGTGTTTGTGCTAAGCTACCATTTCTTATCAAGTAATCACAAAGAACTTTTAAAATAGAAATAATAAAATTGAAGAAACGTGTACAATTTTAAGAACGGATTTATATATTTCAACCCGGTAGATTTGAACCTCTCAGTTGTGACTATCTGCCTAATTATTTGCGCGCAAACGAAAAATCTTGCTGTTTCTAAATCAATTTTCGTCTTCCAATCTGCGTACTGCTTCTAAGACCTCACAACTCGATCGCAAATACATACTAGAAAAATCCGAACTGGCCTGGTTTTATCAGCATTGGCATATTATTTGAGCACGAGATGCTGAGCCTAGATCGATCATGGTCATATCAACGACGCGTCGCTGTCTTGCAGATAAAGTTATGTATGTACATAACCAAAAATCATTTGAAATTCGTTGTTTGTTTTCTTGAAACTTGAAACACAAACATTAGTCGTGGTTCAGTTCACCAACACCTCATCAACATGAAAAATAATACGCCAGTTCAGTTCTTTGAAAAAAGTTGCAGTTGGTGTAAAAATTTTGTTATGACTTCATTTTGATTAGAATTTAATTTACAGCGGAATTTCTCTATCCGCGTCACCATGTGTGCTGTGTTGATTAAATTAACCTTCTTCTGACCGCCAATTTTATTTTTTTGTCATTCTCAGTCCCCGTCTATTAGCAATTTTTAATTTTTGTTGTTGCGCTTTATAGTCTAGAATGTAACCAACTGATAAGGAATCCGCTGGATAGTGAAACTGTTTAAGAGAAGAGCGGCAAGGGCAGCAAACGATGCAACAGTCTTAATCGCTGTCAGGTCGGACAAATAGTCTATTTATACAATTATGCAAGCATAACCAAAAAGCACCCGCGTTAATTACCCAGTCGAGTGGAGGATTACGCTAGTAGCGATCTAGTAGTTGATTTAGCTAAACGACAATACTAACGACATCGCACATACATATATACCATGGCTAATAGCGTGAACTTGATCCGATCATGTGCTTATCACGATTTAAAGTTGTGTCATTTCGTAAAGATTTTGTGCTCAATAAACAAGTGTAATTTTTTTTTTGCATGATTGTCAACAACATTGACAACACCATTAATATTAAGTCTTTGATATATAGTCTTTTATTTATTTTTGTTTAGCTTAGAACCATAGTAAAAATGATTTAGCTTTTTGGCGCCAATTTATTACGCTTTGTCTAAAGTTAACGGTCAACAGCACTTTAATTCAAATTCGCTAATCTACCAAAAAAAAAAAAAAAGACAACAGAAACCAAAAATAGGATCACTCTTGCAACACTGATCGCATTGGATAAAACTAAGTTTTACAACACTAACACAAAAACATTTTATATCGCGCGTCTAGCCAAGGTTTCAAGTCGATTTACACCCCAGGACACTCTAGAATGGAGCCATCTGTAATTGAGTTTATTGGCGAAAAGTCACAGATTGGTATAATACCCAATTTCTCCTTTGAGCCGCTGCACTTGATCGCAGGCACTGTGGGACCATTCCGTGCCGGTACACCTGTACATGTGCCGCTCTGGTTGGGCATACACTTGCGAAAGCAACAAAAGTGTCGCATTGTGCCGCCAGAATGGATGGAAATTGAAGTTCTGGAGGAAATAAAGGAGGAAGAGAAGCGTTCAAAGTATGCTATAAAAAAGCTATAAATGACTGCAACTGTTACTTATCTATGTTTGTATATACGTATTGGCTTTTAATCCTTTCAGATTCTTTACGAAAATGCCCAGTGATCATTATATGGTTGAAGCACAGTTGATTATGAGCACAGCTCCCGACGATGTACCACGTTGTGAGGAACTACGCACTATCATAAAAGATATTTTTGATATACGCGAGTCTAAGCTGCGTACATCAATAGACGCATTTATTAGAGGTGAAGGTACTTATGCTAAGTTAGATAATTTGACGCTACTCGAAATGCATAGTGTTCGTCCAATATTGCCTCATTCGCTGGATCACATTGCGCGCTATCAACGCACTGCAGTGGCGACGCAGCGGGACACTTCTATGATAGGTTCCACAGCGAATTCCAGTTCATTTTTTACACAGTAGCAATGCCTGTATGTATATATAGCAATAATTTATATAGATAGAAAATTAGTTATTTAAATAAATCATAAAATTAGATTACCTATCTTTACACTCGATCTAAACAAAACAATGCATGGATCCTACAATATGTGCTATAGTATACCGATAAAGTTTGCTGCCAATCTTTGGATGTATAAAAGAGAACACAGAGGGTTGCGTAGCAAAGCACATGGGGTCAACTTAAAATCTTGCCAGGATAAATCAAACATTGTAAAATAAGACTTGAACAATTTTCATTCTCGGCGATATCTCACCATTACAAAAGGATGACAAAGAGGTGGCGTAGCAACACAAGTCGGGTCCGCTAGTATACATATATATATAGACATATGTGAATAATAAGGATAAATTAGTATGAAGAGAGAAATGGATTTAAAAAATCAATCAAGTGTTACAGTGACCACGATCGTTTGCGAAAAAAAGATTTCAATCTTTAGTACTAATGACTCAACATAGCCTACATTTAATTAGATGGCCATTAAGATTAGCAGTCGGTTTGTCAGGTTGCAATATGCACTTACAACAGGTTCCAGATCTTATCGAGTTGCTCAAGCGGCATGCTGTATAGGGCTTCAAGTTTTTTCGTATTGTGAATTTCTTTTACAGCGCTACACAAAAAAATGCAGAGTTGGAGTTTGAAAATCGGAGTCTTTAGACCGGTCACACATATTAAACCTGTGATCTCTGACTAATTTCTGATAACTATTTTCCGAAAAGTCAATGCATATTACGAACAGGCAACTATTAAGTATTTATCGCCAAACTGAATGCGAGGGTTTTTCACTCTCACTCATTGCAGCAACAGACGAACGGGTAGGACACATTGCTTTCGCAAGTGACGCTAAGTGCCTAAAAACTGATATAAGGTCATCTGCCGCTGCTATCAGTATATAGCAGAGCCTGAATCTTTTGTGCATTTTTATACTGTTCCGCATTATAAAAAGGAATATAGAAACATTTAATTACTATAGAACTCAATCACTGTAGGCACCATGACGATTAAACTATAATTAAGATCCTATAACGTTGGTATCGGTATCTTTAGTTCTAAGTGAACAGGTTGGCTGTCAGTTTAACCTAACCTAGGGTGTAATAAATACAAATTAATCAACTACTTTTTCTTATACACTCTTTTTCTTATACATTTCGTTAATTTGAGCCTTTTGCCATTGAGTCACTTCTGATGTTCGCGGGCTTCCTTTTGCCAAATTTGTGTGCCAAAACTACGCTTTGTAAATGTTAGGTCATCCTTATCCTTTAGAATTTCAATTTCATTGCACATAAATGCATACCCAATACATGAATATATGTACATATGTTTATTTGAAAAGTAGCGTAACTATATCGAACAGCTGTTTATGCGGTCTCTCAAGTCAGTTGACACGTTTAAAATATTTTAACTTTCATATCAATGAAATTATGAATTTATTATTTAATGCAATAGTTGTTTTGAATACATATGCCATTCGTATTTATTAAATTTAATTCTGTACAACCGTACAGCTGCAATAGAATATTGAACTAATTTTAAATTGTTTACCGCCTGATTTGTTTTTGTCATTTGACAAATACAGACTGTAAGCAGTCAAGACTGAATGACACGAAGAAAATATATAAACAGCTGATTTGTATCTGGTGCTGCGAACAAACTGCTAAGTTTACGGCACTCAAGAAAAATTTTATAAACAAATAAAAATGGGCGAAACTAAAAATGATCCGGATGTTGAACCGGAGTCTGACCATATGGACTACGATTACGGCAAAGAGCTGAGCAATAGCAAAATTAATTTTACCAAGGAAGTGAAATGTGTCATCGATAAGGTAAAAATTATAATAATCGCATATCTAAATTTTAGAAAATATACACAAGAAACGTTTTAATTTGTTCATTCACCACTCAAATAGGTGCTTAAAACCGATGATCCCATGGATGCACCCGATTTCAATACGGTCGATTATATAAACCAGCTCTTTCCCAATGAGCAATCTCTGGCAAATATAGATGACACCATACACAAAATAAAGTGCGAGGTTTCACTCATTGACGACAACATACGCGAAGTGGTACGTGGTCAAACGAATACAGGGCAGGACGGGCAGATGGCATTATGCGAAGCGCAAAAGGTAATCTCCTCGCTGTATACGCACATCATCGATGTTAAGTCGCGCGCTGAACGCACTGAGGAAATGGTTAAGGAAATAACAAGAGACATTAAGCAGCTAGACTGTGCCAAAAGAAATCTGACATCGGCTATAACCACACTGAATCATTTGCATATGTTGGTGGGCGGCATCGAAAGTTTGCATATGTTGATTGAAAGGCGTTCCTACGGCGAAATATTGAATCCTTTGCAAGCCATCACAGAAGTGAACGAACACTTTCAGCAGTATTCGGATATTGATGAAATAAAGGTATAAATAGTACTTACACTTTGTATGAATGACACTAATTATTTTTCGTTTCAGAATCTCTCGCAGAACGTGGCTAAGATCCAGTTGACACTCGCCACTCAAATTACAGATGATTTTAAAAATGCATTTGCATCTAAGCCAAATGAGCAGCACCGTCTGGGCTTAAAGCAGCTAACTGACGCTTGCAAAGTTATTTCCGTTCTTGATGCGAAAGTGAAGAAGGATCTCTTAAAGTGGTTTATAGGTTAGTAAAACTCAATCTTAGAGAGCCCTACAACCGTTTTTGCAGGCCAAACGTTATGTTCTTGTGCAAGCGCCAGTTTTTAATACCAACCACGAACCACTTTCCACACCTAGACCATTATCAATTCGTTTTGTCCTCTTTCAATATCAAAATCATGATTTCCGACTTTTTACCTGTGAGAACAAATTTCCAATGTCATCATAGTACGCAAGCAGCATCACTTCTAGTAAATCGAGCCCAGCATTTTGCGCATATATAGGCATTAACGTATGATGTATCAACAGATAAAAAATTCTTGAATAGCGCATCATCCTGGCTAAAAGCTCTGTGGTCGGAGAGAATCTTTCTTACCGTGACAACGTGCAAAGAATAATAATGGGATGCCTAATACAGACGTATGTCGCATGTCTGCGGCGTGTCAAAGCATCTTTGTAATCACCAAAGAAGTGTTTTCTGCACGTCGCAACATGAAGTGGTTATGAGTATTTTGATCGGTTCTAAGACAAAGTAGCCTTAATAGTGTTGTAATCTGGTGCAGCTAACTACCATGTTCACTTTATTGTTGGTGATTGTGTTAAAGATTCTTTCCTTCCTTCCCAATTTTGACGTTGAAATCGCCAAGTACGATTTCGACATCGTGTTTAGAATAGTACTCGTAGACGTTCCAGGCGCCAACAAATTTTTATCTTTAACCTCGTCGTTGCCGTATCGAGGCCAAGTGTCAAAGTGGAGACGTGGTTGCGTAGTTTCCAGCATAACACGATCTTCTTTACTATTGCCCTATCTAATCCAACGCATTTCACATATTCCTGAGATGTCAGCCTTATATATCGAGATTGTTGTGACTTCCCTATAAAGAGTATATCGTGGTCGTTAAATCATTTGCGGGGATCATATCCGAGATTGCCTGTGCTTTTTCCTTGATGGTATTTGTTTGCAGTGGCGGGTAGCCCTAGCCCAGTACTCCAATATCTAATTAATAGGAGTAAGAGCCTTGTCGCGATAAGCTCACCTTCGAACGGATGTTCAAAGGTTGTTCAGTCCAATTTTTGGCATTTTTCTAGTGACTGGCAGACTTTTACTTTCCTCAGTAATAATCAATACATATTTACTAATAAAAACTACAATTTTCTTAACAAAAATTACGCACCAGCCCAACAACTTGAAGAGTATCTGCATTTATTTCACGAAAATCAGGATATTGCCTGGTTGGATAAAATAGACAAACGCTACGCTTGGCTCAAGCGACATTTGCTAGATTTTGAAGAGAAGTATGGCAGTGTATTTCCATTGGACTGGGAAGTGTCGGAACGCATAACTGTCGAATTCTGCAGGCAAACGCGTGAACAGCTTACTCAGATCATGTCTAAGCGAACAAACGAAATCGATGTACGTCTTTTGCTCTTCGCCATCAACAAAACACAAGCATTTGAACAACTTCTCGCAAAGCGGTTCACTGGAGCTACACTGACCGGTAACGCCAGCTTAGCAGCAACCCAACAACAATCCACTTTAGCGCTAACTGAGAGCAGTGGCACGGATGCTTCTCTACCTATTGTGACACCATTCCACGATCAAATTGGCGCATGTTTTAAGGCTCATCTGGATATCTACATAAAAAGCATTGATCGTAATTTAGCTGAACTTATGGAGAAATTTGTAGAAATCTCAAAGGAACCATTTAAACATGCAGAGGCAAAAACCACGGTATATCCAACATCGGGCGATTTATTTGTTTTCTATAAGAAGTGCATGGTTCAATGCAATCAGTTGAGCAATGAACAACCAATGTACGATTTAGCATTGGTCTTTAAGAAGTATCTACGCGAATATGCGACCAAAGTGCTAGAGGGTAGCACACCGAAGATCTTAACTTCATCGACATCGTTAGGTCGGTATAAAATAAACATATCTCGAGTAATATACATTATTAAATGCTGTTTAAAAATTTTTGTAGGTAAGAGTGTTTCACTACTCACGCGCGATATGCAAAATCTATCAACGGCAGCTGGTCAAGTGTTTCACAATTTCATGAAAGAGGGCGAAATTCAAAGATTTGCAAAAGATGAAATTGTGCGTATATGCTGCGTCTTGACCACATCGGAATACTGTTTGGAAACTGTACAGCAACTGGAGGATAAACTCAAAGAGAAAGTTGTAGCTGCCTACGCTAGTAAAATAGACATGTCCGAGGAGCGCGATGTGTTTCATCGGTAAGCAATCTGAACTAGCTGAACTACTTTTCAATGTGATTAAAACATTGCATACTTGCAGCATAATTTCGAATTGCATACAATTGCTGGTTCAGGATCTGGAAGTCGGCTGTGAGTCCGCGTTACAAGCCATGGCCAAATTGCAATGGCAGAACATCAGCAATGTGGGTGATCAAAGTACTTTCATCACCAGTATTTGCTCGAATTTAAAACAAGTTGTGCCAATTATTCGCGATACACTGGCTGCTTCGCGAAAATATTTCACACAATTTTGTCACAAATTTGTCAATGTATTCATTCCAAAGTTTATTAACGTACTTTACAAATGTAAAATAACACTCTCTGATGGCTCAAACAATGTGCTCGGTTGCGAGCAGTTGCTACTCGACACACATTCCTTGAAAACGGCGCTGCTTGATTTGCCGTCAATTTGTTCGAGTGTTAATCGTAAAGCGCCCACGAGTTTTACCAAAGTCGTTGTGAAGGAAATGACACGCGCTGAAATGATAATCAAGGTCGTAATGACTCCGGTACAACCGCCAGCACATTTCACGCAACAAGTGCTGAAGCTGCTACCCGACGTGACCATCGCCGAATACCAAAAAATTCTTGATATGAAAGCGGTAAAACGCGTGGATCAACTTCAACTAATTGACTTATTCAAGCACACAGCATCAGCAGCAGCGGTTAGTGGTCTAATAGACAACTCATACGCCAGCGCAACAGATCCGGTACCAACTACAAGTCAGGAAACCGAAACGTCAGTCACAAGTAACATTCCGACAGCGGCAAACAACACAAATCTAAATGCTACAACTAATACGCCTAAGCGTGCGTTTATCTTTAGTGTTGGCAGTTTTACGGGCAGTGCAAGTGCGGATAAAAGTGGTGACGGTTCATCTAATTCCGGAGATCGTGGGCGCATACGCAAATTAGAAAGTTTGATTAAGAAACGTTTACCATGATTTTTTTTCATTGTTTTTATTTTATTTCATAATATACAACTTAACAATTTTAATTTAATTTATGGGTTTTGCATTCCATTTATTGATTTGAGTCATTGATCGTATTGCGATTTAGCTCGACATTGTGTTTGATGAAATTTCTTGTATTGTAATGACTATGTATGTATAAACAGAAGTTCTTAATGGTATATAATATATCGTATGTATGTTTAGAGTACACTATAAACTATTTTTCATTTACCATTTCTTACGTGTATATTAAGTGTTTTGTAAAAGACAGAAATCTCTCGAACAGCACAACTAAACATATTCAGCGTGGTTCTTACAGAGCTATTATCTGTATGACTTAAATCTTGAAATTACTTTGGTTTAATTCTATGTATGTATATGTGTTTTGTTAGTGCACAGCATTCTCTACATCTTCTTCTAATGACTGTTTAAACGCATGCTAAAAATGAAGGATTAGCGGGGCTATCATCTCTGTTAGCTACAATATGCTAACGTCGCGTAGCTACGTAATTTTGCGTTTGAAATCAAATCCCTGCAAATTTTAAATACATAGTATTTATACAATTTGAGCGATTACTTAGGTTAACTATAATTAAACTGGTCGACTGACTGACTAAACTGCAACAATTTTGCTGGGGTCGACTTTCACGCGTAAAAATACTGTGTCATCCTTTATAAATGGACGTCGATGAAGCAAGTCGTGCGATATAAAGCGCGGAAAGCCAAAACCTAGTTGATCTGGCTCGGGACGTTGAAAATTTTTCCAAGTTGGATCCGGTACAAATGATTCAGCAACGCCGCCTTGACTACCACCGCACTGTGCGCCTTGCTCGAAAAGCGTAAATGTGATGGAGTGCGAGAAGGGCCACTTTAGCAAGGCATCATACTCGCCGGGCAGTACTTTGATGTAAACGGATACGTGAGTATTTTCACCAGGTCCATTACCATTCAAGAACATTGATGCTTGTAGCTTGTAACCATATTGGGATGTGTAGAATGGCGGTGAAACGAGCTCCAAACCATCTTTACCGCGCGCTTCATTCATTTTCGCCGACCAATCGGTTATTTTCCAAAGCAAAGTACCCGTATAGTTGATCGATAACTTGGAGACGGCAGATTTTAACATTTGTATCTGTTGACCTTGTCTTGCAGAAAGCGCTACCATCAGTGATAGATGCGCCGAAGCGTTCGACTCCAGATGACTGTCGAGTAAATGCCTTGGTCCTTTAAAGCGACAACCAGCCTCCTTAAAAGAACAAGCAACTGCAATGGCTTGACAATCCTGCAGATGCGCATCCATATCCTCGCGAGCGATCGGTCCTACTTCACAACCCTGACCGGGACATGCAGTTGGCATGCGTGGACACTGGCTCAAATGACCCGACATCGTATCTGCACTGAATTCCCGCGAACAGTGCAAACAACGTCGCAGTCGTTTCGAGCAGTCTTTCGCTTTATGCAGCGTCATGCGTCCGCGCAGCACACGTTGACCACACTTTGCTTCACAATATATTGGCTCCTGGACACAGTTACCATTGTGTTCGTCAAGTCCAGCACCCGAAAACTGACCAGTACAAAATTCGCATACTGTACGTCGCAGCGTACACGTATATTGTAAATGTTCCGTCATTACGACGCGTGGTATTTGCGCGCCACATTTATTTGGGCATTGCGTTGCATCGTGTTTGCAAACATTCAGATGTGCCTGTAATGAAGAAAGTTGGAGTTTAATAAAAATCAATTTTGGGTTTTTGATTTTGATGTTTACCTTTAGTTTACGCAATTCGTCAGACCATTTACAACCCTGCTTGTGATGTATACAGAAGACTAAAGAGCCCATAATGGCTTGCTTTGGATCTGGCCCAGGATAGATCTGTAAGAATGAATAAAAAAAAAGTTCTAATGATATTTTGGATTGGTTAAAATATTATTATAAGATTCGTTTAGCTTCCCAGTTATATAATAAATTTCCACACATTTGATTGATGCATTTTACTTCGCTAGAGAACATCTATTCTATTTGACTAAAAAACCTTAAACATGATACGTGAGTTTTCAGATTTGATTAATTAATGGTGCTTCTTTGAAATGTTTGGAGTATTAAACCGAATGATGTACTTAATAAATTTAATAATTTAAATCTATGTTGTAAACGTAAGCTCAAATGGATTTTGGTTGACTGAATCCGAATGGAAACTCGTGTTTATTATGAATTTGAACTTGTATATCAAGTGCGATTTAGTGACGAAAAATACTTAGAAATCATCTCTTTTGGCCCAATCTTTTTTGGTGGGTAGGGACTGTATAGAACAATACATTACTAGAAATCCCACCCAAGAAATGGGATACTTCGAAAACCAGAACAGTATATTTGATTTTTGTGCTGTTCATTTTGAGTACTCAAAACTTTACTATAAAACTTTCGTCCATCGAATATCATATCACCATTTTGTGGAGCTGTGTGAATATGTTAAGAATAAGAAAGTTCGAAATATAACAAATAATTATCCGGACAAATTTTGAGTTTTCATGTTTTTAATATTTCTGTATGTTACAGCATTAGCTAATCAGTTCCAATCGTACGTACAAACAGACGCTGTCGCGGCCTGAAATTAGATAGTTTTTATCTTAAAAGAATGTGTAAATGACATTCTTCGTCTAATGTCGGTAAAGGATATAGAAATTCCTTAGAAGACATGCAAAACGGTAAATATCTAAATTTAATTGATGATCCAATGCTATATCAACGAAGATTTCAAGGGACCTAAACTTGGTTGGATTTAAACTGAATATTGACACGGAAAGTAACGAATATCATAGTTCATATCAAATCTTTCTTATTGTACAAAAGATTTAGAACCATAAAGAATTTTGATTCTGCTCGTAGGATTTGATATTACATACACTATTTGATATCAAAACTTGAACGGAAAAATATCTATTTATAAATGAACTTCGTTCAATGGAGGCCAGTAAAAGCGCATTTTATGAATCGATTGATCTCCCGTAGATGTCCTAGATGTGTCCAACTATTAATAATTAATATATAAACTCAAAATAAAGAAGAAAAAAACATTTTTCTTTGCATGGGATCATTTCTTCAGCGCTGTTAGGAGCGTTCATAAACTGTTCTATTTTAAATACACCATCGGTGGCACATATGATTAGTAAATAGAATCAAAGCATGGGGCACAATGCAACAATATCTATGAGACAAAATACAATCAGATATTTCTCAATAAAAAATTTTAAAGAAAGAAAGAAAAAAGAAGTTACCATAAAAATACAAATGTATTAAATTAAACAGTCAGCAAATAAAATGCAAATTGGAAACATGTTAGCAACGAAACCACTAGCAATGAGATACTTTTTGTACAACAAACACATACATACATGCATGCATAAATATTGTATCTATGTAATTACGTTTCTCGTTTCAATTACAACTTTCCTGCTCCCGCTGCACGGCACTTCTTGTCCACAAACCTTATGCATTCAGCCGTTTGCTATTTTCGCCTTTGTCTTTCGTTCGCTCCCTTTTGTTAGTGGAAAGAGAAGCAGGTGAAGTTGCTGCATTGTATTGAAGTATTTTTATTTTTTTTTATCTTGTTTCAAAGCAGCTGCCTATACAACAACAGCAACTGCAGCGATGCTGTGTGCTTGTGGTTGTATCCGTATCTGTGTATCTTTGTATCTGAGTGTGTTTAGAATTACTTGCAATCTGTTAACTGTAGTTCAGAAATAAGCGGGTTGCTTGTCTTTTTATTATTGTATTTATTTCAGAAGATAGCAGATGGCATAGTGGTTGCTATTGCTGCTGTTGCTGCAATTATTAGCGATGACAATAATGAAGTTGATGTGTTGGTGGTGGGAGAAAAAAAAAAAAACAGCTATGGCGAAATTAACAAACGTTGATCATTTAGCAGCAGCACCTCGTTTGCTTTGTTGTAATCACAGCAGAGTGGCTGTTTAGTAGGTTTCTCTAAAAACCTTGTCTGTCTGTGTAGGCACAAACTAAATTTTTATTTACTATATCTCGCGTATTGCATTTGTACAACGTGTGATTCAAAAGTATCGATAATATAAAAAATTGGCACTACATGTGACGCCATAGGATTCGATTAGTCCAGACTCGCTTTGCTTTCCAACATTTCATTGCTACATTTCAGAACTATTATTGGCGCCAAACTAATTCACAAGATAAAATTCTTCAAAACAGAGAAAAGAAGCAACAGCAAGGAAAATAAAATTCACTTAGAAACACATCACACCCGAATCGATTCGAATTCAACTAAGCTCAGCCATCATATGGCAAACCCTCTACATCAATTGCTAATGCCATGTATGTGTCCAATCGAGCCAGCCACGTTACAGTTTTCACCTGAGACTTTGAGTTTAACTTTCTTCAGTTAAAATTTTTGTATTATTTATTCTGGATTCGATCCAGATGGGGCTATATTTCGATCTGGATCGGTGTGGAATAATTTACACAAGTTTTAGCGTAATTATATAAAAAGAACGCAGGAGTTCATGAAAAGCCTAATTATATTATCTCCTTCACTTTTATAGGATTTAAAAAACTTTAGGTATACAGTCGAACTTCCATATAACGAACTTCTTACTTACGAACTTCCATATTGCGAATTTTTGTTTCCATATAACGCAGAAAAAGTTATTATATTTGGAGCACTAATGAGACAAAAGGCCAAAGAACACTGGGACACGAAGAGTATGAAGCGAGTATTGGATGGTTCAATAAAAATAATATGCGGTGGTAGTGCTGATGCCAACAATCAGAATTGTGATCAATGGGTAATGGATGTTTTGCCAAGATTGAATCAGAAATATGATACAAATGACATCCTTAATGCCGATGAGAAAGGATTGTTTTTCAAATGTTTACCAAATAAAATACTGGCATTTAAAAATGAAAAATATTTCGGCGGGAAACAGTGCAAAGAGAGAATAACTGTCATGGTAGCAAGCAATATGACCGGGTCGGAGAGGCTTACTTTCCTTGGTTCCGATTTGGTTACTATAGACGCTTTATTTAGAGCTGAATGCACCATTTGAAGACTACGTCCGCGTTAATATTGATTTACTCACCAGGGGCAAGCCGCCCGGTGAAGATAAACTCAGAAGTGTTGTGGAAAGTCGTGGAATTTAGAATATCTCAGGTATGTATTTTATGTTTGTATGTCCATACAAATGTGTGTGATGTATATAACTTCTATATTTACAGATTCAGAAACAATGAAGAAGAATTGGCCAATGTTGGTACGGCGGTGTTACCTACATTAAAGCCAATTTCTTCATCAGTTAACGTATTCCGAAATTTTATGGAGGTGTGGATCAACGTACAGATTATTGTGTTTGAATCTTTAAATGTATTAGAAGATTTTGTGGAGGAGGAGAAATGGAGGAGTGTAATCATCATTTCTGTATAACGAATTTCCTACAAAACGAAGCGATTTTCTGGCCCCGTGATGATGAACCATGATGATTCTACATCATGTTTATTCTGATTGGAATGTTCCCTCCATTAGATTAGGTAACTATTCTGAATTAAAATGTTGGAAGTCTTTGAATCATGTCTTGTAGACATTCATATAAAATAATCATAGTTAAAGTTACTTGACTTGTTTATAAACTGGTTTACCTTAACAAGGATGGCAAAAATTCTGCACTTTTTTAGCAGCGGGTTGCAACTTAAATCACAGCTAGCATTTTCCACTCGCAGCGTGGAATTTAAATTCGTGGTAAACGTTTCATATTGAATGTTGGAAAACTAGTTTTTCCAAATGCCAACAATGTGCAATGCGAACTCGAACTCAACTCTGCAATTCAAATATTCAACGGTAGTCGGGTCGTGTCGGTACCATATGCGCTTTGTCTGTCTCAAGCGCCTATTATCGGATCGGATAGGGACGGAACGGAACGGGACTACGCATAATTGTGTTCAATGTTCACATGTGTGTTTGTGCGTGTGCGTGCATGCATTGTGCTTGTATTTTCTTTTACTAAAACTCACCCTAATTTAGGAAATTGTATAAAAATGCATATGCATGTGTGTTGGTTAAAATTAACTGCCTGCATAGGAAGTGCATGCTTGTAAGACCTTCCTCTATTCTCCATTTCTGTTACTCATTCGATCGTTTCATTTCATTTCTCATTTACTCCTTCTGCATTATTTAATGTTACTCATATCATCTGCCATGCGGCATATTAAATTTTTTGGTTCGCATGTTGCTCACATGTGTTGTTTTTGTTCTTTTGTTGTTGTTGCATATGCTTTACGCTTATTTTTATTTTCATTATTTTTTTTTATTTTTATTCCAAATATGGCGACATCCTGTTTAAGCCTGTCTGTAAGTGGTTTCAGTTGCCCTGTTGTTATTGCTTCTGTTGTTGACGCCTGTATGGGGGTCAAATATGTGCACACATATGTATGTATGTATGTATTTAAATGCGTACATCCGCCATATATGTACGTACGTAAAACATTCACACATCCGTTAACAGTTGCGAAGTTTGCGTATTTATGTTTCTTTTTTTAGAAACCCATTGACCCTAAGGCGTTTATTACTTGGCAGCTATTTAAATTACCTAATCAATATGCGCAGCTTTATCTATTCTGATTCAACGATTGTACATATTTGCATTATATAATTCTCGTCGTTTGTTTTTATACCCTTTACTCATAATGATAAAGATACTGCAACTCAATGTAACACGCCAAAGCGTTGAAAATCGAGTCGATATCGAGAACTTCGCGACTTTAAATTCGCATATTTAACGAACTTGTCAACCCTTCTTTAAGGGTTAGTACGCTTAAATCCTGACTCATTTTTCCCAGTTTTTAATATAAAGTTTTTTTTTTTTTTAAATATTGCATCCATATTGGAACAATAGAAGGTTTAGCCATATTCACATCTGCCCCCTATGAGGGTCTTTGCGTGCAAAACATTTTGTTAAATTGTATTGATGTCTTGAAACAACAAATCTTACACTAAGCTGACTAAAATATCCCACACAGGTCCAGATAGTAATGGTTTCGGAACATATATATATTTACTAGCCACATGATCCGGAATAGCTCAAAGAAAGTATTTAATTGTACCTCTATTAAGCTCCCCAAATTATAGTATATAATTTTAGTATACCATACAAGACATTATCTACTGACATTTTTACTACTGCGGTAAAATTGGAGCGGGAGTGTATGCCAAGAGTTATTCGTCTATAATATTTTTATGAAACTGAAAGGCAGACGGGCGGACAGATATGGCTATTTCGGCACGTCTGATCGAGCTGTTTTCGAATATATGAGCATATATACTCTACGGGATCTCCAATGTTTCTTTGATATGTTAAATATATTTTGACGTTTGACTAAATACAATAACATTTTCTGCCAAAACAAAATATTATTAATGGATCGCATAACTTCAATGAAATTTAACTTTCCACCAAAATAAAGTCATACTAAGAAAAACTGAGTTTTATAATTTTAGTAGATCATTTAATACTTACAATTTGTTCCAACTCCGTTATAGGCATATTGCCCTGATTTCCGGGCTGTGTTGAATTATTTGACGCAGCTGACGAATGCGATGAAGAAGATCGCGATGTCGAGCAATTAGAGTTTTTATTTCTGGGTGGTGTTGGAGGTGGTAACTGTGGATTTGTATTATTCAATGTTGAACAATCCTTGGAGTTACGATTCGGTGATAGACGCGAAGGAAAACTTAGAGTTTTAGTCCACTGTGCTAAGGTTCGCACCATTTTGACGTATTTATTTAAATTACGAATAGTAGTTGCAGTAAGTGTTTTTTTTTTAGATTTTTACAAAAATCAATTTTTATTTTTAATAAAAATTCAATTTAACAACATATACATAGTACACATTTTCTTATTGTTTAGTTTTTTGCAATTGCTAATTCAACTATTTTTACATACATAAATATGTTTCTTTGCAAAAGTCTTATTTCACAATTATTTTAAATCTTGACTCGTGAGAACAGAATGAACCGAATAAAAAATGCGCACGCGTGACTCGACTCGACTCGCAACTCAAACTGATCGAACCGGTACCAATGCTAGCTCAGAAGCAACTGACTGTAAACAACAAACAAGACGAGATAGCGCAGCGGCGAGATACAGCTAGCGGCAGCGAAGGCTACGTATGCAGTCACTAGATGCGAGTAAAAGAGCGCGCTGTATATGAACATGCTGAACATGTTCATTCACATTCTTTTTATACCCTGTACGCAAAGAGACAAGAGTATAATAAAACTATGCGAATGTATGTAACAGGCGGTATGATTTTTTGGTTATTTGAAATAACAGATCTCAGAATGGTAGAGGTACAAACTTTTTTCTGAAAATTATATAATGCTTGTTATTATGTATAATAAATGTGCAGGTTAATTTGATTGGTATTAAGTCGTGGATTCAAAACATTGGTAGAATATTTCATCATACACTGCTCTGGAGGGCCACGTATATATGTATATACTGAAGGTGTTTCCGACTGCAAGCGATTTGGAATTTTTTGACAAGATTTTGATGGTGTTTATTGTCTATTGAGAACACAAATTGCTCTATGAAACACCTATTTTAAAGAACTTACATCAAAGAATTATGTGTTATAATAAATTACAACTTTTAATTTCTGTAAGGCCATATGATGGATTCAGTAACAAACTATGATTAGCAAATAATAGAAACATTAGATTAATAATCTTGAACGAGCCTTCTTTTGAGCGCTATTAGTCGGTAAAAAAATAGATCTCCTGCAAGGTAATTGATTGTTTAATTGATTTTAATGTGGGAAAATAAACATCTCTGTCGAAAGAGTACTACCACAGATGAAACCCCTTTTATAATCTGATATATGTCTGATATATGATATATGTATACCATCCGTCGTATGTGTGAACAGAAATATCTCAGAGGCTACGACAGATATAGCTACCAAACTCGTAGAATTAATGTCTCATTATCAAAATGCAGAAGAACGTGACATTTTGTGGGTACCACACCCACCCCAATGTATATTAGACTTTATAATGTACACAAATCAGAAAAACTTTTTTAAATAATAAATTTTTTCATCTTTTTTCTTTAATTGTTCATTTATTTACACCAGTTGAAAATGTTTTGCTATGTATTCCGCTATCGATTTGGGGTCCATATCGGATTGTTCAAAAAATTTAAAATATATGTTGAATTATATGTTTCGATTTTTCCAGTAATCCTTTTTCTATAATAATTCTTATTATGCGAGGGTTCTTCGAAATACCACGCTTGGTTACTGTAGTGATGTTGGCATTTAATATGGGTGGTCACCGACAGTGGTAATAAATTGTAAAAAATTGGTCACGTTGTATGGGGTCGTTTACATGATCGCTAGTAAAATACTCCGACTTTAGACCGAATAAAAACGAAATGCACTCTCAATCAATTGTTTTATATAGAATACTAACGGACCCCGCTTGTGTCGCTCCGGCTCTTCTTTGTGTTCATTTTGTAAAGGTGAGATATTGCCAAGAATGAAATTTTTTAAGTACTCTGCTACGCAAGCCTTTGAGTTTCTCTTTTAGAAAACCACGCCACAACATGTATTTAGTGACTAAAGATTGGCCTGATACACAAAAACTCAGCAAAGTTTCATTATAATTGGTTGAACGGATTAAGAATGCAAATGTAACGAAAAAGCCAACATATATTTTTTATTGTATATAAAATACCAGCTGTACCCGGCACGCTTTTCCGGGCCTAGGAAAAAATATGTTGTTTATAGACAGCTAAATCCTTTCCACTTCTTCAATAGATCTTACATTTCCCGGTCCCAATAACATGTACTCCAAGTTTCATGACGAATGTTGTATATCATTTCTATGGGGAGCGGAGTATTGCCACATCCAATTTTGTAGGATTACAAATAAGTAGAATTACTTCTCCCTATCCAATTAACACATGTTCCATATATTATTTCTGCAAATGTTTATCACTTATATGGGGTGGGGCACTTATTCGTGCAGTAAGAAGTGATCATAAGCTTGGTCATAAGCTAGGGAAACATTTAATGTGTATGTTAGGCGAGCTGTACTGGTTCAGGGCATCTTACAGTCGGTTACGCCCGACTGTAATTTTCTAACTTGTTTTTATATTATTTTTCTTTTAATAATAAAATATTTGCTTTTTTATAAAATCTTCGCTTTTTAAAAAAATCTTAAATATGAAGACTAAGTCAACATATGCACGGCTAGCATAGCGTATTTCAAAGTCATGAAAGCACAACTTCAGCATTCTTACTGGAACTATGGCACGGGACGGGACGAGAAGCTCCTCTTTAAACAAGATGCATCCGGCAATTTTCTTATTCTCTCCTTATACGGAACAGCAATGCGACCTTGCCAAGGTTGGCATTGCCTAAAACGCTGCGCTAAGCCAAAAAAACAAGAAAGATCATTTTATTTCTCCGCTTCTTCTCCTTCTTTACACATATTGTCTGTGTGTGTGAGTGTATGCGTGCTTAACATCTGTGCGTCATTCTGCTTCTCGCATTCGTCTTAACTGATATTTTCGCGCATTTTCTCTAAGCGCGCAGCTGCCACACTCCGGTTAACAAACTGAAAGCGGCTTAGATTCGGCAAAGAGTGTGAGACCGACCGTGATAAATACATATAGTCACGCGCTAGAGTGACCGCATCTTCTACAGATGTGCTAACTTTCACGAACGATGGTAAGATGAATCGTGAGTCGTTTATATTATACATTCATTTGTACTTTTTTGGGGTTGTTTACAACATAAATAAATTCAAATGGATATACATACATATGTATGTATTGTGTACTCTACAACGACAGATGTTTTTTAAATGCATTCTGTAAATGCATCCACATCTTGAGCGTTCGGCACTCCATTATTGATGTTCTAAAGAAAATCGAATCGAGCGCTGCATCAACAAAGTCAAGGACAGCTGGCAGTATAAATATGTTTGTTAAATGGATGTACATATGTATTTAGATGCATTCATAGATATACATACACTCATACATATGCACGTAAGTACGCGCCAACTCACGTGTGGGCAATTGAGCATTCGGCATTCCCTATTGCGGGCTACGTAAGTAATTAAAATCCAATGTATTAATATATTCAATTTGACCTGCATTTTATATACATATGTATGTAAATTCTGATATGTGGTTTCTTTGCTTGCGTGGGCTGCCGTCCATAGTGATACATACATACATATGTATATTGAAATTAAACTTTAAATTTAGACTCTTCTCCTTGGTCAATTAAAGTGTATAAAGTGGTACCCGCATACAAACCTATACATCGCAATCTCATTTTAAAATTTTTGTTGCATTAAGGCCGGTAAAGTAAAATTCCGGGCTCAGGAGAACATACCATACCGAACCTAGCATTCATTTTTGTTCATAATTCACAATAATTGCAATTCATCAATATTTTTAAAAATCCAATAATAAATTTATCACCCGCACCCTATTTTGGCATTTTTATCTAAGTCGCTCCTCTGAATTTGACCAAACAAAACAGTTTTCCTTTCCTGGTCTAAATAAAGTTAATATGTCAGTTTGAGCTCAAACGGTTGAATAGTTTGGCTGATTATAAGAAACATACAAACAAAATTCAATTTTATATATGTATGTATATACTATGTTAACCCGCGGCTTCGCACGCGCCTATCTTTTCACACTTGTCCAATGGATGTTGCTTGTTCCGATAAAATTATCATTTATCGCTGTGCCTCAAATGGATGCAAATGAATCCAATCGCATTAACATGTATACCAAATATCATCCCAGCACCTGAGATGAAAAATAAACTAAAGTTAGTGGTGAGAACTGAGTTACCTAAAAAAAAATGTTCATGCGGTAGTCAGGATAACTCATGACGTCATCTAAAATTAAAAAAACCAAAAAGATTTCCTTAGTACATAAGTGTATCTAGGATTTGAACGAAGGAGCTAACAAAATATTCGTTTTTGAATTTTTGGTATAGGTTTAATCAAAAAACTTTGAAATTTACCCAAAAATTATCTTTTTGTTTAATTTTAAAGTAAGTTGTAATTGAAAAAAAATCCTTCGTTCAGAAGTGAGTATTTAGTATGTTAGTGTGCCAAGTTTGGGCTAAAAATGGTTTTCGAGAAATTTTGATTTCCGACTCAAAAAAAAGTTTTCAGAAAACGAATCGTCGATTCCAGCTGCATAAAGCAACTCGCCTGCAGCTGCTGCATGATCCAAAACATCATTTTGGTTCATATGAAATTAGAAAGAGAGAAACAGAAAAGAGTAGCTGCAACAAAACACGTTCCACGACAAGTGTGTTGACGGTCAAGAGAGACCGATCGACCGGAGATTCAATAGTCTATATGTTATAGACTATAACTTGAAAAGTTTTGCTTTCATTGACTTCAAGTTTTGTGATAATCTTTCTTATAAGTTCTAGTATCAGAAAAATAATTTAAAAAAATTGTTTTTCCGACCATTTTTTCTCTTACGCAAACTTTATACGAGTGACCCATTTACACTGGTTTCGGGTAATCTGACATCAATTTCGGACTTTGGATTTCAAAATAAAGAAATGATATCCGAGGAACCATAACCACCCACTTCGTATATTGTTGTCACCAGTAAACCATGAGTCCATTTCTGTGTATTTTTCATCGCTGAATATAAAATTTCTTTGTAACATATTTTACAATACAAAAATATTCAAAAAAGATGCTTTTTGAAACTGGAGGATATTAGTGACATTCCGACAATGAATTCGGAGCTCTTGTCTGATTACTCTGGTCCATTGGACATCATACTTTTTGTAGGGCTGCGTTATAAAAAGCAGCAAGGTTTTCTTATAATTTTTAAGAATAGTTATTACTATGGAAATGTTTAGAATATGAACTGCAAAGCGTGACCTCTAGTTAGCTTTTATTAATATACTAGCGGACCCGGCTTGTTCTGCTTTTTTCAAATCTAATTTTTCAAGTCTAATTTTTTGATTTATGATGAAATGCTACGATTCTTAGATGGCCTGACATTGCCTGCTACGCATTGATTTGTGTTTCTCTTTTATGTGAGCAAGCCGCACCGTGTATCGAGTGACTCCAGATTCCCTGATATCTGTTGTCCTTCTATGCATAAGGTAGGCTGCAAGGTTTATGAATTGTGGGTTGGATTTTGAAGAAAGCCAAGAATTGTAGCCCAGCATACTTCCCTTAACACGGTCTATCACAATCACCCACCATCACACACGGAATCCTAACGCATAAATATTATTCAGGAGACTGATATGATAATCATATGAAGTATATTTAAACTATTTGGGATTTATCTGCATTATTATGGGAAGTATGTCAATTATAATTCTCATAATGTTTTATTAGTTCTGGATCTCGATTATTATATTTTACGATAAATGTATTAAGCCTATACTCTGCGGGGGAGTCTATATAACTTCCGAAAGTTTCATGTTAATCGGATGAATGATAAAGTAATCAATAAAGGACAGACATACAAACATACTTACATTCAATTATATAAATATAGATAGATAAATAATATGCAATAAATTGATTACGTATCCCCATTTCTTTCCATGCACCGTTATACTACGATTCTTTTGTAGTTACTGCATCACACTTTAATTAATAAGTCGATCTCGGAATTTGCATATTTTGGACCGGTTTTTACAGATCTAAACATTTAGTTTTTATTAAAAGACGATGGAAATTCGAGCATTTTTTATTTGCATATTTAGGTATATAAAATATGCAAAAACATAATTTATATGAAATAACATATTACATACAAGAGAATAATCTGGGTAGAAAGTAGTTTTGTATTCGGATTTAAATTTGCAAATATACCATTTAATTAGCAAAATACGCTGGCTTTAAAAAAACAATGTCAATGGAGAGAAGAATGGATGACTTTCAGTTGATGAAACAAACAATTGGTAAGCTTTGTTGTGAGTCTGGTTTTTGGAAACTGCTTGCAATTAGAAATGGTCAACAATTTGACAATAGCGCTGTACGTAAATAACTCTATTCTATAACAGATATACCTCTTCTTGTCACGGATCAAAATGGATACAAATTTAAAAGATTCTTTCTACTATTGTTTCACCTGATTGGAGCTTGCTTAACTGCACAGCGGATATAGTATCCACAAATTTCTGGGCTATATGTTTCAAAAATATAAATATTTAATGACTAAAAAAAGGTCCGGGATGAAAAAAAAGTTGGACGCAAGTTCTGAAAGAGAGTTCATTTCAGCTGCGTCTAATTCTTTGATGTCGTTAATACGATTGCAGTCTGATCCAAATGTTAAAGCTTCCCGTTCGACTATTCGGAGGACTAGTAAACGTTCGCAAATCATCGACCTGGAAAAACAATTGTTTTTTGCCAGGTCGATTGGGTGGAGCCGTCTCTTTATTCTAAGTTCAGATCTCTTGCGGCTCTTGATCTTGGCAGCAATGCCATATACTTGCATTTCATAGCGCCAGGCTGGTGCAAATATTGTTTTATTCCATAAGCCAGCAAAGTTTACGTATCCTTTCATATAAAGAATTTACGACTTTGTTAATATGGATTTTAAAAGTGAGTCGTGTATCCAGATATTTATGCCCAGTCTGAGGATCCAAAAGCTTATCATAAAAGTATAAACCCGGGCAGTCATCTCTGTGCAGCGAGTGGGTCACGCTGGCGCACTTGTCCAGGTTAATGACTATGTTCCACCCTTCCAGATAAAGTTGGAGATAAGCCGCCAAGGAGAACCCTAATTAACTGTACCGGTGTTCCATGGGACTTACGGAATCCAAACTGAAAGGGTGGTATCCTCCTCCTGACTTAATCGATTGCAAGTATTCTCGTTACAAAGCACCTCTTAAAAACCTTTGCTGCAGTTGATAACAAACTGATTGGTTTTTATAATTCCAATGCTGACGGATTGACCATCAGCCCTCCTGATCGGGAATTTCGGGGACACTTGCTTTTTATACCTCTTAGCCAGAGTCCACAATGAGTGTCTTGTGCTCGCATCAGGGGTAACATTTTGTAGGAAACGATCGGTGTCCTTCTGCCTCTGCAGCGTCAGATGCTTCCTGTTTCTACTGACGACTCTGCGGTAGATCTATTTAAAGCAAGGCCTCTATAGCTGGGGAAGTCTGTTTTCAAGACTAGAATCTTTCGGATTCCAACGCTACCACAAGAGGTAATTGATCTGAAGTAAGCTGATACTTAGTCCTTATTGACAACTCTTCTGGTCGCATGCCATTGAAGATGAAGAAGTCGATGGCGCTGGGCTTATAACCGTATCCTGGATTTGGGTAGAAGAGTTGAGAACTGCATTCTGTAAGCACCTGCCCCTTCTGTCCGCTCAAAAGATGGTCCACCGCCTGTTTTGGCGTTGAAGTCACCATCGATAAGAAACTTTCCTCTCAATCCACGAAGGACTTATTCGAAGTCTGGTGTGGACCAAGGGAAATGAGGGGGGGGGGGGGGATACTATTAAATTGCCTCGGCAGCTGGTTACATGAGTAGAAGCTATTTGTAAGCAAGATATGCTCACTGGAGCTAATTGAAAGTATCTAACAAAAATTTCCGCTTAATAAAAATCACCCACTACCCTATTTTTGGGCTGATCCGCCTTATGTATATCGTATTCTGGTACAAAAATTGAAAATCCAGTTCGAAGTCAAACACCAGTAATGAGCATAATGTCAATTTTATGTTCACTGAGAAACAGCTGCAGCTTCACGACATGTCCTGTGAGCCTACAGCATTCCACAATCCAAGGCTGAGTAGGGCATCATTTATTAGCATTCATCAGTTATAGTTGTTTGAAGAACTGTTTATTTTACCTCAGATGCTTAAACAGAATGTGAGGTTTTCTGTAGCAGCTGAGGATTTCTATATAACCCATTTTCAAAATTTATCAGGAGAAAATCACATAATGAGTTTAGTCATGGTCGGAGGGGCCGTTGCCGCATCCCCATATAAGCGATAAACAAAATTCAAAATATCTTCGCATATAATTAATATACGCGGATGATATTTGGTATACACGTTGTTGGGATCAGGAGATGTTAGATCTATCAGGTGTTTTATAGGAAACATACATATTTATAACACTCATGGGTGTAGCTAGTATAAAAAATGTTTAGATTAATTAAATTAAAGTGTTTAAACTGCTTTTATATTCATATAAAGACATAACTGATGAATGTTTGTTCAAATTCAAAGTTGTAGCTTACGAAGATCCCAATCATGAATTTCTAAAAGCGCGCTCTTACATAGTAATTAGCATTTATGAAACATAAAAAAATTGATTTTAATTTTCGTAGATAATCATATTCAAATGCCTTAATCGATTGAAAATCACATTTATTACTCCCGCATAAAGTAATTAAAAGACTCATTGCTTTTACCGTAAATGCCTCGTTATATCAAGTTTATTGATCTAAATATGAGTTGAATGTAACAACAGGATAAATTTATTTGAATAGAAGTATTCAACTCTGCAGGGAAATTACAAACACGTATTGTAAGTGGTTAGTTTTCTTACCATGGTGAAAAGTTTTAAAACAAAAACAAGATCACATCGTGGAGGTTTAAATTTGTAAAATGAAAAACGCAGTTCTACTCGTACTTTGCAGACAGATAGGAAAAAGGAAGTTCAAATAACTTTTGTTAAAAAAAAAAATAAAAAATTATGTATCTTGAAACTCAGCTGCAGCGACTGGAGTGCAATTTAAAAGGGACTGGTTTGCTTCACCGTTGGTTAGCCAAGCATTACAATATTCTTCAACGTGTACGAGTAAATTAATGCAGAAGTGGTTGATATTCAGCATAGAGCGCATGCTACAGCTAAAGAATGCCCGCATGAAGCGTGCCATAATAACTTGTAGGCACATGCCCGATACGGACGAGTTATCACCAACATAAATTTATTATACAGAAAATATTGTCTGCGCCTTCGGGAGTCAAAGAGTAGACCAATACATTACCAGTGCACTACGAGTAATTTTTTTTTCAAAACATTTCGAGCATAACTAGCAGAAAAGCTATCCAAACATACCAACTCGGCCCTGACAATGATAATATTTTAAAAAGTTATGCATAATCGTTGCAAATATGTACGTATATACTTTTAATTTTGAATAAATTTAATTTTAAAGCAAAAATTAAAATAATTTAAGCAATTGTGATGTCATCTGTATAGTACAGCCAAATAGAAGGCGGTGGTAACTCTACAGTAGAGTCTTCTTCATCAATTAAGCCATTATCATCGAGAGTGCCAGTCAGCTCGAGTAAACCAGGCTCTGCTCCCTAAAAGTAATAAATCGGTTAAAGCAGAAAAATCAATAGCTCTGCAAAGTGTAGTACACAGTGAGAGAACTTGCGCCAAGCATAACTGCCAGCATGATGATTATAGCGCTCCTTATATTTTTGCTGTATATCCAAAATTGTGTCCTCATCGCAGACTGTCATATACTGAGTTTGAGCTGTGAGCGTATTGATAATGCGCAAACGTCTTGGTCGGCGTGTTAGGCGGCCTATATGATAGAACGGATCCTGGCTCCACATTTCACCTTTCGTTCCAGCCAATTCACTAATGGCCACCTCCAGTATAGGTGGAAACAGCACTCGCGGGCGTCCAGTTTCTGGTGATATTTCGGTCTTTGGCAGACCGGTTTCGTGAAAGAAATGCGATAAGTTTTTACCGCCAAAAGCCATTAAGTAGTCAAGATTCTAGTTTGAAGTACAAATAATATTGATTGTGTCAACATTCTTAATTCGTACTATTCAACTTACTCGATTCCAATGGTCTATTCTATCCTTGATCATAGGCGTTAAATTTATAACATTCTCGTGTATTACAATCCAAAAATCGTCTTTGGCATTATGAATAACGACTTCGTCGAACAAGTAGTACCGCATGATCTATTTATGGCGTTTTTACAAAATTTCAAAATTGAATAAAATATTTTTGACTAGTGTCTCGATGTAATTGTTTTTTAATTTAAAGTTTTTGAGAAACACAAAAATCAAAAGGGTTTCAAAGAGATTTATCAGAAGTTTCTATATCGCAACTAAAGAAAATAAATCTGTTTGTTTGAAGCCTATAGCTTTCTTTGCATTTTCTGTACAATGTAAGTATGGACTCTGTATTCGAATTATTATTGGCGTAGGGTCCATGTTATAGTTGA
The DNA here is from genome assembly GCA_035044805.1 of Leucophenga maculata. Lineage (NCBI taxonomy): Eukaryota > Metazoa > Arthropoda > Insecta > Diptera > Drosophilidae > Leucophenga > Leucophenga maculata. Next base: position 797,204 of record JAWNNP010000198.1, on the reverse strand, counting down.
CATAAATGAAGCAATGTTGTGTAGTATATGGTGATTGGTTAGTGTAAAATTTATAAATTCTTGATATAACATAGGTTAATGCTTTGCGGTGGCCAATAAAAACCACAGATACTTTAGGACTTTGGGTAGTTGTCGTAAATTGTCAATGTGTGTTGTAAAATGTTCCTTCAGATACTTTTTTATACGACCTTCGACTCTTAATATACATAAGTATGTAGATTAAGGTTATACAAATTTAATACATCCTTCCATCACACAGCTTAAGGTCTAATATTCACACTAATATCCACATTATTTCCAGGTTATTTTTAGTGCAAAAAAAAATTAAATAAACAAGAGAAAACGTTAACTTGAGTGAAACCTGACCTTTTGCTCGGCTATGCTGGCATGTAGTATATTTTAGTAATCAGATTTGCTAGACAGTTGAGCTGTCTAGACCTTAACTCTTCATAACAATTTATACAAAATCAACCTTAATTATTAAAATTTTATACCAAACCAAATTGGATTCAACTTTGTATGTTGTGTGCCAACTTCAAAACAACTGTTATTAACAAGAAAGACTTCGAGATACCCAATAACACCATTGAACCTTAAATTGATATGGATGAAGCATTCTCAACTAGATCCGTGTGGGTTGTTTTATTGGGATTGGTGTAAAATTCATAGATTTTTTTTGTGTAAAGATGAACTAAACCAAATCAGAATGCACCCTCTAGAGATGTTACGTGACAGAAATGAAGCTCGAAAATTCTATCAAAAGGTCAAGCGTCTGACTGAAGGTTTTAAACCCGGAGAAACTTTCTGTAAGGATGACAATGGAAATCTGGTAACGGATGAACAGGAATCACTGAGATTATGGAAGAGTCATTTCACCAACCTATTTGGAGGCGATGAAGCGCATAATTCTGCCGATAGAGAAATGACACCGGAACCACCAATTAATGATGGCACTATTGTAGAGCCACCGGACTATAACGAGGTCAATTCAGAAAAATAACAAAGCGGCAGGCTCTGATGGGCTGCCAGCTGAGTTATTTAAGATCAGCGGCGAAGAGTTGGTTAGGAGTATGCACCAGCTTTTATGCAAGATATGGTCCGATGAACGCATACGTAATGACTGGAATCTCAGTGTCCTATCTTTAAGAAAGGAGACCCCGCTGTTTGCGCCAACTACCGCGGAATATGTCTCCTTTCCATTGGATATAAGACTCTGTCGAGCGTATTGTGCAATAAGCTGAAGCCATACACCGATTCACTGATAGGACGATATCAGTGTGGCTTCAGACCAAAAAGGTCGACCAGTGACCAAATATTCACATTACGCCAAATCTTTGAAAAGACCCTAAGTTCAACAAAGACACTAACCACCTATTTGACGATTTTAAAGCCGATACGATCGAAGTTTTTCCACACCCTGTCTGCACTAGGTATCCCGGCAAAGATTGTTCGTCCTCTTCAATCCCTTTGATACCAAGAGAGGCGATTTTTTCCATCTTCTGATGGAATACATCCTACGCCAGTTCCCGTACATACAGAGTATGTCGGGCTCGATCTTCCAAAAGGAAGTGATGCTTACGCCGATGACATCAATATCATCGGTACGCAGGAACGGCGAGTCTGCAAGACGTTCTCAGAGATTGAAAAACAGTCTCGGCTCATGGATCTAACGGTGAATGAAGACAAGACGAAGTACTTGGTGTCGTCTCGCACTCCGTCATCGCGTCTTGGACGGTCAGTGACGATGTAGAATTTCAACTTCAGTGTTGTAGAAAACTTCATATATCTTGGAACAGAGATAACCAGCAACAACAACGTCAGCCTGGAGATCAGCCGAAGAATCACGCTTGCAAACAGATGTTTTTTTTGGCTGAGCAAGCAAATGAGAAGTAAAGCCCTCTCTCGAAAGACGAAAATTAAATCTATAAGACGCTGATACTCCCGGTCCTATTGTATGGCGCAGAGGCATGGACCGTGATTGAAGATTCTTCGCAGGATTTTCGGTCCTATTAGAGTCAGCGACGAGTTTAGGTCCCGTATGAACCGCGAGCTGTACGAGCTATTCGATGACGTTGACATAGTCAATCGCATAAAATTCCAGCGAACTGCACTGGGCTGGGCACCTCATTCGAATTGATAGAAGAGCTCTAGCACGCATGGTTTACATGGGGGCCCAAACTTGATTGGTGGACGCCGAAATAGAGGAAGACCGGGCACTCGATGGAATGACCAGGTATGGAGAGATCTCTCCGTACTTGGCATTCAAAACGACTGGCGCCAGCGCGCACAAGACTATGGAGGCTGGCGCGCCTTCCTAGACGCGGCCATGACTGGTAGACGGCCATTTAAGTAAGTAAGTACACCCTCTAGTGGCCGATATGGACCGATAGATATTACCGGAATTCAGTTAAAATACACCATTTGTAATGTTGTTAGCTAAAAAAATAACAAACAAATTTTTCATACAATAACTCACATAGGAGGAGCTGAATTTGATTGGTACTATCCATCCCATCATCACACCTTGAAGATTCTATCTATATTCTCCAAGTTCTCGGTGTTCATATGGACAGCCAGTCAGACGGATATGTTGATATCGAATCGACTATATGTATGGGGGCTACCTCCTTTAGTGGTCCGATTTGACCCTTTATGAAATTTTTTATTGATCGCAACACCATGCCTAAAAGGAATCTCAGCATTCACGTTAATCGCCTCAGACAAGAGCAGCTCAAATACGTCAAGCAGAAGAGATTTCCTCTGAAACCACTCAGAAACCGTTCCGAGTCATAGAGTGTACATCTGACAAGCGCGTGTTAGGGAGTGCAGTACAGAACGCTTGCAGCGGTTTGATAGATAAATTGAAAGAACCTCACAATCCAGGGAATCTAGCGCCGAACGCTCGCAACTTGTATCTATATTTCGAGCGGAAGAGTCTTCTTCTGAAACGAGCTTTATTGCCATTATGGGAGGAGTTACTTTCTTGTTTGCTGGGGATTTTCGGCAGACACTCCCTGCTGTTACATAAGGGACACCTGCAGATGTCATCAAATACTGTCTTAAATCATCTACCTTATGGAGTTCTATTCAACAACAAAATTTGAGAAAATTAGAGCCTATCTTGGTGGAGACACGCATGAAGATTTCCTGCAACAATTGCTCAATCTTGGTGAAGGAGTTTTTCTTTATCTAGATTTGAGGACTTATTCTTCTAAAATCATTTTAAGTGAGACACTGGGTCAGATAGGAGCGTCTATAGAAGCAGTATGTTCGGGACACGAAAATTTACTTGAAACAGACTTTCACTGGTTATGTTCCAGGACCTATTTATAAGTCAAATAACACAGTCACCAATATTGACGATGCTGTCCACTTTGACCAAGAACTTCTAAATTCGCTTAATCTTTCTGACTTTTCACCTCACGAGCTATCATTAAAAGTCGGGACTCCTATTATGCTTTTAAGAAAAATAAGTCCTTCTAATATGAGTAATGGCACAATGTTAAGATTAAAGACTTGAAAGACAATTTGATTGTGGAGTTCATCCTCACCCGTCCTGCAACTGGCCAGCTGGCAAATATTCCAACGGATTTGCCAATATCTTTCAAATGTCTGCAATATCCACTGAAAACATCGCTCGCGATTAATATTAATAAGTTTCAGGGTCAAACCTTCTCTTTGGGCCAACTATATGTTGGCTTATCATGAGTTGGAAGTCCCGTGAAGCAGTACAGTTTACTACCAAACAATAACAAGACGTCAAACATTGTCTACAGAGAATGTCTTAGTCATAATTATAATCTTCCTTAAAAAATACTATTATCTATACAAATATTATAAATCCTGACATTAATTTTAAATTTAATGTTTAAAGAGTAAAGTCTACTAAGAATAATTGTTCCAATAGAAAAATGGGAGGTGCCAAGATCCAATATGAGAAAAAAATAAATGAAGGCGTTACAAAGCACGCCAGGAACGTTAGTATTTTATAGGAATGTTTTATAGCTATTGAGTTAGCTGATAAACCTTTTTTAGATCCGGATATTAGGAACCAAATAGACGTTGGGTTTTTATGTAAATCTCCTTCGCGAGGAAAAGAAAAATAAGAGTACAGTTCGCTATAAAAATTAATAATTTGAATTATATTTCTTCTGAGTTTAGTTATAGTTTATTAGTTATCATTGATAGGTTGATTTGGAATTACTGTTATGTTATGGATCATGGTTGCTATGTGCCTCTCCAGTTTTATGATGTTATTTTGTTTTGTATTTATTTATTTTTTTATTATTTATAATGCATGGATTTTAAATGATTTTATCCTTAAACGCACGGTTAACAGCCAATTTTTATTAACAGAAAAAAAACATAGTTTTGGTAAAAGGAAAATCCTCTGAAACTGAAATATTCTTTGGTTTTTTTTTAACGATTAATTCGTTTAATTTAATACATACATTTATAATACATGTAGAGTTTACTGAGTAAATGAATATTTTAAATGTTTATTGTTATTAAGTTTAACGCATATTAAACATCTAGTTTGGTTACTATTATGTTTTTTTACTACTTGCATTTAGTTGTGTGCTGAATTTTAAACAATTTAATGCATTTTTCTGCTGGTTTTCCTTCACTTTCATTATCATCATTCCTTTTAAAATGTATGCGTAGAGACAATTGTTTCATTTTAAGTTTGTTTGTGTTAATATGTTTATATAATATGTATATATATTTATATTTTTTTAACATTTATATAACTTTCATATTGAGAAATTCATCGGTAACATTTACATATAGAATTGAATAACACCTATGCATTATACAAGTAGTTTTGCTTTAAAATGTATGGAATAAATCGTACTTGTGATATTCAAGTTTAAGCGATTTTGTTTTCAAAAAATCTTTATGTAGGTATGTATGGTTAAACTACTAAATATAATATATGTTTGTATATTAATATATATTTTAATGTATATATATATAATTTCTTTGTAACATACACTCAAAGAGAATCGTCATAAAAATAATCTGTGCTCTCAGCCAGTATATATATTTTTTTTTAATATTTTTTCTTGCACATTTATAATCAATTTTCGAAAGAAATAAAACAACGACAAATAACATTTATGTACGATATATATATATTAATAATATGTTTTCTATATATGTTTCTACCCATAGCCTAAATATGTTCTTCCAAAAATGTATGAAAGCCTTGTGTTTTTGTTATGTTTGTGTGTTTGTGTATATGTTTTTTTCTTTCATTTGTTTATTATACTTTTTATTTATTTTTTCTTTTTATTAGTTTATTGTATTTATTTGTATTTGTATTTTTCATCGATCTATCAAGTACTTTGCGACTTTAAGACTTTAAGGAACACTCGACAGATCTTGTAGGTCACATTATTTGTTTATTTCAGTTTACTGAAAATATCTTAATAAATTTTAATATATGTTTCAAGTATAATGAGAAAAAAAAAAGCAAAATAATATATAAATTAAAACATATTTTTTGTTTTTCTGTAAACGTCGTTTTTAGTTAGTATACATTCTTTTGTCCGTAATTTTCATTTCTGTCTTATATTGTATTTTGTCTTTATTTTTAAATGTCTTTAAGTAAGTGTCCAATTTTAATTGTGGTCTCTAGCTCTTGTCAGTTCATACACCTGAGTTGTATTGTAAAGTTCTACTTTAAGTTCGTCGTTAGAGTCTAAGTCAGTGTTTAATTAAAACCAAAACAGCCAACTAATGGCTATGTATATAATTGAACTTTAATTTACACCATCATCAAAAGAGAATAAATTTTTGTTTTTCGGTTTTTTTTTCTTCTAATACAAAGATTATCATTGTACATATTGAATAATATATATATATGTATATATTACTATATAATGTATGAATTTAACTTTAAGCTACGCATGGTTGTTTCTAACTCTTCTATACATATAAGTATATATGCTAATGTAAGTTCCATTAATTGTGTTGTACACTTATTTAATTGAATAGTGCTTAAAAAGGCTAAAAATTAATTTTCGCTACTTGAAAAACGCTGGTAAATTATTTCACAATGGTATCTTAAACTGTCTGCGTTGACTTTTCGCAACAAATTTTATTTTCTAAACATAATCATTCTACCATTTTTTGTTTTTAAATTATTATTATATATGTAAGTCGTTTTCTTTTATGTAAATTATTTTATAAATTGTTTTAATTTTTAGGTTGCAGCTGCACTGTTGTTCTTTGGCATGCAATCCCCACAGTTATTGTAATATTGTTTTCTTGTTTTGCATTTAGATACTTTTCATTAGGTTTTGTTAGGACTCGAAGTAAAGACTTACGTTTATAGTAAATATTTCTTGTATTTTATTCATTTATTTTCATTTTTTTTTTTTTTTTAATTTTTTTTGTGCTAACACTTTTAACCTCTAAACATATCTCAAACATGCATCAAAAAATCTTAATAATCTCTTCTAATTGTATATTGAACTTTCCATCTAATGTAATTCTTGTTGAATGCATATGTTGTGGTAAATATTTTATTATTATGTATCTTATTTCATATTTTTTCATTTAAATACGTATAGACATGCACATAGGAATGTATTTTATTTAATGTGGGTATGTAGTTGTTTATTTTGTTCAATAATCGAAGCAGGTATTTGTTTATTTGATATATCTTATTGTTGTAAATATGTATTTTGGACATCCATTAGTTTATTTTTTTTTTTAGCCATTTTCAATATTATCAATATTATTATGTATTATGTTACGGAACACTTTTCACTTTATTTATTTTTTTATTATATTTATTCGCAATAGTAGACGTAGGCATGGCGATACATTTTTTTAGGTATACACTGTCTTCGATATAGCTTAATTTAGGTACATATTGTTTGATTTTTTTGTTGTATTTTTTTTTCTTTTTTTGCATTTCTAATTAAACATTGACAACGTATAATAATTACTTTTGAATTCCTACACTAAACATGAATTTCTTTATTTTTTTATACTTTTTTTATTAATTGCATATAATATTTATATTTTCCATGTATAGCAGCAGCTTGTCTGTATTTAGAAAATCTGTTGCGCCAGTGAAACGCCTGTTGGGAGTCTGTATATCGGGCTGGTTGATACACAGTCTCCGACATGCTCACAGCACAACAAAATCCTAAGCTACATCAAGACGCCTTATTAAAATGTAAAAAATAAAAAAGAAATTATATTATATTATTAAATTGAAAAATAATTTTGAAATCCTGCTACTATCAATCCAAGTTTTGCCTTTTTCGAACCGTTCAACTGCTGCGTTCCAATAAAAATAAAAATATAATTTAAACATTCTCTTTTCTTTGGAAAACCAGCATTTATTTTTTTGCACTTTTGACTGGTGTTGATTTTGTCGTCACATCCGCAGCAGGTTTTCCTTTTACTGCTGCTGTTGCTGTTGCTGTTGGCTGTTTCCCTTTGACTTCCTTCTTCTCCTCGCCCTCATCGACCGCCTTGCTTTCTTCCTCCTTAAGCGTGGTGCTGCTGTTGTTATCCTTGCTGCCGCTGTTTGGTGTTGCTGTTGCATCCCTGCTGCTGTTTGTTGCTGCTGCATCCTTGTCGAGTTCACGTTTCTCATTTGATTGATTTGCTGGTAGTGCTTTGAGTATAGCATGCACCTCCTCGGCAACTGCCATTAGCACAAATTCAAATTGTTGTCGTGTTGCTACTAAGCCGGCGCGTTGATCACGCAAGTGCTCAAGTGTTGCAGCAATATCAATCTCACGTGCTCCTTTGTTCATACGGCCCAACACGAGGTCTAACAGTATATATGCACCGGTTCGTCCGGCACCCTCGCTGCCATGCACCACAATTGGACAGGAGCGCCCACGATAGGATTTATTCACTTTTCTGTAATGCATATAACGGGAAAATTTGTACGAATTGAAATTAAAACTCAATGTGAAACAAACCTTCTAAAGTCCAAAAGTGCCTTTGCCTGCGTTGGCACTCCAGCCTGTGGCCAGGAAAGGAAGTGGAATTGTGTCACGGTGCGTGTTTCACTTGTACGTAGATTTTTCAAATAGAACGAACGCACTAAATAGTCATCGCACCAAATATGCTCGCTTACGAGATGTACCTGAAACCGAAAATATTACAAAATGTTAACAAATGTCAAACTTGTAATCTTTTCTAACCTCATAGATGTGATAGACCTCAGCGCCTTCTTCGGGCCAATAGCGCGCGCATGCAACTTCCCCGTTCTCCTGCAGACGACAGAGTGCCACGATAACGACAGCACCCTGTTCCCAAATCATTTGCCAGAAATGTGCTAAAGTCGAGGGCAATGGGCCTTGTGCTGCAACATAGCAAACTGGTGCGCGTGGATCGTGATCCGTCTGTAATTCAAGCATTATGAAAATTTTCCAATTGGTAGCGCATAGTTTTTTTTATGTACTTACAATCGTTGAAGCGTTAACATAGTCCAGACCGTCGGCGTTAGCCAGGTGATTGAGCACAACACGGGAATGATCATAGGGTAGCGGAGCACCGGTGCGATTTAGATTGGCGCATTGTGGCTGAGTTGCTGCTTCGCGCGCACTTGGTTCCGCTTCATAGCGGCACAGTGCATCCCATTCCCGCTGCAAGCGTCCTTTATTGCGCAAATGATCCTCCATGTAGGACTGTGACAGCAAATGTAATGTAGACAATATAATTTGTTTAGTTTTTTGCATCGACTTTTTGATTAGTTTATTCTGCTGAGTTGACTTACCAAAACCATGTGGCCCGTCGAGATATCCATGTTGGTCAGTGCTGGCTCTTCACTCCATGATGATGTGCTCGAACGCGAAGAGGATGGTGGCCGTTCGTTTTCCTTGCTCAATGACGTTATACGACCACTGGCCGTTGTTACAGGTTCCGCTGCGTTGCCCTTACCAGCCATTCGAGCACGGCAGAGATCCTGATAATCCTTGCTGCAGCTCTCGGTGCCGGCATTGCCTGTTTGCAGACCACCCAGTTTATCGCGTTTGCTATCATGCCGTTTGATCAGTATCAGTGTCACGAAGATGACAATTATTGCAGCAGCACCCGCCCCCGCGAACATGTAAGCCATTATATGCATAACGTCCGGGCTCTGTTCGTCCAGCTCAATGCGTGATGAGGACACTTCGCCATCTTCGTCTGCCTTAATTTTGTCGCCAACGCCGGCGCGTAGCACCGTTACGCCCAGCCGACGCAATATATTATTCTTAACACCTTTGTTCTCGTTAATCGTGCGTGCCACATCTGAAGCGGTTTTATGTTCGGGATTGTTAGAGTCAACCCGGAAGGAGACCTCATGTGGTTGAACGCTGCAACATGTGAATAGCATGAAGCTCAATAAGATACATAAATTGGTATTGCCTAAGTTTTCGACTTACGTTAAATAAGTAAAGTATCCCTGCATGTGTAGGACATTGGCCAACTCGGTCATGATACGAACTCCGTCGTTCCAGCTATCGATTCTGAAATATTAGCAATTTACAATTAAGTGTTGTGAGCTCCTTTTTTGTTTTTTTTTTTTTTGTTTATTTCCATTCACACATATTGGAAACGGTATATTCTGTTTGTCAGAAAGTTTGTAACGCATTAAAGACTTAGGACTAAGGATATACTAAATTTGAGCAAATGTATATAACAGCCACATGGAGGTGTGGCAGACCCGCCTATGTATATATGTTCTACATCAGAATTAATTGGCGAGTCTATATAGACATGTCGTGTCGCTCTGCCCGTATTAAAATCGAGAACTTGGAGACTATAATAGATAGAGCCTTTCTTCTATTCGTTCTACATATCACTTGTATACAATGGATGTGCTTAACAACCGCAAAACAACATAAAAGCCCAATCCCTCACCTTCTCCATTATACAAGAAGAGATGGTCCCATACAAATCTGTCCCACCTTTCAGGTTTTGGTATAAAAAAAGTATGTTGTTGATATAAATTCAGCTAGAAATGCCGAAATATGTGTATGTTGTATGATTCCTAAGAAAATAGTCTATATAGGTCAAGATCGGACCAAATTTTTGTATAAAATGTCGAGCCCACTCGACTGCAGCGGTCAGTCTTCTTTTTTGTATAAATTGTAGAGATGTCTGGCTGAAATCCTATACAAAGGCCCTAACCGTATCTCCCATACAAACTCACCGCCCACTTATTGAGTTCTATTTAAAAATCGTCTCTATTTAATTCTATATCAGCTTAAAATGATGGCTTCTTGTGAATGCCCATTTTTTTAAATTTTTTTATGGGTTTTATAGTTAAAATTTTGTATGAATGGCGCTAAAACTTCGGTGCATCCGAAGTTTATAATTCTTTTGTTTTTTCTTACGGATTCTTAACGAAAACATGCGCATATTCTGTATCGACGGAGTGCGAACCATGATCGTCGTCGGAATGATTCTGAATTACTTTCTTCTTCTTGTGTACATCGTTGCTGTCTTTGATGTGTGCGGGTAGAACTTCCTTATTGCCGTTATTACCGGTGAATAGAGCTGGATTGGCGAATTTCATTGCTGTCTCTACCGGTGGCGGTGGTGGAGGTCCAATTAATGGGCCTGGTTTCTTCACATCCAATCGTTCGTGTCGAGCAAATCCCAACATATTTGCTAATAACGACTGCCTCAAGTCAGCACTGCCAGCATCGTCGGATTGCATTTCATTCTCGGGCACATAGATGAGTCCACCTTCGGTAAATACGCGATCAACTTTGCGTAGCTTGTGCTTTGGATATGCGTTAGAGGCCAGCATTGCTTCCTCCTCGAATGGAGTAAGCGAGTTTCGCACCAGGCTCTCTTGGAATGCTCTTTGCCGTTCCAGCTCTATACCATCGTAATCCGTGCGTTGTCGTTTGTTCGTTGGCAATGAGTTTGCGTCCAATGTTACTTGGGAAGCAGCCGGATACGAATTACGATTAATTGGCGCCTGTTCTAATCCCTCCTCAACGGCTAACTCTCGGAAAAATGAGCGTACAGGTATGTTGTCTTTTTGATGTAGTTGTTGTACATCGGAACGTTTTAAAGGGGCATAGTTATCTGGAAAATACAGCTCGCTTGATTCGTTCACTTCCTCCGGCACATAGACTGGCGTCGGTGGCTTCTCATTCTGTTCAACTAACTGTTCCAGTTGTTCCATCGCATTCGTTTGTTTTCGCTGGTACGGTTGTGGATCGGGTTCGGAAGCTGCCAAAATTTGGTACAATTCAAGCTGGTTCTGCTGTGCGTTCTTCTGCTCCTCATCTAATAGAGCTTCGTGTAACTTTTGCTCGCGATCGTTACGCTGTCGCTCTGAATCCAGAAATACATTCATAACGTTTGGTGTCTCAAGCTGCGAACCATGTTCATCGAATTTTCCGAAATGCTCTAGCTCCAGAGGATCGTGCCGCAAAGGTCTACGTTCCTGCAGATGCAATCGATGGAGAATGGTTTGTACAGCGTTATTCTCCGGTATCGGCATCCTTCCATGTTTTTTCAACGGTGTAAACAACATTGGTTGCGTATCGCGATAGTCCGCATCGTCTTCTGCTTCTGCCTGCTCTACCTGCTCCAAAGGAGTAAAACGCAAATAGGCCATAGCATTCGGAGTATCAACATCAGCAGCAGGTGAAAGATTCGCGCATAGATTTGGCGGTAGCTGCGTTTGGCGTTGCAACGAGAAAAGCGCACCCTGAATACGACATTGCACATACGGATGGTCCCATCCTAATCCGGCGCTCTGTAGCTCTTCAAGCATGCTGGCCAACGTGCGGGATTGCTGTTCAGACAATGGTGTTCTATAACAAATTTAAACGTTATACATAAAATCGTTTGAAATAATCAAAATTAAAAAATTAAGTACTTCTCAATGTCCTCGACATCAACGCCAGTTGTTGGTATACATTTTCCGAAGATGTTGTCTACAAAGAACGGAAGACAATTCTTAATTATGGCTCTATACTAAATAATGTGTATATGGAGCTAAGCTAACAAGTGTTTCGTACATTTTTGTTCCCATAGAACATATCTTATCTACTTAGTATGCTTACCATCGTAGCAAACTTCACTGCCATCAATGCACAATGTCCTCACAAAATGACAACCTAAAATGAAATGGTTAGAAAATATTCAATCAATCAATTTCGATAAGTTGATATAGTACATACGATAAATAAAGCGTGTTTCAAAAGTTCCAAATTCTTAAAAAAATAACAACATTTACTTCACTTATGTCGAGTTAGAATGGATTGCCTACAATTACAATTAAGTCAATATGCTGCATGAGTTCTTTTTAATCTCGATTAACAATCAAAATAAATTTATAAATTAAAACCATTTTAATAGTTGTGCAAAACTTGGTATTCAACCCAAAATGAAGTATTTAAAATATACAATTTCGAAACTTTTGAAGCGGCCAGTAAACAACAGTGTAAAGTACTTCGAATTGCGTTGTGGAACTTTTCTGTTCTTCAGAGTTAAAACCGAAATTCAAACATATACATTTCTGTGATAGTAAATATACACAATCCCTTCTATTGTATGGCATTTGTTTAAGATACAAAATTCACACCAAAATTATCTCATCTAAATCGTTAAAAAGAAGTATCTACACATTGTAGTTTTGTTATACATGACTTCATTTTCGAAAATTCTTTCACGTTATTCGTAGCACATTTCGCAAAGACGTCATCATCATCACCACATTACAACGTCGTTTCATTGTTGTATAAATCCTTATCGTAGAATACCAACCACACTTAGATATATACTAACATGGTATATAAACATGTACGCACATAGTTAGTACATATACATATACAAGTATATGCTTAAGTAGAGGGTAGTTTAAATAAGTCTGTGATATTGAATGAATAACAATTATGAAAATTTTTTTTGATATTTAAGAATTTCTTTATTTTTTTGCATACAATGTGTATACAATATACATATAAATGTAGTGGGTTTCTGATATATATCTCTCAACATCTCTCTCTTTATGCTCGAAGATTCTTTGTGGTGAAGTTGATTCTCCATATTTGCATTAAGTTTTATTCTTAAATTCCCCTTACGTTTGTAGTTTTGCACAATAAATTATGCCTGTAATGACTCCCTTCGGTCTCTCTGCTACATCTATAACATATTTTCTCATTTATTTTCTTTTAAATTTTTCTTTAAAATATACTAGAATAAATTTTAATTTCACATTTTCATTTCTTCTTCAATCCTTTGATTTGTAATTATGACACTTCCATGGCTATGAGTAGACGCACAGTCGTGTGATCCACCATGGTAAAAAAAAATCACGCAAAAAAAAAAAAAAATTGAAGCCTCAGACAGAACCCTATGATGACCACCCCTGCAAACGATATAACACGATTAATAGGGATGGTGCAAATATCCAGCTGGTTAATGTCCTCGAAAGATACAAGGCTGACATCACTGCAATCCAGGAAATGCGTTGGATATGGCAGGACGTCTCTAAAAAAGCGTCCTGTGCCATCTACTATAGCTGCCATGAGAGTAACCACCAATTTGGATGCAGTTTCGTGGTAAGCAGGAAACTACGTAACCTCGTCCCCAATTTCACGACTCTTGACGAGTGCATTGCCGCGATACGCATCAGGGCAAATTATTTTAACATAAGCCTGATTTATGCACACAGCCCGACGGAAGAAAAAGACGTCGCTAAAGATGAGTTCTAAGAATGCTTCGAACGTCTATATAAGTGCTATATCAAACACTAACAAATTACACGCAACCAAATTGCTCATGTTGTGATTGGCGAATGGCACCCATCGAACGTGTTGGACATCCGAACGTTTCGTGGTCCCAACATCGACTCGGAACACTATATTGACGCAGTCACGGTACGGACTATGCTTAGCGTGGTGCATGCAACATGCACCGAAAACTAGACGTCTGACCGAAGGTTTTAAACCCGGAGTAACTATCTGTTAAGACGAAAGTAGAAATCTGGTTACAGATGCACATGAACCACTAAGATTAAGAGGAGTCATTTTTCCAATCTATTTGGAGGCTATAAAGCGCACAATACCGCCGATAGAAAAATAATACTGGAACCACCAGTTAATGATGGCACTATTGTAGGGCCATCGGACTATAACAAGGTCGACTCGGATATTAAAAAGCTCGAAAATAACAAAGCGGCAGGCTCTGATGGGCTGCCAGCTGAGCTAGCTAGGCCAGCGGCGAATAGTTGGTTAGAAGTGGGCACCAATCTCAGTGATCTTTGTCCTATTTTTAAAAAAGGAGAGTCTGCTATTTGCGCCAACTTCCGCGGAATTAGTCTCCTTTCCATTGTATATTAGATTCCTTTGCGCGTATTGTGTAATAGGCTAAATCTATATACGGATTAACTGTTTGCCTTCAGACCAAAAAGATTGACCAGTGACCAGAGAGTTTAACAAAGACACACACCACCTGTTTGTCGATTATAAAGCCGCTTTCGCCACGCCAATACGAACGAAGTTTTTCGACGCCCTGTCTGCACTAGGTATCCCGGCAAATATCGTTTGTCAATTTTTTTAATTCGCTGATGAAATATATCCTACGCCAGTGCCAAAATCTGTCGTTCTCGATCTTCAAAAGAGAAGTGATGCTGCTCGAATACACCGAAGATATTGATATCATCGGTACACAAGAACGGTGAGTCAGCAAGGCGTTCCTGGAGATCGAAAATAGTCTCAGCTTATGGGTCTAACGGTGAATGAGGAAAAGACGAAGTACTTGGTGTTTTCTCGCGCGCCGTCATCAAGCCTTTTAACGATGATTTTCAATGCAGAGTTTCAACTTTAATGTTGCAGAAAACTTCGTCTATCTTAATTCCGAAATGACCAGCAACAACAACGTCAGCCTGGAGGTCAGGTGAAGATTCACTTTTGCAAATAGATGCTATTTTGGGCTGAACAACCAAATCAGATGTAAAGCCCTCTCGCGGAAGGCGAAAATAAAGATATATAAGACGCTGATACTCCGTCCTGCTGTACGGAGCAGAAGTGTGAATGAAGGTGCGTTGTAATCTTCGATAAGAAGTTTCAGCGCAAGATTTTCGGTCCTATTATGAGACAACAACGAGTTTATGTCCCACATAAGCCGTGAGTTGTATGAGCTATTCGATGAGGTTGACATAGTCCAGCGCATAAAATTCAAGCGGCCGCACTGGACTGGTCACCTCATTCGAATATATGAAAAGGCTCCAGCACGCATGGTTTACATGGGGGGCCAAATTTGATTGGTGGACGACTAAATAGAGGACGACCGGGGACTCGTTGGAATGACCGGGTATGTATTTTTGCAATTGTAAATTATAGAGAGGACGCTTCAGTTGACTTCGAGATACCTTTAGACCAGTGTCCGGCACACGCCATGTTCCGCGCATAGGTATTTTCTCTGCCGCAGCGCTGATTACATATGTACAGTATAAACTTTCGTGTGGTTTCGCTTCTACGATATTTTTCTGTTAAGTCGCTGTCGGGGCGCTGTTATGGCGGTGTTATGCTGTAATGCCGCTGTTGAGGCGAAGCAAAATGAATCAGTTACTGTTTAGCCGTTGCTGATGCTGTTATCGATCTGTTAATTCCCACACTAACGCCATTTTAGCTCGTTGTTTGTCATATATTAATCGACTCGACTTTTGACCTTCTTTTTCACTTAATTTTTTTCACAAACTTAATATATATGTATACCATACAAATATTTCGCCGAAGAAAAAGAGGGTTCAAAAGGTACCAACTGTTACTAAGTTTGTGGAAATGTAAGTATGTAGAAACAAAAGAAGGCATGAAGTATATATATTTGTGACCACTTTTCGAAGTCGAGTTGGTATATTCCAGCTCTCTGTATTACCTTGATTGGTTCCATTTTAAAACTCGTGCCTAAACCAAATTTTACGTTTCTTGCCAAAGTAAACGAAAAAAAATAATTTGTTTCATACAAAAACTCAGAAAGGGTGTTTTGTACTGGGTCTATCTGTTATATGAGGTATAGCGCGTTTATTTACTACAAGTTATCTAAAGAGAGAATAAAGAAGTCTAAGGGCTGTTTCCTTTTTTTTTCCTAGATCGAAATCCATCTATATTTGCAATTTCATTATTTCTGAAGTGCATGGATTTATAAATTCACAAATTTGGTGCAAGTGGGGCAACGCTACAGTGATAAAGTGGGTTGGCAATATGTTTGAAATATGACCAGACTGCTCAATTCACAGCTGATTATTGTGCGGGAGCTTAAATGTGAGATTGCAATGGCATTAATTTATTCAAGCGGAAAATTTTGCACTATTGACTGCTCAGAAATGTCTGCAACTGACTGCACATCGAGCGCTCTTGAAATAATTTCCATATTTTCTATTTCTATTCGGCAATTGAAATGTAACAGTTATTAGCAACAGCTGATTAATGTTCAGTGTTACCATAAGGGCCCATGCGTATCAAAGGTGGCAATGCTGTAGATGGATTTGCAAATCCATGAACTTCAAACTCATTGATTTCAAATCCAGCTAGTTGCAAACTTGTGAGGTTAAGAAAACCATATTCACAAAATCTAGGTGAATTTGAAATCAATGATGATCAGAAAACGGCCCTTAATATTCAAACTTAAATGATTTATCTGTTATAGTCTCTATGTTCCTGTTGTTCATACAGAAGGGCATTGAAAGTTTTGATACGCTCTCAGCTGAGTTATTGAAGATTGGCAGCGAGAGTTGGTTAGGAGTACGCATCAACTGTTATGCAAGATATGGTCTGATGAATGCATACTTAATTTCAATCGAATATAAGATTATGTCCCGCGTATTGTGCATTAAGCTGCAGCCATATACGAATTCTTTGATAGGGCAATATAAGTTTGGCTTCGGACCAAAAAGGTGGAGGAGTGACCAAATATTCACGCAACGACAAATATTGAAGGAAGGCCGCGAGTTTAACAAAGACACACACACAACTTAATTGTGGACTATAAATTCGGTTTCGAGACGCCTATGCGAATGAGTTTTTCGACTCCCTGTCTGCACTATGTATCCTGGCAAAGATGGTTCGTATTGGCACGATGACTCTTTCAGAGTAGAAAAGAACCTCTTCGAACCCTTTAATACCAATAAAGGTTTAAGGCAGGGTAAGGCGCTGTCGCGCAATTGGTTTAATCTGCTGTTGAAATACAACCATCGATCAGTCATGGCCGTATTTAGGAAGGCGCACCAGCTTTTGTAGCCTTGTGCCCGCTGGCGTCAGTTGTTTTGAATGCCAAGTACGGAGAGATCTCTCCATACCTGGTCATTCCAACGCGTGTCCGGTCGTCCTCTATTGCGTCGCCTTCCAATCAAGTCTGGGCCTCGCCATGTAAGCCAAGCTCTTTCATGCCTTCGAATGAGGTGACCAGCCCAGTGCAGCCGCTGGAATTTTAAGCACTGGGCGATATCTCAATTTCATCGTATAGCTCACACAGCTCGCGGTTCATACGGGACATAAACTCGTCGCCGTCTTTAATAAGACTAAAAATCCTGCGGAGGATCTTCCTCTCAACGCCGTTTCGTCTGTCTCAATCACGGTCCATGCCTCTGTGCCATACAGTATGACCGGGACTATCAGCGTCTTATAGATCTTGATTATAGTCTTTCGAGACTCTACATCTAATTTGCTTGCTCAGCCTAAAATAGCATACATTTGCAATCATATTATCATTCGCCTGATCTCCAGGCTGACGTTGTTGTTGCTGGTTGGTTATCTCAGATCCTAGATAGACGAAGTTTTTTACAACAATGAAGTTGAAAAGCTCCATCGTCACTGACCGTCTAAGACGCAATGACGGCATTCGAGAAGACAACAAGTACTTTGTCTTGTCCTCATTGACCACTAGACCCATAGACCTGAGAACGCCTAGCTGACTCGGCGTTCTTGTGTACCAAAAATATCAATGTCATCAGCGTACGCGAGCATCATCACATGTACGGCAAATCAGCAAGGCGTTCGTTCTCGGAGATTGAAAACAGTCTCGGCTTATGGGCTTTGCGGTGATTTAGGAGAAGACAAAGTACTTGATACCTTCTCGCAAACTCCGCCATCGCCGCGGTCTGTGACGATAGAGTATTCAACTTTAATGTTGTATATACATCGTCCACCTTGTAGCCGAAATTACTAGCAATAACGTAAGCCTGCAGATCAGGCGAAGCTGCTACAAATAGATGCTATTAGATGTTAAGTCCTCCACGACTCAGTTGAAAGCACGTTGGAAATTTTTCGCAAAATATTGGTCTTATTAGAGACGGCGACGAGTTTAAGTCCCGTGCGAGTTGTAGGCTGGTCACATTATTCGAAAAATAGAGCTACTGGTGAGCATTTCTTAGTACATCTATATCCTAACAACGGTTGAAGGCTGTTGAGCTTGATTTTCCCACATGTAGGAGTATCCCTTATAAAAATCTATCCCTAATTTTTAAATCTTCTTTTAATTTTATTAGGCCCAGTACCGAAGGTACAATAGTGTATGTAATAGGTAAAAATAATGGTCGGAGACCACCTAAAATTACGCCCATTAAGGTCAGGAGTGATAGAGAAGTCGTTATATCCATGTCCGTCCGTATGAACGAAAGGATCTCGGATTTTAAAATTTTTCCCTAACAAGGGAGATTCACAAATCTTAATATATAATTCCTAAGTTGATATTGACTGCAATCACTAGGCTACCACTAAGAAACAGAGGATATACAAATATAGCTCGATCGACTTGATTTACTTAGTGTTGAAAGTTTACAACAATGTTTTCCTTATTAAAAAAAAATTTTATGTTACAGTGTAAAATTCATAAACTTAATAAATTTTTTCAACGCAAATTTTTCTATCTGTACAAAAAATCATAAAAAGAAAGTCTCTTCTGAAACACATAAATTTTGATGCACAGTTCAATGTATAAGACTGCTGATACATACATATGTAGATATATACAGGGCACGTCCAAAAAGTCACGGTATTTATTTTTTTTTTTTTGCTACTTCTCTGAGAAACGCGAACTGGTTGGCTTAGATGGGCAACAATTGGCTTTATAGTGCACACAAGATAAGTCTGCTCCACACATTCATTGCTAGGATCGCAAAAAAACAACCTTTTCCTGATTAAACTAATTGATTACTTAAGCAAGTCTACGAGCATTGATTTCTTTGCAAGATTCATGGTTTTCGGGTGACACTCTCAACATTTCAAAAACTGTTATAAGACTGCTGCAACACGAAAATGCACCCAGCCACACGTAACTTGAATATTATTAACACTTTGGACCGACATGGTCGACATTTAAGAAAAAATATTTCATGACTTTTAAGACGCACCCTGTACAACGCCCACATTTCATACAATATGACACCTCTCCCAACTCACAACTTTGTTGTTTTTATTTTTTTTGGGAGTAGTCCGTTTAGTAGACCTTTTTTTTTTTATACAATTATAACTTACCAACATTTCCTTCCGCAGATGTACTAAATCCCATACATAGAAAAATATACAACTGTATTAGAGCTGCTATGAGGCCATATTTCTTTGTCAGTGTGGTGCACCAAGACCAGGCACTGCCTCCGTTCCGTTCTGATGTAAAGCCCCGACTATGTGGTACTGGCCATTGCAATCTCTCCGGCTGACTAAATTTTCGCAAGCGATGATGATGCTGACTTCGATGATGGGAAAGATGAAAGGGTTTCTGAGGCCGTTCTTTAGTACATTGTTTTAGTTGTTTTGCATTGCTTGCCATGATAATCGGCCCTCCTGCAACATAAAATAAAAGAAACGAAATACAAAACTTCCAAATTAGTGCAAGTGCTCAGAATCTGCGACGCAATTTCTTTTTTCGATCCACCCCAATTTGTTCAGATAGATACATAATTGGTGTAGGTGGCTTTCTGTATGTATGTATGTATGTATGTATAAATGTATTTGACATTTGCAGAGTGCGTAGGTGTTTTTCATTTCTATATGTATTCCATCGATGAAATACAAGGATATCGAAATATAATCAAGACGCAATTAAATTTTCAGATTGAAAACCGATTATTCAGATTACTTACTTGGTAACTACGAAGTGTACTAGGGAATATGTTATGTGCATATCGGCGGCATCTATCCATATGGCGTTGCACTCGAAATGAACAAACTCAAGAAAATAATAAATTAATCACTTGAAAATGACGTTCTTGACGAAGCACATTTAATGCGGCGACTCATTTAAAACTATTTAAATATTTATTTGAGGATGCATATCCTATTTTTAAATTTTCTACTGCTTTGGGAATTTTTTGACTTTTCTTATTTAACCGCTCAACTCAACGTTCAGTCCGCTCAACCAGGTCGAACTAAAAACAATCATCAGGTAGTGACAGAAAGCCACATTCGCAACGCAATTTCCAATTGCGATGCGAAGTGACGAAGCTTTGGCATTCAGCAAAGCTTCCAGGCAAGGCAGCAGGCTGGCAATGGAATAGAATAGACGTCCGCCCGCGTGTTTACGTAAATGCTTAATGGGCTGGCAGGCCTGTTGGCTGCAATAAAATGAGAGTTGAGTCGCTGCTCGGTATTCAACAGGAGGTATTTGTTTTCCAGCAATAGAGAAAAGAGCGCCACCCTGCAGATTCCTTCATGCGGAGCAGCAGCGCTCCTACGCGTTTCGACGCATGCAGAAGCTTTTATCGAGCTTTTCTCACAACACACATTCAGAGTACAGTTTTCCATTCCCTGCTCGAGTTGCTTATATGCCGACCAAGTTGAGCTGACGACTCCTACACGCGTATGTCAATTACGAGCCATACATACGTACATTCATGCCGACGAGTATATGTATAAACAGTACATCAAAAAATTATATTCCCAATGTGCAAAATTGTTTAAAAATTCTATAGGATTTGTATACAAGGGTTGGTGATAGTCTCACACAATTATAACGTCATTCTATATAGTATCAAGGCTTCATATGTGTGCTGGAGCTCTTTTATCCATTCGTAAGAGGTGACCAGCCCAGTGTAGTCGCCTCGAATAGCTCATACAGCTCGCGGTCCATATGGGACCTAAATTCGTTGCCGACTCTAATAGAAAAAAAATCATGCGGAGAATTTTTCTCTAAAAGACATCCAACGCCGTATCGTCTGTATTTACAGCATACCTCTGATTAACTCGAATAACGATATTGATGTTTTGTATGGAGTAACGGTTCAAATGTGTTAAAAAATATTTTCCACTTTACGGAATAGCTCTCAAATTAAAATTAATAGGGTTACTTCTCTTTATCCCATTAACATGTATACCAAATTTTACCACTGTACCTCAAACGGAACGGGGGTAATCGCCCCGTCTAATTTCAACAAAAAGTAGCCTATGTTCTTTTCCAACATCCTATTTATTTCTATACCAACATTCATACAAATTGCTTTAACGGTTTAGGCGTGATGCGCGAACAAACAAATTTTTTGTACGATTTTATTATATGTAAAGATAAATTATTTTGCATGTCCTTTCGGAATATTGTGTAGCCCCATAGAAATCGGTCCCATTGCTGGGTTCAACTTTAGCTTTAGTTTAGCTTGGATTCAGATAGAATTATATCCTTATAGTAATTTAAGGTTCAAGGGGATTAAAGGAGATTGCTCAAAGTCGAGCACACTCGACTGCAGCGTTCTTTCTTGTTGTAGGAAGTACTTTCGGCCCACATAGAATTTGGTTTGTTTGCATCTTTCGTTAATGCTAACCTCAACGACTTCTATAAAAACGTACACTGTATACAATATCATATTTTATTACTGAAACTTAAAGTCAAGCCTAATTTGATAATTTTTTTTTTTTTTTTTGAGTGAAAAAATTTGAAGAGGTTTCTTTGGGAGACTTTCCAAAATCCTATTACAGAAAGACCCTACGAGTATATCATTTTTGAAAATCTTACCTCAAAAATCGATTGTGGATCGGTTTGTATTATCGAGCTGGTCAATATTTTATATCTATGATACATCCGATGAGTAGAGTGTATTACTACCCAGAATGCCTAAAGTTTGAACGGTTTTCGTTAATAATATAAGCACAAAGGATATTACATTGTTTGTCTTTATGCTTGGAAATAAAGAATCTAATCGTTACCAATAGCTTTCAATCATTTGAATCTTACTAAAAATTTGGTAAATGAACTTTCTTGGGTCGTCATACCTACGCCCACTTTCACATTCAAACGCAAACCCCATTTTCAAGTTTTATTACTACTTTTTTTATTATCAATATTATCTTCAAATGTACAACTAAAGTTTGCATAATATTTAGATAAATGGGCGTGGCACATTCAAAATACTATAAGGTGCTACTGTTCGTTTCTGGGGTTTGCTAAGCTGACCCCTTAAACCATCAAATTAAATATTTAGCAGCATATTTAAAAACGATTTATTTTATTTATATGTTAAACAAAAACTAAAAATTTGGTATAGATACATCACATATTCCATCGTCACAGAATTTTCGATTTTGTTTGAAAGCGGGTTATAGAGGGCAGACTATTTAATGGTGTTCTTATTTAATTTTCAAAACTCAACTAAATTTACTTTATTAAACCAAAAAAAATGTAAATAACGTAGATTAAATGCAATTTGGGTTGTATTATGTAGTAGGCTGTCAGTCCACGCAAGATCAGTTAGTCTGATCTATATTATGTGCTAGTAATAAGGTGTGTGGGAAGTTTAAGAAGGAACAATGCGAGAACTGTTGGGCATCGCATTGCTATGGACAAATTTTAAAAAGTTCCGTGAAAGGAGTGCGTCTCCAGCTGGTCTCTAAAGTCAGTGAGTATAATATAGCGTACATAACGTTAAAGCGATGTTTACAGTGCCGATCTAGCTCTGGCAGCTTTCAGAATCTCCAAAAATTAAGATCGTACTCAAGGGATGTCGTTTTTGACAATATTCATACGTTCCCTTTTAATTGAGTTCCCATCGTGGGTTAAAAAGTAACCTCCTTGACCACCAGAATGCGCTGAAATAGCAAAAAAGATTATGGTGCCTTATAGTATATTTATATTTAGGCAGACTTGTCAAATTTCAGCGCGATGTATCCCTTAGTTTTGTTTTGACAGCTAATGTCTGTTGACGTGTATGACATCATGTTGAGTATGAATAAAAGCGATTATCATTTCTCATAAAACATAATTTTTGAGAGGCAAGGAAGCAAAAAAAAAATTGGATGAATATAATGGTGCCAATGTTCCTTCAGATTACACTATGAAATATTGGTTTCGAGATGAAATAGTGTTGGCCGACCGTAAATTAAAGGAGCGCGAGCTAGCAGAATCCACAAGGATTAAAACTGAGCGCACACGCTTTAATTTGGATGAGATTCTGCATGTGAAAAAACGTGACTTAACTTCGAAAGAGTGTTTGGCCATGCTAATGAGGAATCGGGCGGACTATTGGCGTCGATTGGTAACTGTTGATGAAACAGAATGAGTATCCGGAAGCCGGCACGAGCGGCCGTAGCGGCCGAGAGATGCCCAATCGGTCAGAAAGGACATGGCGTCTGTTTTCTGGGATTGTCATGGCATACTCTTCGTGGAATACCTCGAAAAAAGAAAAACCATCAACAGAGAGTATTACTGCACACTCAAGACTATCGTAACCATGCCTAAAATCTACGATTTACGGCTCCAATTGCTTCCTCATCTACCTTTTTCGCACGATTTGGTTCCCTCGGACTAATATCTCTTCCCAAACCTCAAAAGATGGGTCATCAACAAATAATTTAAAAAAAAAAAATTATTTTTAGGCTTCATCCTTTCTATATGTGAGCCACCAATTATAAGTATTTATGGTAATATAATTTTTCGTTGCACTATACTCGCGTAGGCTATTGTTGAAATGTTTTTTTTTTATTTGGTGTCCAAAAATAGAATTCTCCTTTTCACATTTTCCTTTCGTATTTCTTTTTTTACCTATTGCTTACGTCTGAAGTGGGTTTTGAGCAGAATGCATTAGGTATGTATGTACTTGTTTAACAGTGCTACGTCAATTTCTTTCTGCAGATGGCAAAGTTCGTGCAGAGTAGATTTCATGGATATTTATGAGAACTTACTAGAGCGTAAATGTTAACTATTTTAATTTAACACAAGTACTTCAGGTCACAAAACCTGTTGACGTGTGTTTTATGAAAGACACACCAACTAATTAAAAATTTATATTAATTGTAGAATCTTACCTCAATTTAATTCTTCTTATAGCGTTTTTCATTTACGCGTTTAGTTCTTTAAATTCGTCTAGACACAGTTCTGTAAAATTAAATTAAAAGATATGCTCAAGTAATAATAAAATCACAATAAATTAACCAAATTTATCTTCTCTTTTCTCGAAAATAATATGTTTTTAAAGTTTATTGGATTTTGATTTATTTATTTATTTATTTTTTTTTTTGTTGGGTGTACATTTATAATTAATCTGGCGAACTACGCAGTTTTCAGTTTCTATAGTTTTTTTTAATCGTGCGGAGTTATCAATTCTAATGTCACCATTTTGTTTATCGGCATTTTTTTCAAATTTAATAATACATACACCCACATATATAGACACCCACACATACAACTAGTACATATAATATGTCAAAGGTAATAACTTCAGAAATACTGAAGCTAGCATATGGCATGCGTAGAAACAGCTTTTGAGTTTGTCTACAATAATTCTTGATAAATCAAAGAAATATTAATATACTTTATTGTTAGATGACCAATTTTTTTCTTTTTTACTATTAAGACCGTCTTATGAACTTGAAATGAAGCACACACATAGGCACACATCACACACACACACATATACGCAGTCCTTTATATATCATAAATTATTTCAATTCACAACCAACACACCCACAGAGTA
The DNA here is from genome assembly GCA_035044805.1 of Leucophenga maculata. Classification (NCBI taxonomy): domain Eukaryota; kingdom Metazoa; phylum Arthropoda; class Insecta; order Diptera; family Drosophilidae; genus Leucophenga; species Leucophenga maculata. The sequence continues at coordinate 772,324 of JAWNNP010000198.1, read as the reverse complement.
CTGAATTTTAATATATAATATTGCGAATATAAATTTTATTCTTTTACACCATCAAAATCGCGCACTCACCGTCAGTCCGAAGGACTGTTGTCCTACTGAAAGTATTCGGTCGTTTGAATCCTAAGTTTCGGTTGTAATTCGCGAAACAGCTAGTAGCTATACTCAGCAACAGTGGAGAAAGGACTACGCTTACGCATTTCGGTTCTTGTTGGGAATGGCGTTGGTAAGTTTTGGAATATTCGTTGTGTGTATGCGTGTGTGTGTGTGTGTACATGTAGATAGAAGCGAAAGTGAGTGTACAAGTGTGTGTTCATATTTTTTATGTGTTAAGAGAAAGCTTAGTGGTGCGTAGAAGTGTACCTTGCTACATAAATATGTATATAGATTTTTGTTATGGTCAATCAGTGCACTACTGATAAAAATGTTTCATTTAACAACTTATATTTAGGTAAAAACTTTTAAAATAATTGCACCTATATAGCTTGGCTATATATTTTTATTGTAGTTATAATCAAGTTAAGCGTTTGATTAATATATTGTATATACTTTGAGTAGATACATACATATTTATCATATAGAAATATATACATATATATATTAGCCTGTCTGTATGGAATAACATTTGACGTAGGTTGACAGCTGTTTTCCACCCATTGACCATCCCATTCAAAAGAAAAGCTAATTCTTCTTATCGATTTTGCTACAAATATGCACTCTGGATGTAACATGGAGAGAAATATGCAGAGAGAGTGCGCTTTCGGTTACAAAAAACAGCTACGGCCATTTATAGAAATAATTCCAGTACAGCAACAGTTTGATTTTTAGCTTTCACTTTCTTGGCAACATGGCGCATGCCTCATTAATAAAAGCTTACAACAACAGCCTGTTGCAGTACACTGTACTACATCGACTTAATACATTTTTATTCTAGTTCTGAAGACATTCAGGCATGCCATGCCTAAAATATATCCATATATAACCAAACTATTTTTTTTTTTTTGTAAATTCTATCATTTGGCAAATGCTGACCTTTTTAAATCAAACTATGATAATTTTCCAATTGTTGTTTATTTTCGGTTTCTTTTTATAAATTTCATAATCTTCATAAATCTAATATTCTCATATCTGTAAAAAATACCATTAATAACATCGGTCCACAAAAAAAAAACTATGAGGGGTTCCTTTCACCAAACCTGGTGCATTATTTGAACGTCATGATTTTTCCCAACCTCAAATTTTTTTAAATAACATCGGATTTGAATCTTGTTTCTCGGGACTGATTACGAATCTGATGTTTTATTTTCAAAATGGTGGTCCACGTGGTGACTGTGAGCAACAAAGAAGTCCGTTATTTGGCAAAGTCACTGGATAATGCCGTCATGGCAGATACAAGTAGCGAACTCGGAACCGCATCTGATTAGGGTGAAAAAGCGGGCTCACAGACGTCGTCATCATGCAGTCGCAGTTCAACATTAGTTGATGACTTGGCTGATTTAGAAACACTTCAAGAAAAAAACTAGAGATTGACTTACAACCTCTTAATTGTAGCAAAAATCGATATGCTCTTTGTTACATTTGCAATAGGTTTAAAGTTAGATCTTTGCGGAAGAGAATTGACTCTGAAATATGTCAAATGCATAGTGAAATTTTGAGTTCTGAGGTCGATCAGCATTCATGAAATACATACTCCAATTCTCAAATCCAACTATCTGTAGAAAACCTCGATGTGAAGAAGATTGTTACGTTTGTAAGAACAATATAGTAGGCATCAGTATTTCCGTCGCATCAGTGACATCTCCAATCTTAATGTCAATAAACATGTAAAAAACAGATTTAATTGATGCTTTAGTACCTGAAAATGATGAGAACATGGAATTTGAGAAGAAATCTAATGAACACAATTCTAAGGTCGACAATAATGGCGACAGTCACACAGCCTATGTTCCATTCCTATGTACAACTTCGCAAACGGAATTGAATGATCTTGCACGAGATTTTGGTTTACCTAGAGACAGGGCAGAGCACAAGGTTTCTATTTACCGAGAACGGGACAAGAAATTCCGTAAGTATTTCTAGATAGATAAGGATTCGTCACTGGTATTATGCACTAATGTCAGAGGACTAATGAATGAACTTAAACAAAATTGCTACATGATGTACAAAATCCGTTTGAGGTTATCAAAAAATCCTGAACAAAATGGACTTCAGATACATACAGTGTGATCGATACTTTGTTTTTTTGTGTGGCTGTGTAATCTATTGTCAATGTCCTGCTCATACTTATACAGTTAAAGTTTAATATAAAAAACTTTCTTCACATTTTTCATGAAAGATTTATTCAAAAAAAAATTCACTTTCAAACAAACTTCGCTTACATGCCCAAACCATCCGAAAATAATTGGATATTCAACCGATATGTCGACATCCTCGGCAACTTTTCTAATAGTGATTCGATGATCGCGACAAAAATTTTGTTCACCGCTTCAGCGTTTTTCATCAACCAGTGGAAACTTACACGGCTGAGATAACCATTAACAACTTCTCGCCCTTCTGTGAAGAGCTTGTACCACTTATACATTTGATTAAAGTGAAAACTTCTTTAGCAACTATATGATTTGAAACACGATGAAAAGCAACAAATATCTCCATAGATCTGTAGGGTTTAACCTGGAAAGAATGAAAAACAATAGAATGCGGTAGATTTCACGTCCATTGTCAGAGGGGGAAGGGGTCAAAGTTTTTGATTCCACCATACACATATAGAGTTTTTCCTTTTATCTTCGTCTCCTTTTTGTGTGATCCTGCGTAGGTTTGGTCCAAGCATTCTACGTGTGTATGTTAGTATGTGTGTGTTTGCCTGCGTGTTACGAAGCCTTGGGACAAGGTGTCATAGCCAGCGAGATGTATTATTCACATTTAAAAGATTTTACAATTATGCCGAAAGCGTCGTAAGTATCGATAGAAAAATGTAATCCAAACATTTAAGGCATTCCAATTGTTGATATTGCACTTTAATATAAAATACCGCATAAGGGCATGCAGAGTTGTAATCTTACTAAGGGAAGCCTTCAACCGTGGTTCGGTAATAGCCGCATTTGCGAAGGCGCACCAGCTGCTGTGGTCTTATGCGCGCTGGAGCCAGTTGTTTTGAATGCCGGACAGATCTCACCATACCTGGTCGTTCCAACGCGTGCCCGGTCGTCCTAAATTACGTCCTCTACCAATCAAAACCATGCGTGCTGGAGCTTTTTCATTCATTCAAATGAGGTGAACAGCCCAGTTTTCCCGCTGGAGTTTTATGCGTTGGGCTATGTCAACTTCATCGCATAGCGCATACAGCTCGAGGTACATACGGTTCCTAAACTCATCGCCGACTCTAATAGGACTAAAAATCCGGCGGAGAATCATTTCTTGTTTTGTTTTCGTAGTAGAAACTTTTTCAATAAAGTCAATATTAACGTGAATTGCACAAATTTGACTGACGAATAGTTTTATGTCTTATAAAACATTTTTTTTTATATATGTAAAGAAAAGGGAGGACGGAAGCATCATAGGTCGTTCAAATTCAATTGCTTATAAAATCGGCATTTATTATCCGATTTAAATATAATTTTTAATAATTGGCTTAGAGTGACGTTATCTCTATACTGGCATATTTTTTTTTGTGTCTAAAAAATTTGGAGCCTTGAGGGTGATTTTATGGGAGGGGGAGGAGCAAAATTTTAAAATAAACTCGTAAAATTCCGTTTCTGAGGTCCTTTTGTTCATACGGACGGACAGACGGACACCACTATATCGACTCCTCTATCGCTCCTGAACATAATGGGGGTCTACGACCATTATTTCTACCTGTTACATACATTTGCACAAAACCAATAGGCTATTGTACCTTCGGTACAGGGCCTAAAAAATAAACAATGTTTTGGCGTAGCTGATCTTGAACGCACATTCGACCTATCATAGTCAGCGGTTTTGACCATACTCAAGAATGTGGACAAAATTTTGGACGTAAATGCTTCAAAAGGAGTGACAAGGATATCTTAGCAACGATTTTGTATTCTCGATGATGTTGAAAGATTACTTGTTATATGGATTAACGAAAAACAAATGCGAAGGCTTCAATTTCGCAGAATATAATTTGTGAGAAAGCTAAAACGATATTCGACGATCTTGTTGAACATCAGAAGCCAAAGAAGAAGGGTTCAAAGCAAGGAAAAGTTGGTTCGAGAATTTTAAAAGCCGCATCCATAGCATGGCATCCATAGCATTGTGAGACGCAGCAAGTTTTGAAGCTAGGGCAGCAGAGAACTTTGTCAGCGACTTTAAGAAGCTTGTGGATAATGAGGGTTACTTGCCCCTCGCGCCATATTTGGAAAAAGATGCCGAAGCGAACCTATATAACAGCAGAGGAGAAAGCAAGTTCCGGCTACAAGCCGATGAATGACCGCCTTACTCTGCTTTTTTGTGCTAATGCAAGTGACGATTTGAAAATAAAACTACCCCTTGTCTATCATCCAGAGAATCCACGAGCGTTTTAAATTCATAATACTGACAAGAGCAAACTAAGTGTCATAGGGACGTCGAACAGTATAGTTTGGTTGGCAGGTGACATCTTTACTGATTGGGTCAAACAAGTTTTTAAACCGTCTGTAAAAAAATAGTTGATTGAGATGGATCTATCACTTCGTGCCTTGCTGGTTATGAACAACCCTCCTTCTCATACAACAGACTTACAAGATGATCTCATTGAATAGTTTCATCATATTAATATTTTGCCTCCTAATACCACTCCAATACTTTAGCCTATGGACCGGCAAGTTATTTCTAACTTTAAAAAGTTCTATACTAAAGAACTTTTCAAGTCTTGTTTTGAAGTCACAGAGAATACCAATAGGAAGGAACACTTCCACATCGTTGATTGCCTTATAATAATTGCAAAGGCATGGGAAGGTGTTACCAGAAACTCTCAGAAAAGAAACTATAGCACGAGGTATTTTCCGAAAGCGCATTGGAAGAGTGTCACGCAGTATCTACGGAACCAGTAACCAATAAAATAATTTTTTGAAGCTAACCAGATGGGGCTAGAGGTGGACAACGATGATATTGAAAACGTGTTGCGAAGTACAGTGAGATGAACGCATCAGCTATATTCCTGGAATATCTGAATGTGCTGGCTGACTGGTTTCAATGCTGGAATGTTTGAATAATCGTCAAGTCAGTATACGTATATAAATTTTAAGAAGAGGCTTGGAGATTGCCCAAGTCATGCCAATAAAAACAAATCATGAACATGTCATTCAGGAGGTAACATTAATTCATATAAGCAAATATTGTATTATTTAACTACCATCTACGTAACAGATAAATTGCACACTCCATGTAACTTTTTGTTCCTTATATATATTATTAATATATACATATTTAAAATTGTTTTCATAATTAGTTAATGTCGTATAAAATTTTTTAAACATAAAATGTATTAAAAATAGATGATGTACGTCGGAAAATTACTTATAATGTTCAATGTCAGAATTTTCACATTTTTTTTGTCGAAAATTTAAAGTTTTAAGGAAGAAAATACAGACTATTAAATTCAGATCTTGATATAGATTTTAGCAATCCAAAATCCATAGACATTTACTACTATGGTTTTCGGAACATCTTCATTTTGCGGCTTTTCAATATTGTACTCTGTACAATCACAGTCACAGTAATATAAGCTCGAAATCTGCTAGCAGCTCTTCACGCTCTTCACGGCCATTGCTGTTGAGTCAACACCGTACATGGTGCCGGGAGGTATTAGACATAGGATGGTTTCGTTTTTACCTTTAGTATGATGTTATGTTCGGAAAGAACTAATGATTCTAAATGTTCAAAATACTATCAGATTCGGTTATTTTTACTAGTAGTTTCAACCTCCATAAAGGAGGGTGACGTTATCATAAACTCATTTACAATAGAGCGAACAAAGGCTGCTAGACAGCAAGTAATTGTTTATGGCGAATCCGATGACACATATGCATAAATTTTCTCTTGGCAGCTGTAATAAATGACGCGAACTACTATTTATGTTATGGTGGGCGCAGAAAACGTTCATCAAATCGTTATCTTTTTTCATTACTTTATCAGTACATCTATGATTTATCCGAGTATTTGTTTTGGTCACAGTCCTTTCGGAGATGTTCATTAAGCACTATTTCTAATTAGGCGAACTGATAAGTCTAAGCCACCAGGTTAGCTGTTCTGTTTCGTTGGATGATCTCATGCTTATCTGATTATTATGAAAAATATATAAGCACGCTTATTGATTATTATGCGCATACTTGATTGCAGTTTAATCACCTTCACTCTACATAAAGCTACATAAGTGTCCTATTTGTTGTAGTTCGCAAATAACTCTTAGCATAGTAAAAGATTCATATAATAAAGTGCCATAGTTCAAAATCCTTAGTCTTGATATTTTATTTTGTATATTTTAATCGATTTTTTTGCGTTGATTTTTTGTATGACTTTTAAATAAATTGAATAACTTAAGTCGACGTTGCAAATAATTAGATACGTAATACAATTTATAAATTAATAAGTATGAAACTCGATCATAATTCAGTTACATGTATATATATATATATTCCTATTAAGGTTTTCAATTTATTTTGTTTTTTATATTTTTTTTTTCGTGAGTCAGTGCATTGGTGTGAATTATTTTCTTATAACTTATTGTTATATTTGTAAATTTTTTAAATTCTTATTTTTGTTTGCGATACAATTGAAATTATTTAATTGCATTTAGCTGCTACTATTTTCCATTGTATTTTAATGGATTTCTATGTATTTATTTTTTTTTTTTGTTTTCAATTAATATTTACGAATTTAAATTACTAAAGCAATTTTTTAACACAAACTTAAATATGTATATAAGTAATTAATACATTCACGAAACTAAAATTACATTTAATTATACAATAATAGTCGAGTGTAGATTTACTGCGTATGTCTCGAAAAAAGCATGAATTAATTTTTCAATTTTCTTTTGAACAAATACAAATAATGAAATTATTACAAATAAAGAAACGATCATACTGTTTGATACGCACAAAATGTAAGCCAAACGCATTTCTTATTCTTGCTGGCCTTTTTCAGCAAGAAGCTAATCGCATTTTTCATATATAGTTTATGTTTTGCATCCGAAGTTTTCTTTTTTATAATTTAAGCGCATACGTATAAGGATAGCGCATTAGGCAATATTTTTATATACTCGTATATATTCACTATCTTTTTGCGGCAAATATATTAGTTTATGGTGTTTTCAACAGCAATATATCTTTTTTCCGTGTCCGACTAATAGAGTTTTGACGCTGATAAAAGTAGTTTCGGCCAAATTTGCGCAGCATTTTGTATGACTTTCCAGCTAGGAACTTTGTTATACTCTGCACATAGGGACGGACTTCTTCGTGATCTTCTGCCAAATGTATTGATATCACATCTATATTGACTTTGTCGAAAGGCAGCGTTTGCAGAATCTGTAAATAGTAAAATGGTTAATTCAAAACTCACAGTTTAAAGATAAAAATTTTAATAACTAACATCCAATTCATGTCCTTGCACACCCAAACTAAGCAGATCATATTCAACACGATCACATGCCAGCATGATTGTATATAGTGGAAAACACTTCACACGCGAATTGAACCAAGAAGTCTCCTCGTCATGCAAACTATTAATTCGTACATCCTCATTTTGAATTGTAATCTAAAAGCCGAGTGTACAAAAGTTTCAACATTAAATATGAAAATGTTTAAATATATATATATGTATTTTTACCTCTTTCGGATATGGATTGGGCGAGACGCAAGCATGTACAACCTGCATACGTGGTCTCTGCGCGTTTTGCTTACGTAGATTGAAATACCATCGCGGTTCCGGCTCCACAAGAACGCCCATCCAATTAAGAGTTTCACTTAGCGTTGGTGCCGTAATAAGATGCGCCACTGAACCGGTCAACGATTGTATGACGGCACCATTCATCTTACCGCCAACCAAATCAGCTACATAATTCGCCATTGCGGATGCAAGCGCGCCATCGCCGAATAGACCACCTTGAGTATAATTCAAATGCTGTTCCACATCTATTTGGGCGCCAGCGCTGTTTGTCATAAGAGCTGGTGAAGCTGGTACCGATACTGAATTGAGAGTATCACGGTTCTTCAACATATGCTGTTGGTATTTCCGCATGTGTATTTGACGAAGGAATGCTACGAGTGCTGGATCGTCTTGGGCTACGCCATTTAGTTCGTAGTCACGGGACATGTTTAACCGAAACTGTTGATGCCGAATTTCTATAAATAATAAAAAAAAATTAACATTAGTATGGAGTATATATAGTAAAGATAAAATACTTAAATTCAAAAATGAATTAAAGGAGTGACCCCACATAAGCCAACTCCATATTTTTTAGGTTTCCATATAGTTCCCTCTTCCAATTACGTTTTTAGCCCCGCACCAAAACTGTTTTAGCAAATTATATTAGGTTTGTTCAATAATCAAAATGTAGGTAACATCGTGAAGGAAACATCGGAGGCCCGGTAAAGTATAAAAAAATATATAAAACTAATAGTTATGGATATATTTTATAAGAACCTTGTCTTGCCTCTAAAATATTTTTATTATATTTTCTCATCCCACTTTGCAATATAGTTTGTTGGAAGGAAATCAAATTTTCCTATTAAAAAAGTATATGTTTACAGGGTATAAACAAGTCGAGCAGCACGACCTTAACTCACGTGTTCGTTATGTTTCTTTTGTACAGTTTTTTAGTTAATGTTTAATTTTTAACGGTAACTTAATATCAATATCTGGGCTGATTGTTATATCTTAGAACGATGTTGGTTGCAAAGATAAAGCACAAAATAAGGAACATATTGTCGATACCTACAATTTAGGGGTTGTTGTATTATTATTCTGAGTAAGATGACACACTTCTTAAATTCCAAAATACGTGACTGAGCCGGAATACTAAAATAGCGTGATGCAAATTTGTTTTGTAGATTTTTGAAAAAAACTTTTAGCTGCTTGAACCATTAAAATGAGATTTATTTAAAAAGAATTATTATAAGTAGTAGCTCATTATTTTTATTAGGTTTATGAATCTACCTGAAATGTGTGCAAAGATATGACGAACTTTGCTTATCACTTATATGGGGGCTGGGACTTGAGCCTCCGAATTTGAAGAAAATTAAAAGGATTACCACTCCCGATCCCATTAACATGCAAACCATGTATATTCTGTATCTCAAATGGATTCAAAAATATGACAAATTTAGTTTTATAGCTTCTATGAGGAGCGTTATATCTCCCCCTCTGATTTTGACATAAAATTAGCTTATGTCCTTTTAGTACGTCCCATCTTTTTTAATACCAAAATTCATAAAAATTGGTTCAGACAGAGAGAGAGAGTTACTTTCGTATTGAAATATTAGTATCGATGGCACTTACAATGCAAACCTAATCCTCATTCTGAGTTTTTGTGTACATATTTAAAAATGTTTTTGACTTTGTTAAATTTGTTAGATCTGTCCAATAGAAGGGGTGGCTCTCATGCAAATATGTCAAGCTTTCAAAATTTTTGTATACATAAAAATATATTGTTGCTGTTATTTCAGCTATAAATACCGAATTTGATGTATTTTGTGTCAATACCAATAAAATATTCTATTGGGCTCCTAATCGGACCCCTTAAAGATTTCAACATGTCCTTCTCTCTCTCTCTCTCTCTATCTCTCGCTCTCTCTCTCTCTGAACAACAAGAACTTGGAGACTGTAAAATTTTCTCTTTATATAATACTAATTAGATGGCCTTCAACCATCGATCAGTCATAGCCGCATTCAAAAGACTTCCAACGCCGTTTCATATAACTCAATCACGGTCCATGCCTCTGCGCCATACACTACGACCGGGAATATCAGCGTCTTGTAGATCTTGATTTTCGTCTTCCGAGAGTGGGCTTTACTTCTAATTTGCTTTTTCAGCCCTAAATAATATCTATATGCAAGCGTGATCCTTAGCCTGATCTCCAGGATGACGTTGTTCTTTTTGGTTATTTCGGAAATTGTCCATCACTGACCGTCCAAGACCCTCTTCATATAGGTTGTATTTAATTCCAATTAAATATTCTATACCATCCATATAGCAACATATTCTCTACATCAATTTAAGGTTCAATGGTAATGCAGTGTATCTCTTAGTCGAGAACAATCGTCTGCAGCGATCTTTCTTGTTTTTTAAGCTCTATGGACGAATTTTCGTTCCCACAAATGTCATTCAGCAAATTGATCTTATGGCTCAGATAAACTTCGTAATAGCTATATTTTAAAGAAATAGTCATTGACGGTACAACTAGGTTATACTATTTTGTATATGCAGCAAAGCAAAAACAATACAAAATCAAGAAATAATGCTGCAGTCCAGTGTGCTCGACTTCGAGATGCCCTGTACCACCATTGAACCATTAATTTGAATGGGATCTACCTCTCTTCTACGGGTTCGAAATATTTTATTAGAATTAAACTAAGTCTCTACAAAAAGTGCGTTTCTAGCTAAAATAACAAAAAAGGGTCCAATACTTTTTACATACGCTTCACAATATTTTATTTTGTATTTTTGCCCGTTTGGTTAGTTAAGCAAACAGAAAAACTTTTCTTCCAAAATCCAGAAACAGCTTTGAGTACTAAACCATATAAATGGACTATGGGTTTGTATCGAATCTACGAACAAGAACCACCGTCTGTGTTCTTTCGTTTTTATTTGGTTTTATATTTTATGGTTTGGCACAGACAAATTATTTATCATGGCGTGCTAACGGACGATGGCGATTGACGGCGCTCCAGTGTCATTGTCAAAGAAGAACGTTGCAATCATTTTTTTTGTTTTTCATTGATTTCAGCCCAAAATGTTTTTGGTTAGTCTTTATAAATTGCACGTGGATTAATTCATTCCCAATCGATGAAAAATTAATATCATCCATCATGATTATGTTATCACAATTTAGAAAATATTTTGAATGTCAGTTTGTGGAATAGTAGCACGTTCGGTTAGCTTTACTTCTCTATTATAAAATCTTCTTGGACATAAGCCTATTAAAGCGGATGGTTTTAATGGCCCACATATTAAATATTAAAGAGATTTGCCGCTACATAAAAAAACATACAAACGTTCTCTCATTATAGTTCAGACTGGACGAACTTCCTTTATTAAGAATATAAAGAAAGTTCCAACTGAAACTAATTTTTTTCTTGTGTTAACTTAAAATGCTTATGTTGCATGTTAAAAATAAATTTATTCAAATTTGTAGAGACAAAAAACTCACCAGTCGTGTCCATGTAGACAATTAGTGTTGCAAAGACTGTAGCAAATGACAGAATGCATAGAGCGATTGGCAATAATTGTCGATAAGGCGATGGTGAAAACCGTGGATCTTGTTTTTTGTTTTTACATCCAGCTTTAATAGCGCTACTACCGCCACCTGCACTACTACTGCCACCATCGTAGTCCGGAGGCACTTTATAGTGTTTCTGTTCTTCTTGGTGATGATGGAAATGTTGCCTCTGGTTATGTGTCGATAGAAACCCCGTTGACTTCTGACAACAGTGATGATGACTGTGCTGAAGTTGTTGCAGCGGAGCTAGCCTCGTTGGTGTAGAAAGTGGCGAGGATACTGCACTTGTTGACGGCGAACTTATTACGCTACTCAGACCACTAATGCAGCCTTCATTTACGACAGCTGTGCTGCTTGGGAGATAGTCCCGCGTACAAAACTGTGTCTGACATTTGTTTCGTTTTAATGAATTTTCACCGGCTCGACAGCGCTTCATTACATGGTCTGTTTCGTCAACGGAGGGCGACGTTTCGTCAACTGCCGACGACGCCGATGGTACCGCTATAGCTGCTTCGCTGGCTCGTAAGGATGATTTTGTATTGGGGTGATGATGATGATCTCCACATACTTTAGGTTTACCGAGGATACCACCAATTTCATCATCGGCTTCCTCCTCGTAAATGTCATCATCATCAATGGATGCATAATTTGTTCGATCTGGTAATGTTTTCTGCTTCGAAATACTATGTGTACCAGTGGATGTAATGCCATTTGTATCCTTTGGGTCGTCACCGTTTGGTGCGTTTGATGATGATAGGCAACTTGGTGATGTGTGATTGGGTTTTCTTATGCTGAAGCCTATGTCAATAGATTCCGGCACTGTCATCGGTCTAACATCAGGCACTTTTTTAATTGTGTTGTTTGGAGCAATACATGTTCTGCTCAAATATTTTTTAGGTGTTGATTTGGATGATCCCTGTTTTCCAGTTTGCCTCCGACTATTTGTGTTATTACGCCCACTAGCTGCTTCTAGCTCAGCACGTTGAAGCTGCTCTGCTGCAATAGCAGGATGTGCTGAATAAACTGTTGACATATTTATATATATCACTTGCTTTTTTTTTTGTTTATAGACCTCTTTCGAATTCCAAAACTATTTTAATCTTTCCGATTGCTGTAAATTTTTTGATAATTCCTAGCAGCAGCCATATCGTCACACATTTAGCAATCAAACCGTCTGTAAAGAAAAATAATTATGAAACATTAATAGAGTAATAAAGATAGAAAGAAAAACAAGAGAAATTTTAAACTCTGGTAGAAACAAAGCTTAGCTATTCTTTAAAATATCTTATTTTAATGCTTTAATAAAATTTCAAAGCATTAAACTACAGCTCTTCGGGATAGGACCAAACCTACAAGACATGATCGTGGTATGTACTCACTCACCTCTGAATTACGTGCTTTCTTAAGTACGTAGTGCCGATTAGGAAGGGTATCATTATGCACCCTTCACCCTTAGAGAAGCTCTTCGGAAAGAACGTGCTAATTTCTTCGTGAATATGCTGGAAACAATGTACACAGACAAAGATGCAACTTTGTCATTATGGAAGGTAACTCAAAGTGCCAAGCATCAAGCTTTGCGTCAAGCCTAATTGCAAAATGGAAGTGGAAGATGGTGTCGCTCTACCACGTATTCACACAACACTTTGCTGAGCGATTCAGGACATTCATCCTTGCCTCAGCTACTGAGACACCTTTAGTATCTCCACTGCCTACATTTCCTTGACGGACATCTCAAAAGATCTTAAAAAGAATTCGGCTTCTGGATAAAAATGCTAAATACCTCCCCAAATTATCCCGTGTACGCTGGAGTCCCTCAAGTCAGCTTCCTCTTCGCTTTTGACAACATAACACAGAGATATCAATGTTCCCTCCGTAGAGGATGAGTTTGGCTTTTTCTCCAATACATATAATGAACGCCTATTAATCGACCAAAACGCCGAAATTTTGGTCTTTTTATACTACTGTAGGCAATAAGCAATCAGTAGTATGCTGGAGAAGAACCAAAAAGAGGCCCTACAGATAGTTAGGTCATATGTATTATAATGTTATAATATTCGTAAATAGTGTGAAAATGGTGAAATTCATATAAATAAATATAAGTCGTATAAATAATATTTGTACGGTAACCAGTATACTAAGTGAATATAACTTTTATTTTTCTATACTTTTTTGGATGCTCGCTTTACATATATATTAGTAAGTGTGATCTGTTTACTCTTAAACTTGAAATTATATATGGATGGTGTCCGATTCCATATAAACCGAAATTGTAAAAATTATTGTTTTTATTTTTTCTATTTTTTGAAAGGGACATGACTAGGTCGACTCACTTTGCAGAATTCATCACAAATACACTTATTATCAGGACTGATATAGTCTAATACAACTACTAATATCCACACACAAAACAATATTAAAATGCAAATAAAAGCCCATCTATATCTCTCTGGCTGTAAAAACGAGAACAATTTAAAGGTGTACCCAATTCAAGAGATATGTTTTTAAAAAAAGCTAATCGAAAGAAAGAGCACCTGTCCAGAATCTTCGAAGCAGAAAGTGCTCACGAAAGAAAAAAAAAAACAAGAAAAAAAAACAGTATTGTTGGAAATAGAATATACTATGGTACATATGTTCACAAAAAAAATGCAACGATGAAACAAGAGAGAAACGTAGACAATTTACGGGGTGCTGCGAAGAAGCAAACAGTATAAGAATGGCATGCAGGAGAGGAATTTGTGCGCCTGAACAAGACTCTAAAACGACAGTAAGGCAAGTCAAACCGGGTAGCAGCAACTCAAAACTCAATGAATTCAGTTCGTTCGGGACAGCAGATGTTCTTCTTATCCAGACTGTTCTTCGAATTACTGTAGGGTAAACAAAATTCAAAACTACACTCACACACACAAACACACTTACGTGTAAGTAGCAAGGACGGAAGGAAGGAAGAAATGAAATAATAAAAAAAATGTGAGCTCGTTAGAACTGTTTCGATGCTCTGCGCCATCTTCCAAGCACCTAATTCAGATCGAATTGCACCACTTTTGCTTGTCATTTATCGAGCTATGTATCTATGATATAGTATAGAAGTTATGTACTGAAGAATAACTTTTTAAATAACTATTTTACTGAGTTATTATGCTATAAAATTAGTTATTATGCTATAAAATTGGAAAAGGACGGATGATGTAGATATACAACAGGCGTAAAAAAGCCGTATCTAAGTCCTTTGAAACTATTCAAACGATAAAAGAATCTACATTAAATTAGCTGGACCATGCCTGTTTCGCCCGCACACAGTAAAATAAAACTGTTTACACTTGTACAATGAACTTAGTTCTCCCGATCCCATTAACAAGTGTTCCAAATTTTATCGCTGTACTTCAAATGAAACAAAGAAAGATATAATAAATTTTGTATATCGCTTATATGGGTGGCGGGGTTTCGCACTCTCCATTTTTTAACAAACCTAATAGGAAAATTTACCTTGATCCTATTGCTATGTATACCTAATTTCATCTCTGATCCTCAAATGGATGCAAAGTTATGACGAATTTTTTAACAAAAAATAGACTGTGTTGTTTTCCAATATCCTATCTATAGCATATTCAATGACTGGAATCCTATCTTTTAAGCCATATAGGGAATCACTAATACGACAATATTAGTCGATACGATCGAAGTTTTTCGACGCCCTGTCTGCTCTATGTATCTCGGCAAAAATCATTCGTCTTTGCATGATTCCAGCGGCTGCACAGGGCTGGTCACCTCATTGAAATGGACGAAATAGCTTCAGCACGCATGGTTTACATGGGGGCTCAAAAATTGATTGGAAGACGACGAGCTAGGGGACGACCGGGCACGCGTTAGAATGAACAGATATGGAGAGATGGTAGCATGCTTGGCATTCAAAACCACTGGCGCCAGCGTGCGAAAGATTACAGCAGCTTGTGCGCCTTCTTGAATGAGGAAAAATGGCATCCAATTAGGTTTAACATTAAATTTCTATTATTCTTAATTAAAGTTTATATTTGATAAATTGTACGTAAAAGGAACCGGCAGAACTCATCGATTGGAAAAAAGGGAGATCTTATAAACATAAAAGGCGGCGTTGCTGTGAACGTCGGATACGCTAGGTATTAATCGTTTGTGTAATCTTTTTGTGAGAGCATGATCAAAAATATTGAATTTAAGAAATAGTTTCAAATAAATTAAAAACTGTTTCCTATTTAAAATTAAAAATTGGAACTCATAACAAAAGAGCTCATAATGTCCTACTAATCCTACTAATATTGTAAATGTGAAAGTTTGTGAGAATGTATTTATGAATGTTCCTTTCTTACGCCTAAACCGCTAAACCAATTTGTATAAATATTGGTATAGAGATAAATGGGACGATGGAAAAGAACATGTTGATGGGATAGGGAGAAGTAATCCTGATGAATTTCGTCCAAATCGGAGAAGACTGCCCTATTTTTCACATCTTTTTATTCAATTAAGATACAGAGATAAAATTTGGTACACATGTTAATGAGATCAGGAGATCTAATTATATTAAGAGTGGTCAAAAACGGAGGGGTGATGACTACCCACCCAAAAAATCGATAAACAAAATTAGTTATATATTTTTGCAACCATTTGGGGTATTAGGATGAAATTTGATGAAATTTGAATTTGATATATTGGAGAAAGTAAAATCCATTGCACAAGTGTGAAATGATTGGCAATATTATGCGCGGGAAATGCACCCGAGTCACACCATCAATACTGCGATACATTAACTTAACATTTCAATTACCAGAATTTTATACCGATAGCAGTTAAGGGACCCACGAAAATAATTGGCAATATTTATAAAAGCAAAATTTTAAAAAAAAACTTTAAATTAGGATAATAAGTTTCCGTAGACCAGTGGTTAAGACCTATTATTGCTGCAGCAAACAGTTTTATAGTACTACAACTGTCGTCTCGTTTTGAACCAAATTTGAAGTCAATTCTTTCGGAACAATGTTTCGTAGCTCTTCTACATTCAGTTTCTTAAAAACGCGTTCAAACGAATGCTGGGACATATGGGCGCGACTTGATCGAAAGGACTTGTAGAACTGTTCTTGAACAATATATACGTACTTATATAAATATTTATGATATAAATAATTTATGTATCAATTCCTTCGCTATGTTGCACACATTTTGACATTTTTAGCAAATTTTGAAGATGCTAAGAAGATTATTTTGCGTTTCTTTTTCACAACGAATTTTTCATATTACTTAAATAAAAATATTTTTGTTTCTGTGTATCAAACGGCACGGTATAATTATAATACTCTTAACATCATACATGAAGGGCACAAAACAGTATGATGTGACGGCAGGGCATTTAGAGGAATCTGAATGAATTGTGTGAAATAATCAATAAACGCGAATGCGGACTACTAAAGAAAACAAAACTGAAGAGAAAAAAATATGAAAAATGAGAAAGAGAAGTATCAAGAAATGCAACAAAATACATGTGTACATAATTCGTTGATTGCAGCAGCCCAAGCCACAAGCAACCAGGTACACATCACACCAGCCAGCCGCCAGAAGCACACGGTGGCGTTCGAATGGAATGAATCTACACACTAAGCGTAAGAGTAAAAGAGCAAAAGAACGACAAACAGGTAGTTCTTCGTTCGTTCCGATGGAATCGATTGTGTTTTTTCGTTCATTCTTCTGTGTTGCAGCTCATGCAGAACAAACATTGCTAGGGCGTTCAACAGCACGAATAACACAGCACATCACGGGCGGGTGGACCGGACAGGCATGCAGTGCAGTGCGGTGTGGTGTTGTGCGGGCAGTAGAGCGGGGTTGAATGCAACAAGATTGAGCATATGCAATACTAAAGGTTGTAGTCGACATTATTGAACTATACACATTGAGCACAAATAAGTACATACACGTTTGTCCATCAGCGCTATTTAGCCTTTTTGTGGCAACGTGAGTATTTCAATCAATCGATTGCCGAGGGTCACGAATTAGAAACAAATTGACGTGACCCTCTTGTGTGCTAAACTTTGCTTAGAAACAATTCTGACTTTTTTCGGGCACTATATGTGAATAGACATATTTTTACTTCTTTAATATGTATGATGAAAGACCACCTGCTAAGGCATTATTACTTTCTTTTCTGAGAAATTTTGCACAAGGTTTGATGCAAAAATTTTGTTTTTTTTTAATAAGTAAAAATGTATGATGCTTTTGTTGATATATCGTAAAATTTCCGAAATTGTTAATACCGGAGGAAATGGATTTTATTAATCTTCAAAACGGGTTCTTCCTCATAAAAAGTAGACAGTTAACAAATTGAACTGAAACTTTTAAATTCGATCTTGTGCAATCTGCTTTTCTTGCGTGTCTCAATAATCACTTTGCCTATTTCTTTAAATATTTTCTTAGTCACCGTGTGATTCAGAAAAATAAAATCAAACCTAACTAAACCATGTATAAATCGAGCTGAAAATTGCACATTTAATCAACGACAATTGAATAATTAGCAGAGAAATCAAACTGAACGCATTAGAAGACGGTCACTTGCTTAGAGACTTAGCTTGCGTGAGACTTAGCTGAGAACAAGTCGTAGACGCAGGAGCTTCGGGGAAAATATGTACAGACAGTTCATTAATGTTTCCGCTAGTGCTGACTGGCACAGACGGTCTAAGTGACAGCTTTTACTATTTGCTTAATTATTACAGCGTCTATGGAGCAAACGAAACTTATAATATACCAATAACAATTTGCAATCTAATGGAAAATTGTCATCAATTTTGGAACTTACTACATTTTGGAGGTTTCAAAGTGACTCCGGCGCCAAAGGCTGAAAATCTGAATTGAACTTTTGCGCTAAATTCATTTGAACTAACAAAAAGCAGAACGGAAACTACGACCAAACCACTTTGAATTGTGTGTTGTGAGCCAAACTTTTCTTGGCAACGACTTCAAGCGTCATTTCGCTAAGCAATGCAGACGATTTCGCAATAAACCTGGTTTATTTTTTTTATTTTCTCTATTTAATTTTTTTCTTATTTTTTGGTAAAATACAATGGGGTGTTAGCAACCAATTGCCTGATTCAGTTGAAAAAAAAAATTATACAAGCGTTTGGCGAAACTCAAGGTTTGATTCAAAAGTTTTAATATCAATATTTTATTAAAAAAAAATTAGTACATAAAGGCAATATTAAAAGGGATTAGGTTTTTCTTGAAGCTTGAGATCTGCAAAATATCTGGTAAAAACGGTAATGTTATACATATTACGATAAATAAGCCAATCCGAAATTTCAATATCTCTCCTTAAGAAAATTTTAATAAGCCATAATAATGTTCTTCCAAAGCCACATATGCCTAATTGGAAAGAGCGATATACAATCATCAAACATTTAAGTGGTTATACCAAGTTAAAACCGGAATGTATATTGAACTGCTAATATTCCTAAAATTTCCAATCGATCCGATTAGTATTTGTAAAGTCGTCTCAGTCTATTAGAAAGTAGAAGAAGTACATACCGGAGTAACAACTGCACTTTTATTTCTTTGTTTTCGTAAATATAAATGACCTTATAAATGATTCATATTATACCTGTAGAGTAAATATATGGAATTTATGACTATGTAAGTAAAAAAAAAAATATTATCTGTGTTTAAACTTCTTCCGAAACATTAAACACGTTTTTCTCAAAACTATCTTTTCCAAGTCAGTGACAAGGATTTCTAAAACAACGGCTCAACCGATCGGTTTAAAATTTTAAGCCAACCTTGCCAGAGATATGCATCAGGTATTAATCGAAGGAATATGATTTCGGTTCAAAATTTCTTTATTTTTTAGATTTTATGTTTATTTTTAAAGAATCCCCCTTTTTTTTTGTTTAAATTGAAATTTCGAATACTGCTTTGATCAATACCTAGTTTTATCTATGCACTAAAAGAAGTCTTTTTGGTTTTTTGATTACAGATGAACTATGCCGGACAAATTGTTATCACCGCCAAACAACTTTTTTTGGAAGACCTTCCGTAGATCGTCTGCAGAAACATTATAAACTTAAATTTTGACACTAACGAAACATTTAATAAAAAACTTCTTATAAGGGTCTTCCAACGGCGTATAACCCTCTAACCATGCAGATTCGACTATTATTATAAGGAATTAGGAAAGGGTTTGCACTATACTCTTAGTGCGTGGGGTATTTAGTGTGCCAATTAGGTAGATCCGTTTTACAAGAAAAATAGCGGAACTTTTTAGTTAGATCTTGCATTTTTGGAAAACTTTTTGAAGGAACATATTGTACATAAGAGAAGGCAATAAAAACCGCCTGTGCTGATTGCAGAACTGTAAATTGTAATGGGTTTGTGACTATGAATGTTCCATAAATTAGCCTTTGGCAACTTTTTGGAACCTGCTGTGCTGTGATGAAATGAGCATTTCTGTAAATGTGATGCATAAATTGCACAGCTGTGACTATAAGTAACTCTAATACCGAATGATTGCGGTAATATTCTATAGCGAAAACGTTTGAAACTACACAAATCAGAGAAACGGATTATTGATTAGTCTTGTGTAGTTTCCATTCCATGGTATGTGCTAAGCGTGTAACATATAATATAAATAGTAAATGAATCACAATATCATACCTTTCTTCTTCGCGAAAATTAAGCACCGTTCACCACCTGCTGAAATTCCCAAGGCGACAAGAGTGATGCCACTCAGCTCCGTTCCAGCAACGCTTACGTATATAGATGTTGGGTCGGATTGGATCGAAAGAAATATACCGTCCCAGAATTAATATCCAAACATTCACACGCACATACTCTCTTACATATATTTTTATATATGTACACAACTAAAGGTGTACTATGAGTATGTGTGCACACTCTACTAACAACGGGAAAAAACTATTACTATTACAGTCTACAACTTTTTACGACGAGACGGCAGACAATTCCGATGATTTTTACAACGCGACAAGAACTTCTTTTCCGTTTATACTCTTTAAAAACCTTTTAGTTTTAGTACTTTTGAGTGTTATAATGTACTCTCATCTACTTTTGATTCTTCGGATTCTGCTGCCAAACATAAAATTCCATTTTTGTGAATGAATGAAGAATGACGTTTCTGCTTCACTTGCTTCGCACGTATACACACACAATTCGGTAAAATCACGGACGTAAAGGCACTCTAGTGTAGCGTTTTATAGCAAATGTATATTTGCAAATTTGTAATTAGTTATTTGCGTGCACTTGTCGCAACTATGTGCATTTATTATCTTTATTTATTTAGCCGTATATACCGAACAAAAAAAACGCCAGCGAACGGACGCCCACACACACAGCAATGCAATGGTAGCGGAGCGATGTAAAATACTGCTTCTTCTTTTCGTGTAGGTTCTGTGCAGATGTTGTGCTCATTGTGTGCAAAAGAAATCACACAATTAATATTAGTGGCACACATGTTAGGTACGTATCATGGTGTATGTGAGTGAAACAACCAGTAGTTTTTCGTTCGATTTTTGTCGTGTAAAACGGTTAATACGTTCGGGTAATCGGAAATAACCGGTGTTAGACCAATCTAAAACCGGGTAAACGGACCGATTTTGTTAAATTGAAATAACCGTCGCTTTTTAATTTGAGCCAACACATCGGATTGAAACGAATTGTTTATTGATTTAAACTGTTTCAGTCACTTTAGCATAGTTCGCATAAAACAGCAATTTAATAACGCCCTTTATGTAAACAAAAATGACACTCGATTATGTTTCATGCTTTAAAAATTCTCATTGAGACCAAGCCTAAAGAAATATTAAAACTTCAAGGAGTAAAAACGTGTGTACAATTATCCCGCAATAAATAAAATTTTGTCTGTTTGCAAAAATAAAAATTAACAAACAAGATCTATAGAACAGCTACAAAGGTGAAAGTCCATTAGGGCACAAGCCTAAAAAATAACAATGACAAGGCTGCCTGATATAAAACGACTATTTTCACCAAGCAAATGGAACAACGAACCAAAATACATAAGTGTTATTAGAAATGACTACAACAGGCATATCGCCTTCCTTACTTCCTTACTAAAAACCATAATTGGCCACACATTCAATGGAGAAATCGATACATGAAAAAAACTAGAGCTGGCACAATTCTCATAAAAACAAAAAACACATTTAATGCCCAAAATTATTAAATTTAACTACGTTCGGCGAGTAGCCAATTACAGTGATTGAGCATTAAAATTTTCCAAAGGAGTCATATACTCGAATTACTTACGCAACATCCCACAAAAGGTCACCAAAGTAAAATAATGAATAATTGCAAATGAAAAATAATGAATAATTGCATTAGCTACGCTTAACTTACCACAAATGATTATGATTGGAAATGAACAAGTAAATGTAAGCCTGTACATACCACTGCCACTAATATTCACAACTGTCAACGGCTTGGCCACCCCACCATTAGGTGGAAAACGTAAACATATTTAATACGCAAGCTACAAGTTTTGATAAGACATCGAGGATCATCCCATGGACACCACTTTACATATTTCTAAAAAAAACTTAACATACATCTTCACAACTTATTGAAGACCTCAAACTACGAAAATCGGCAAAACCTTTATATAAATTAAAACAGCAAAACCCAAGAGTACAAACGCAATATCAAATAACAATAGTGAAGCCGGTTACATCAACAGATGATTATTCTTATCAAACACCACAACCCTAAAATTGTTTCCCTACAAGAGAGGTGTAGCTCTTTTGGTCCACAGCTCCATACAACAAAAAGTTAATCAGAACATCTAAACTCATTATAATATCAACATACCATTATATCATCATACATCGCAACAAATAATTTTCCATACAAAATTTATACGACAACATACAGCCACCATTACCCATCTCAGGCGACTTCAATAGTTGGCACAAAAACTGGGGTTTGCAAAGCAGCAACAACAGAGGCAATTCTATTTTCAAATTTATAACCAATAACCAAATCCTTTTTTCAATTAAAATGGAGTATAAACGAGGTAGTGACCACTTCCCAATCCACAATTCGCTTCGTTGGGTTATCCATGTTATTTATGGCTTGAAGTGTGGATAACAAATCTGAGCAAATTACAAATTACACACTTTTATTCTTAACCTTTAGAATTGTTTCATTAATAGTAAAAATAAGGACCGATCTAGCCATGTCTCTCCGTCTGTAAGCCTGAAAGAAAATGTTGCTTAGTATAGACAACTTTACAATACTAACGTCACGGTATAATTTAATATTTCATCATGGTTCGGCTTATTTAGAGTCATACCGTGAGATTAGTGTTATAGATTCATATTCGCAATATCGTACTAATATTATAAGTATTACTTTCACTCATAAACCGCTACTGCTTGTTAAAATCGAAGAGTGCGATGTCATACCCCATATATGACCGATAATGGGTTATATATTTGCATACATTTCAGATTCAGCGATCAATTTTGATATACATGTTCTTTGTTCCCAATCAGAGGAGTCGATACCCCGTTTGAGGTACAGGGGTGAAAATTAGTATATTTATATGGATCGGGGGAAGTATTCCTATGAAGTTTCTTCAAAATTGAAGGGAGCGATGATTTTCTTCAATTTCCTTCAGAAGTTTCAATTCAATAGTGTGATTATAATGGTGTAACAATTTTTTTGTTGAATCATGCATCTGTAAGTGTAGATCGCTTCTACCATTAAGTGTCACTGTCGAAAAAATAAAGTTTTCTTTTTTATAAGTTTACTTAAATTAATTGTGTTATAATAATATTAAATTTGATGTGACTTTATCTAGAGTTAAATATCGTTCATATGAAATAATATTTAACTCTACTCAACCCAGATTTGACCATATAAGCTTGGACCCTCATTTCCTTTTTAGAGGTGCCAATTTCTAAAATCACAGAAACACATGTTCTATTTTCTGTTGTGTAGAATATATGTCTAATTTGATGATTTGATTTGGATGAAGTATATGTTACCATATATAATCTTTGCCACTGCCCGCAATTCTTCTGTCACTGGTTCAAAAACAAATTTTATTCATCTTAAGAAGCCTATTTTTATCATACTTAGAGCCTTTAACATAAATTTGAATTTTATTGCTGTAACTGAACAATAACGAATCCTTGTGATTTGAGAACGGAAGCCTCCTTTTGAAATACTACGCAGTTAATAATTTGCTTTAGCTAAAACTTAAAACATGACGCAAAACTTTTCTTGTCAAATCGACTTTGTAATGGTTTTCTTTATAAAATAAAAATTGAGGTTGTCATTTACTATGAAAGTAAGTGTATCACAGAAATTAGACATTTCAAGCAATTAGAAATAAATATACATTTTATCTTACATTCTAAATGTATCTGCACTGATTTTAAATTATAACAAGTTTCTTCTAATCGGCACTGAAGAAATAAGCAACACTGATTTGTACACTCATATTTCATGTTTTCGGTTTAGTGAAAGTCAAGAGTTTAATTTTACTATTGCAGAATTATTCCTAATTTTTCTTTTTTTTCTTCTCAGGCTGTGCTAATCCTTGTGATTCTTGATACTGTCTTACAATTTGCTCCTGAACGTCTGGCAGACAAGGTGAGTAGCGAGAATACTCCATTGTAAATTCTCCTTTGCCCTGCGTACTTGAACTAAAAAAAAACGAATAATTATGTCAATTTATAAGAATAAATATCTATAGCTTATGCATACCGAAGCTCTCCAGCATATCCAAACATATCATTCAGTGGCACTTCTGCATAAACAGTAAACCAGCCCTCAGTTCCCTCCGTGCCCGTGATAATACCATGACGTTTACTCAACTGACCCATAACAGAGCCTTGGAACTCCTCTGGCGCCGTTACCTCTACTAGCATTACAGGCTCGAGTATTTGCCATGAGCCATTCTGGAAGACTTCTTTAATAGCACCATGTGCTGCCAACATGAATGCCAATTCGCTTGAGTCGACAATATGATGACCACCATCCTGTAGCCTAAAACGTATGCCGGCTAGCTTATGGCCAGATAACATACCACGCTCGGCCATTTCACGGAAACCTTTTTCGACGCCAGGTACGAA
Source organism: Leucophenga maculata (assembly GCA_035044805.1). Classification (NCBI taxonomy): domain Eukaryota; kingdom Metazoa; phylum Arthropoda; class Insecta; order Diptera; family Drosophilidae; genus Leucophenga; species Leucophenga maculata. Next base: position 747,774 of record JAWNNP010000198.1, on the reverse strand, counting down.
CTGCTTTGGCACATTGGTACCCACAGTTTCATCCACAAATTCCAGAACAGTATTCTGTGTCGGTGGCAACGGTTCCATAATGCCAATAATACGCGCATATTGTCCAGAACCACCGCTCTGTTTCTTGTGCAAGAAGTCAAACTCGCAAGGACCAACAAGAGTTTCACGAAAAGCCACTTTCGGTTTTCCCAGCGTCACCGGGCAGCCGTATTCTCGCTCCATGCGTTGTGCATATATCTCCAAGTGTAATTCTCCCATGCCGGAGACGAGCGTTTCCTTTACATCATTATCGAAGTAAAATTGAAATGTTGGATCTTCTTTGGTAAATCTTGCAATCGCTTTTGAGAAATTATCACGGTCTTTGCTATTGTTTGGTTTGATGGCCATAGATACGACAGGCTCAGGTACAAAAATCGACTCCATAGCCAGATTAGCTTTCGGATTGGTAGTAAATGTGTCTCCAGAAGCGCAATCAACGCCGAACAAAGCAAAAATGTCGCCAGCATAAACTTCGTTAACATCTTCCATTTGATTCGAGTGCAAACGCACCAAGCGAGCAATGCGCACCTTTTTATTTGTGCGTGCATTAAAGATATTATCGCCCTTGCGCAATACGCCCTGATAACAACGCAAATAAGTCAGTTGGCCAAAGCGACCGGCTTCCAATTTGAATGCCAAACCGACAAACGCATCCTTCCCATCTCTGGCAGGATTTAATACAATCTTTTCCGGTTCCTGGCCCTCCTCCTTTTCAATAAAAGCCAGATTTTCGACTTCTCCGGGATTAGGTAAATAATCAAGAACTGCATCAAGCAGTGGCTGCACGCCTTTGTTTTTTAAGGCAGTACCAACCAACACCGGTGTAAAAGTCCGCTTGATGCATGTACGACGCAGCGCTGCTTTTATCTCATCCACTGTTATAGGCTTTTCTTCCAAGAATAGCTCTCCGAAACTTTCATCGGCATTTGATAAATGCTCAATAAGCTCCTGCCGACGTTCTGCGCATTCGGTGCGCATATCCTGCGGAATCTCATCGAGACGCATATCGACACCATTCTCACCTTCGAAGTAAACCGCATTCTCGGTTACTAAATCAACTAAGCCCTTGCAGTGACTTTCCACTCCAATGGGTAGTTGAATAAATGCAGCATTGTGATTCATTTTAGAGCGCATTTGTGACAGCACACGATACGGATTAGATCCCATACGGTCCAATTTATTAATGAAAGCCAGGCATGGCACATTGTATCGCTTCATTTGACGATTCACTGTCAGTGTCTGACTTTGAACTCCGCCGACAGCACACAACACCAGAACTGCGCCATCCAAAACACGTAGTGCTCGCTCAACCTCCACGGTAAAATCGACATGACCAGGCGTGTCGATGATGTTTATATTAATGTCTTTCCACAATGTGTACGTTGCAGCCGACTGGATAGTTATGCCGCGTTGACGTTCCAATTCCATGGAGTCCATAGTGGCGCCAACATTATCCTTACCGCGTACTTCATGCATCTGTTCAATTCTTCCCGTATAAAAGAGAATTCGTTCTGTCAAAGTGGTTTTACCACTGTCAATATGTGCTGATATTCCGATATTACGAATTTTTTCAATCGGCTTTAATTCAGCGAACTTGGCATGGGAGCTGTAGCCGCACTGCAAAGAAGAACAACACATGAGTACTAAATTTTATTATATAATAATTGTACGAACGGATACGCTTTGTGCGACACCAGTTGCATTCGACTTACCATACTCAGTGCATTAACCCGCTGAATATGTTGTCTTATATTACTTCTAAAGAGTCTTGTAATTAAAGTCATTTTACAAGATTTACTTTTTAATTCAGTGCGATGTACAAAAGCCGGAGGAGGAGAGACCAGAACACAACGTGACTAGAGATGGGCAACATATCACATTGGTAAGGCAGCATTGTTATCGAATCGGAAAATAGTTGTGAACTGATTGTCCTCTGGGTTTTCTTTAAATTACATGCATTTATTTTAGAGAATTTTAATAAAAGCTAACATATTCAACTAACTTTGGTGTATTAAATCGATGAAATAGTGCCCCATTTCAAACGACCACATATATCGAAAGAAAGTCCATCTCAAAAACTTAACGCCGTGTTTTCACAGTCTTGAGTGGCAATATTCGATGGCAAAATGCTTTAATCACCATTTGTTGAGTTTATTAAAATATGTAGTTTTAATCAAACCAACTGGGATTGTCAGTCTGATAATGAATACATTGACTTTTTAGAATACCTGATGGCTACTTTAATGCGTTTCAAGCATTGTGACTAATAATATTTATACTCTGTGTGAAGGGTATTTTAAGCGAGTATTTGACTATTTTATATTTTTGGATTTTCTTAAATTTTCGGCCTAATCCTGAATATTAACATTAAAGTTATGTAGTGTTAAAACTTATTTTACAAACCACTAGTGGACCCGTCTTGCGTTGCTACATCCCCTCTTTGTGTTCTTTTTGTAAAGGTGAATGAAATTTTCAGTTATAAAGGCAAATGACAAAACATGAAAATTATGTACTTTTAATTCCAATGAAGATCATACTTCATTTTCGTGAGGTTTGAAAACATTTAAACACTGCATAAATTCGCAATTTTTTAAAGTCATGCGATGTACAATATTCATTGCATTTACTATTCCGCATAAAGAGCAAACTTAAATTTTGAAGATGACCAACAATATTTCTATCATAATTGATAATTGACAGCTGACTTTCAGAACAACAAATATTCGCAGATTTATTACCGATATGTAGCCACAGCTTCTCCAAACATCTAACATAAAATGACCTGTATTATCACTTTTTTTTTTCTTAATTTATTTTGAATCTCTCTAGTGACAATAAAAAATTATTTGTTAACAATAAACATTAAGAAGTTTATAAACAGAAATACAAATAAACTAATCAAAACCAAAGCTTCCAAAACTATTTCTAAAAATATTTGCTTATTTTTTATAAGATGGATGAGGTAACTTCCTAACCAAAACAGTCGAACAGACGTGGCCAGAATATCTTGTCGAGCTATTCAGGAATATAGGTACACTTGTAGTATGATACAATGTCTTCTATTATTTAAACTAACACGATAACGATAACACTGGACGATTTCCGTGAATGTTGTCGAAAATCGGGTTTTGTGTCGTAAACATAAAGCAAGATCGTCAATTGCGGTATCTTTGGGCATTAGTATGACAAACTTCAATAAGATATTGCATGATCATTTGACCATTAAAAGAATTTCTTTAGGCTGAGAATTTTTAAAATATTTAAAAAAACATAATATGAAATTTAATTCTAAAACATTCAAATCTGTGTTGTGTTGATCTTCATTTCGATCATAAATATTTTAATCTATTGTGCCACTTTTGATTTATTTATCTAAGTGTAGTCAAATTTACAAAATATTGAAATCAAGTTAGTGGCGCTATGAGTTTTTCTTCAAAAAATATATTTCAAAGTCATACTGAGCTATAAGTTAAAATAAACAACGTTTCAACAACTTAGTTTCATGAAACGTTGTATTTAAATGTATAATGTTTAATAGATTCTGCGATTTTTTTTGTTTGTATACACAGTTATTTGCAATTCCACTCTGCTTCTTCCCCTTCGTATGTCACGAGAAATTCACATGTGAATTTCAACAAGTGAATTTCTCGTGACATACAAGAGAAAGAAGCAGCACCATTTGTTGAGTGGAAGTGGATTATTTAATTTTGAAATAGTGATGTACATAATATATTCTACATATTTTTGTATGTAACTCACACACACGCACTTACTTGCTTGTATATACATATATGCAGATATAAATAAAACAGCAAAACTAAGAAAACCCATATTCACTGCATCCTAATTGCATTTCTCTCGCTGCAAAATACAATAGAAAAAAAATAAAAAAAGGAATTCTAATTGATGCGTAATAAACAGTCTATGAATGGCGTATGAACTCTTGGTATGACGAGACTGGAATGAACTGTAAACGCAAGACATATCGGAAAATATTGGTGAAAAATTTGCGCAGACAATAAAAATGCTATATTAAGAATACGACGTCGAAAACGACAGGCGCCACCAAACATTTTGGCACAAAGCCGTAAGTGGCCAGTTGCGAAAACAGGAAATTCAAAAATCATTCAGAACAGTTTAAAATAATTGTAGTTTATATCATCAAATAATATCTACTTTATTTACCTACAATTGTTTGGCAAACACTTGCAAAGTTTATATACTTTATTTGTGACAGAAGTTAGTTCGGTAAGATATCTAAAAATATATACATATGTGTTTGTTATTTACAAATATATTAATACAAGCATATGTGTATAATATGAAACAAAACTATAACAATTTTCGTCTCTGTTGCAGTTGTCATTTGACATTTCATCGCTTGTATTTTCAAACTAGACGATTGCACAAAAAATATTCGAAAAAGGAACAAACACAATTCATATGGATGACGAATTTGAGGACAAACTATTCTATCAAACATTCTCTTCACACATGAAGTTACTATCGAAATTTGCAGTGGGCATTTCGTCCATTAATTCGCCAGCAGCTTATATATGGAAGATCTGTCGTCTCTATATACTTCGACCTGAAGTAATATTTTGCGGTGTCATCATTTTTTTATTACTGGTTTATTTGCAAGCTGTTGATGTCTGGAGCCGAAGTATACTTGGTCGTATTCAGGCAACACTGGGTCAATCATCGGCTCGTATAAAGCTTTCAGAGTCCGCTTCATCGGGCTCTGGAGATCACTGGGAGGAATTACGTCAACAAAGTTCTGCTTTTGCAGTACTGGGACGTCGTCCTCGTATGGAAGATCGATTCGTTATAGAGGAGAACATCAATAACAATACAGGAATCTCTTTCTTTGCTGTATTTGACGGTCATGGCGGTGAATTTGCGGCGGACTTTGCCAAAGACGTTCTCGTCAAGAACATTTACAACAAAGTTGTTGAGACCTCAAACCTTTTGAAGATCCAGTTAAAGCAGAATTCTGGAGGTGGTTCGAACGAGTATGCCCAATACGATAAAAGTCCATATTTAAGACGAAAAGAGGAACACGGCCAAAATTCAGATGAAAAAAATAAAGAAAACAACGAACCGAGCGACTCTTTAAAGCGGCAGCGCGATAGTTTTCGCAAGACACATAGGTAAGCAAAACAGCACCATGCAATCAACTCAAGAAATTTACTTTATATTGCATTCCAGCACAAACGATGATGTGAGAAAGACGATTAATAAAAAGGAAGAACAGTTAGATTTCTTTACATCGAAACTTAATTCACTGATGCGCAACAGTGGCGTAGTTGGTGGCAACAACGCAGCGAAGGACTCACTTTTGAACAATAACAATGTTCAAAACGCTGAGGCCCAAAACGGCAATGCACCCACACGACAGGAAGCTAAATTGTATATTGAAAATGGTAAGATCAATTTTGGAAAATTGATTACAGATGAGATATTGGCAGCTGACCATAAACTTGTAGAAACGGCAAAGAAAACAGTAAGCATTTGTTATAATAATACAATTTTTGATTAATTATTGAATTGACTAATCAGATGAATATAGCGGGCACTACTGCACTGATTGCTATAGTGCATGGAAGCAAGCTTCTAGTCGCAAACGTCGGCGATTCACGTGGCGTAATGTGCGACTCACGTGGAATGGCTATTCCATTGTCCTTTGATCACAAACCACAGCAGGTAAATAGAAATCATAACTGTGTACTCTAATATTTTACACCAATTGAATGGAATTAAACTATTTTAGGTGCGGGAACGTAAACGTATTCATGACGCTGGCGGATTTATTGCCTTTCGCGGCGTTTGGAGAGTAGCCGGCATACTGGCTACATCTCGCGCAATGGGTGACTATCCACTTAAAGAAAAGAATCTAGTTATAGCGAATCCAGACATCCTTACATTCGAATTGAATGATCATAAGTAAGTTTTTGACACTCTTAAACTTTTTTTGTTTTTAACTTGTGTATGTTTTTATGTTCTTTTTGCAAGGCCAAATTTTCTCATTCTGGCATCTGATGGATTATGGGATACATTTAGCAACGAAGAAGCTTGCAGCTTCATAATCGAACATATTAAAGAATCCGACTTTGGTGCTAAGTCATTGGCAATGCAATCGTACCAACGTGGATCTGTGGACAATATTACCGTTTTGGTAATTGTGTTTAAAAATGGCAACTATCACATTAGTTCATCGAATACAAAAGCCTTAGTAGATGATACTAATAATAAGATTCCGGCAGCCAACAACAATGCATTAACAAAATGAATAATCAAATTATAAGCACTGATGACTAGTCTGAATTTAAAGCCTATAAATTACTCGTAATACTATTTAAATCCGAAAAGAAGTGGCTTAGCCGTTGGATGCCAAAATCAATTTTTGTCATGTTTATTTTAGAATTTTCGTCGTTGTTTCTACAACACTCTATCCTAAATTATTTGTGAAATTATGTTTGTTGTTAAATCTGAATATTTATTAAACATTTGAAAATCTTAACAAAAGACAAAACAGGTAATTGCTTAATTGAAAAAGCCCGATTCCAACAAAACCAATAGCACATTAACCAACTATTGGTGTATCCAAGGACTAAATTAAAATTATGTATAACAATATGACATGGTAATGTATTGAAATGCAGCGCACAGAGAGAAAGTATGAATGGTAGATAACCAACTTTAAATCGATACAGATCAAAAATGGTCATTAAAAAATGAGAAGGGAAACCAAAAACTCATTTTAAAATATCTACTTAACGATACACAGCTACTTTTTTTTTAACCAGATGGCTTTGGGTTATTACCTTATTTGTGGTTTCATCCAAACTTAATAGGTCCCGATCCCATTGACATGTATATCAAATTTCTGCTCTCAACCGCAAATGGATGGATGGAGAACTGACTAAATTTGTTTACCGGTCGTTTGAGGTACATAGGTGGTTCGTCCACTCCAATTTTGACCAATTTTAATAGGAATACTTCCATCGATCCCATTAGTCATGTGTACTACATTTCATCCCAGCAGCTCAAATAAATGCAAAGATATTACAAATTTAAGCGGTTTAGGCGTGATGCGCACACAAACAAAAATTGTCTACGATTCTGTTAAATGTATAGATGAAAATCAAATACTTTGTCCATAGCTTTTATTGCAGACAAAATCAAATCTCCTGGTCTCAACGGAAATTGCCACAAAACGTTGAATGTACTACCGGAGAAAGCACTCGATTTTCTAGGGGTTATCTTCAACGCCATAATAAGGGTGTAGCACTTCCGCTCCCAGTTGATGTTTGCAATCAAATCCATGATCCACAAGCCTGGAAACCGGAGTCGGCAAGGCAACACTAGACTGAAGGGTAACCCTTGAGGACCACCTTACTGCGGTAGTACGTACTTTCCGCGCAAAACTAATAAAGCTGACCTTGCTACTCAACAAAAGAAGTAATAAAAGGATTGTCTACCAGCAAATTATTGCACCAACCTGGAAAGAAGAACTAAGTTTGACATTTCAGTGATTGCTCTCAATTAATGACTTACAGCAGCAGATGCAGAATAAATTTTTGAAATGGTATCAAGAAGTACCAAGGCGAACTATGTTGCATGCTTAGTCGTCCCACAAGAAAAAAACATATTCTTTTTTGGAAACCTCTCAATGGTTTAAGATCCGGCATCTGTAAGATTTCAAATGTAATCCAGTGCTGCAAAATTGTTTTTAATAGATATCTTGTCTAATATGGTAAAGTAACTAATACTCTCTTATTGTACTAGAACTAAAAAAATTAGAGATTTCTGAATCAGAAACATGCTCTCTAACGGAAAACATTCAATAAGTGGCACCGCGTATAGAACCATCTTTAGCACAAAGGAAGCAACAGAGACTCACAAAACAATCATCTGCAACAATATAATTTTCCGAACTAATAAATAAGGATTTTAATCGGGTACAGCGCTTAAAATTCAGCGGTTGCACTGAGTTGGTCAGCTTATTCGAGTGGGTAGGGCCAAACTTTATTAAACGAAATACGGGACAAGCGGGACGTATTGGACTGATAATGAATGGAGAGATCCCTTCGTACTTGGGATTCACAACAATTGGCATCAATGAAGGTCACATAAGCAGGTGCGCCTTTCTTCGTGCTGCCATGACCGAACCACAGTCTAAAGCCATTAATGTAAGTCTTGTGGCGGTTCTTAACTTTCGATGCTGGTCAAGAATATATATACTCTATATGGTCTGTCACACCTCGTATCACCTGTTACACACATTTGCATAAACTTAGTAAAACTGTCGCTAAGGGCATGCTGAATTGCATTGAAAAATTACCATACAAAAAACAAATAGGTGTTAGGTAGGCGCTATGTACATTGGGTACCCGATTCGATTGCGAAGCTAGTGACTTGATTACAATATGCATTCCAAAGATAAAGCATTGTGGCAATATAGGTGTTGTAATGTACATATCTACATACATAAATTTTCCAAGATTTCAGTTCATGAATATACTCAGACGGACAGACAGACCAAATTATTTACTTAAATACATTTTCAGTAAAATAATATAGATCAAAATTTTGGATATGGAGAGGTACATTGGAGTGGTCATAAATGTAAGTTGCCTATTGTCAAAAAGCCAACTTTTGCTATCGGAAATAAGGCTCATACAAGTACACAGATAGACTGACTTTTTTTGCATAACGGCGCCTCGTCTCGCTGAACAGGAATACACATACATATATACTTTATGAAGTGTCTACTGATTTTTTTATGCCGTTTTAAAAGTTAGACTTCATCGTTTATATATCACACCCATCGAAATTTCAAGGCCATTTCCCGCCTCTTCGCGTGATTGAAAAATATTTTATTAAGAGGCTGAAGTAGTCAAACGAAAGCGAAAAATGTTCCAAGAAATATTGTAAAAACTGGGTACGAAATTCGCCCATCCATCTATAAATATTTGCTTATATTTATTTATAAGAATGACTACTAGAAAGACTAATCAGTCGCACTTTCGTTTCTCATAAACGTTGTTAAATAATTTTTAGATAAATTAAATAAGATATTTTAATTCGCATGTTTATTTGCTTATATAATAAACAAACTAAAATAAAATTCATAATTAGCAAAATACGTTTTCAATGCACTTTTAGTGAGCAGAGACCGAAACTTGCCAGACACGAATAACGTTGTCGGAGTAGCCAGCGAACAGAGTCTGACCATCAGTGGACCAGGCCAGAGACAAACATTGGGGCTGATCGGCCTTGGAATTCTGTGAAACAATATCGGGACGAAGTTCCTCAACGGTCTTCTTGCATGCCAAATCCCAGATCTTGATAGATGGGCCGTAAGCAACGCAAAGCCAGTAGCGGTTTGGCGAGAAGCACAGAGCATTGATGATGTCATTGTGCTCAAGAGTGTACAAGTTCTTGCCGTCATTAAGATCCCACAACAAAGCCTTGGAGTCCTTGCCACCGGATGTGCATAGCGAACCATCAGGAGAAACGGTTACGGTGTTAAGATAGCCATTGTGGCCGTGATGATTGTTCTTCAACTTGCAGTTGGCCAGATTCCAGACCTTAACCGTGCGATCCCAACCGCAGGAAACGATAATTGGGTTGGAGTGGTTTGGCGAGAAACGCACGCAGGACACCCAATCGGTGTGACCATCTTCCTGGATGGTGAACTTGCATTCGGCAAGAGTGTTCCACAACTTGATAGTCTTGTCTCGAGAGCCTGAGACAATTTGACGGTTGTCAGCGGAGAAGGCGACCGAAAGCACATCCTATTGGATGGAGAAGAAAATAGTCAAGTTTTAGCAAAGTCAAAAATATATAAGTAAAATTAGCTTTCTTTTTAAAACTTAGAAGGTAACTACTTACAAAAGGCTGGCTCTTCAATGGACTGATGTACCGAACGGTTAAATTGGCTTGTAAAGTTGTCAACCAGTAATTCTGCCTCGCATAGGCGCAATATATATATCTATGATATCCCAAACTATGCTAAACCTATACTGTGCCCTGTGCTGGATATCATACTTCTCAATTATAGGCTCTTTTAAGCACTATTAATCGCATTTCAATATAAACAGCTATAGATCTATGCTAAGTCAAATTATGTTCAAATGGAAAACTGTAACCCCACCTTGGTGTGTCCTTCGAAACGGCGAGTGGTCTTGCCAGCTGCCAAATCCCACAGGCGCAGAGTTTGATCCCATGAACCGGAAAGGGCATAGTTGCCATCGGAAGAGAGCACAACATCACTGATGAAGTGAGAGTGTCCATAAAGACGCTTCTGAGGATAGCCGTAGTTGGTGTCCTCATCGCGGGTCAACTTCCAGACAATCAAAGTCTTATCTGCAAAAATAAAACAATATGAGACATTTTCCAAACAGGCAGCTAGCAGTCACATAAGGATGGCTCAGATTTTCGGCGATTTGCAGAGGACTTCTCCAGCAACATAACCTCACATCTTCACACTGTTAGACACTTGCCACGCGATGCGGAGATAATGGTGTCCGGATCCTTCGGGTTAGTTGCGATTTGGGTTACCCAACCATTGTGGCCAACAAGTGTACCACGCAATTGCAGAGTTTCCGACATGTTTAAAATTTAATTCTTAAAATCTGCGAGCAGCAAACTTGCAGAACGTCGAGCCCAATTGGAAGCGGCGTGAAAAAGAGAGGTTGAAAGCAGTGGCACCCAATCAACACATATCAATTAAAAATTTGACAAGAAAAAGGTACTAAAAAACACTCTATTCAAGTTATCGAACAGTGTTAGTAACGAATAACCAAATCGTTACATTGACAGAGGTAAATGTTTTAGTTGTGTAGAAAAACTGATGAACTCAGTAGCAACAATAGCTTGTCGGATTAAGGTGTGCTCTATAACTTCGATTTAAATAAATATAAATAAATATATTGTACTCAATATTGAATACAATACAACTCTGCCGCTTTGGTATTTTCTAGAGATTTCTGGTTTTCAATTGGTATTAAAAAGACCTAAATTGCAGTGTTTTCTTCGTTGTCGTTCGTGTCTTGTGTCGTCTCGTCGATATAGACGTCGTATATAGAAATTTTTTTTAAAATCGGAAATTTTATTCATTTCCGCGGGTGAAAACAAACCATTTTTATACCAAAACACTTAAGACTTATTTCTTTTTGTACCGCGTTAGTAAAAAGCCGTCAAAATTGAATCCACAAAGATTGACGAGACTTTTTCTTCCACCTCTACTGCGATGGAAGATAAAGCAACAACAAAAGATCTGGATCAGTGGATTGAGCAGTTGAATGAATGCAATCAATTGACAGAGACACAAGTTAGGACCTTGTGCGATAAGGTGAGCATTTTTCAAGCATAGCAGTCTAGACAGGAAATTTTCGTCATCGCAGCAGCTACCGCATCCATAGTATATTTAAATATAATTTGCGGAATTTCGCAAGTAAAGTCTACACATCGCATTCGCACACATTCGATTTGAAGGTAGTCGATTATGCTTGGGTAGCTAGTCGCTTGCTTGCGCATTGTATTTGTTCGGTGATGACGGCTTCGGGCCAAGGCGGCCATCTTTAAAATAGAAAAAATTCCAGCACCCCAAACACAGCTTTGTGCACAATGTGTAAGACTGAATAAGATATACATACATACGTGTTCTGCCAAATGCACAAGTGAGATGCAAGTATGTGCGTGCACTTGCGTTCGATGATAAATGAATGAAAAAAAAATCAAAAATAAATTAATTTCGGTTGATATTAGTTTCTCCTATGAAGCAGATTCCTGTTTATCATTAATACATGATTTATGTTTATTTTTCCATAAAGTTTTTTTTTAATACGGCGAATTTTGGATGCGTATTTAGGGTCTTTTAAACTATTGCCTAACGCCGTTTGTTTTCTTGGGCGTCTACATTTACATATGTATTTGCGTTATTGAAAGAAATGCCTCTGTAATATTTTGACCATTACAATTATTAAATTAAACCGCAAAAGAAAATTTAGATATCATTAAGAAAGCGAAATGTAAACTTGAATACTCGTTTTTATTTTTTTTTAAGTACCTACCGCCCTAATACTTTTCTTTGGCCTTCAGAAATGCCTTGCGCCTTGGCAAGCTAGAACTTCCTCATTTTTTTCTTGTTTGTGTTACAAAACAGGTTTCATGCTATAAAATTTATTAGGAGTACAGAATTTTAATTATGACACCGGATTGGAAAAGCTCTAATGCATGATCGATTTTATTAAATATATCTAATTAATAATTAATATATAGATATTTCTTGTTTTTTTTTTTTTTTTTACAACTTTTGCAACATTTGTATGTATGCATATACTCTAAATTATACACATAAGAATGAGTCAGCAAAGGATTCTATTCTCTACTTATACGAAGCAATGTGCATGTAGTTTTTACTTATACATCAAGATGTTATTATTAATTTTTTAAAATTATAGGCAAAGGAAATACTCTCTAAGGAATCTAATGTCCAAGAGGTGAAGTGCCCCGTCACAGTTTGCGGAGATGTGCACGGTCAATTTCACGATTTGATGGAGCTCTTCCGGATAGGCGGCAAATCACCGGATACGAACTACTTGTTCATGGGTGATTATGTTGATCGTGGCTACTATTCGGTAGAGACAGTTACTTTGCTTGTGGCATTGAAAGTGCGCTATCGCGAGAGAATAACCATTCTACGCGGCAACCACGAGTCGAGACAGATCACGCAGGTTTACGGTTTTTATGATGAGTGTCTGCGAAAATATGGCAACGCAAACGTGTGGAAATATTTCACCGATCTATTCGATTACTTGCCACTAACGGCTTTGGTTGATGGCCAGATATTCTGCTTGCATGGCGGCTTAAGTCCATCGATTGATAGCTTGGATCATATTCGAGCTCTAGATCGTTTGCAAGAAGTGCCCCATGAGGGACCAATGTGCGACTTGCTATGGTCTGATCCCGATGACAGGGGTGGCTGGGGCATTTCACCTCGTGGCGCTGGCTACACATTTGGACAGGTGAGTATTGCTTTACACAGTTTCACGTACAAAATACTAAATTAATTCTGCCTGTATTTTGTGTTTAGGATATTTCGGAAACCTTCAATAACACGAACGGGCTAACACTGGTCTCACGAGCTCATCAATTGGTTATGGAAGGTTACAACTGGTGCCATGATCGAAATGTCGTCACAATATTTTCAGCGCCTAACTATTGTTATCGTTGCGGCAATCAAGCAGCGCTCATGGAACTGGATGATTCACTTAAATTTTCATTGTAAGTATCGTTATTGCATATAGTGTTGCAATATGTGATAATTGTGATGTAATTAAGCCTAAGTTGGAAGTGTTTCCCAACGTACCGAAAGATGTTTACTAATGCGGTTTCAACTTTTTTTTCACCTACAGCCTTCAATTCGACCCAGCCCCGAGACGCGGAGAACCACATGTAACACGAAGAACACCAGATTATTTCCTATAAGTGACACACATATACATTTGCACATGCATAAACAGCGTCTTGAACAGTAATAATAAAAGAAAATTAATATTTATATACCTTAAACAATGAGCTGTAAATTTATAAAAATATCAAAACAAAAATTGCACACCTATTGAAAGGAGAAAACAAAAAACAAATAAAACTATCAGCAAAGGGACATAATAATGCATTCTATGTTTTATCAAGAACATAGATAATGGAAAAACCATTACCGCCACAACAAAACATACAACCCCAATCAACATGAAAATTTAGCTGAATTCGTTAAATTTATAATAAGAAACAAAACAAAAGAAACATTTATGTCAAGCTAATTAGTAAACAACATTGAGAAAGATTGAGGAAGAAATAAATATATATATAGTACATAAATTACATGCGTGTCGTATAGAAGAACCGTCGGCTGAGACAATTTCTCTTGAGAATGGACGAACAGAATAAAAACAACTACAGAAGTAGCTCAGCAGCAGGCAGCAGCAATTACAAACTAATGTGTCATCAAAATAATCCGAGACCAGAGCAAAATTGAATATCATTTCAACCACTACAGCAACAAGCAGGAGAAGAAGGAAGGAAGTAATGTTTGGCTAGAGGAATGATAGAACAACAAAGCAGAACGTTTAATATTAATAATTTTAATTATACACATATATAAAAAGCGATAAATAAAATAACGTACTAAAAAACTGATGAAATGCATTCAAGCAAAGAAAAAAAGTTCATTTGTAATTACGATAAAAGTAAATAAAAATTATTTCGCATAATTATTGATAAATTATATACAATATTTTGGAAAAGAGAAATGAATCAGTGATTCACAAAAGCCAATTTACGGAAATTAAAATCGAAAAAAAACTATATACATATATGTATAAAATTGTCGTACTATCTGGGCGAGCTTTAATTGAAAGCTTTTAAAATAAACTTGCAAACGGATTTTATTTGTTTGTTCGTATTTTTTTGGATTTTATGGATTTTTGGTACACCTTTAAAAGTTTCGCATCAACAGCAATCCAACATTCGTTAGATAAAAAAGGTGAGCGAAATGCACAGACCCACAAGCATTTGTGCTTATCTATGTAAATATATACACAGTAAACGAGTTGTGTTTGCACCCAGCCAGATACTCACATTTTTTAATAGACGCGTCGAGAAATCTTAATCAATTATTACTTGGAACGATAGACTCAGGAAATTAATTTTTAATTGAATTTGAATTCGTAGCAATCAAGCTAAATGTGAATGGAAAAGTGACCGTAGGTCATCGACCGTTAATATCGAAAATTCACAAATATAAAACTTTTATTTCGATAAAACAGTCCATTAGATATGATAGATGCATACATACGTATCCTAAAAGAAAATTAAAGTTGCTGTCTACCATATGAAGTATATTTCTATCTACAAGAGTCATATTTTGCGAGAATGGTCATAGAATCGGGTTTCAAGGGAGCTGTGGAAACCATTTACATGTATGTATGGTTTCTTAAAAGACAGTGTGAGCATTCCTGTCAGAGTCCCTTCAGTCGCAATTCCATAGTAGTACTATATTTGCTTGTCTTAGTCTTTGGCTCGTTACACATAATTTTTTTTTTTTTGCCCGGTTGGTTTCCTTTTGAAACAACTCTAATATGCTGTGTCTATGAATACCACAGAATAACTCTGGTTCTATCATTAGTGCTGTCACTTCTTTTTTCAAACTGATTGGGTTGCCCATTTACTAGATTGTTGTTTCCCGGCAGTCATAGCATATAAGCTTTTGCTTTTTCTTAATATTTCGAATGACTTATGTTCCATTCACTTATCTTGACGGAGTTTGTATTAAGTTCTTTCAAATCAAACTTAATATCCGCTAGAACAATAACCATATCAAAAGTGACATATTCTCCATCTATATTAAACAGTATCCGGCTAATTCTGGCATACATTTCATCATGGAAGTTATTCGTGTTTCTTCCAATGTCTCCCAATGTCTTATCTAGGGCATACAACCCTTGGGTATGTTCCTCTTTCCCCTAGAATTCCGTATATCACTTGTTGGTGTGTAGCTTCAATTTTAAAGTTCGATCAAATATGTTAACCCTTTGTCGTTTTAATTTCAAGATGAAGAGGTGTTGGTCTATAGTTATTACCAGCTCTATGGTGTGGGATTCTCCCTGTGGTACATGTGTTTATGTACATTATAATCTTTGTAGGGCCTTGAGTGCATTAGTGATTTTGCCTTGGGATGCTCTTTATCCATATGCCATTATCCACAGTCAGAGGACATTTTTCGGGATGCAGCTCCTAAGTTATCCCTCTAATTCTTTACATACTGTTGTTGCTTTAGTACCTTTTCTGTGTGTATATTTTTGCTCGGAGTATATTTTACACCTATGTGAATTATGTTACATAGAGTCTTAACAAATTTTTCATTTGGTATAATGAATATGTGAATACGAACCTCACTCAATCAATTGGTTCCCAATTGGTACCATGCATGTAAATTTCACTATTGTCGGATCCACTATTCTCCCTACTAGTGCGTATTATGAACTTCTTGTATTCAAGATCCCGGTGTCAGTAGAAGTCCCGACCTGTATGCATGTTGAGCCCTGTGCAATGGACTCCGAAAATTGTTTGTCAGATACGCTTGTCTATCATCTTCTCCATCGTTTCGAATAGAAATAATTTAAAGCTGAGTGGGCAAAATGCTTCTGCGTCCATTTTTAAGCATAAAGACAATCCAGGCCCTTCCCCACGGGATTGCCAGGCTACTAGTTATAAACCTCTACATTTTGTGAAGCAACTGAACTACTTCATTATGTAGTAGGGTTGAAAATATTTAATTTATTTCTGGATGGTTCAAAAGTAGAAATAGCACACTTGCTATACATATTACATTATTAGCGATGACTATGTTCGCACCGACTGGGGGTATATAATTTTTCTCTGATTGGAACAGATCATATGTGCCTCCTGGGAAATAAGTTTCTAAAAGCAACATAATTTTCTGTTCCTCGTTTCCGTAAAACAAATGTCGAGTGATACACCCCTTCTAATATTTATTCGGCGAACTCTTCGCTGGACGTAGTGCCCTCACGTTCGAGCAGAGGTTATGCCTCCCTAAACTATTGTGAGGAGCATAATGGCGCGTTATGTGGGTATTAGGGCATTCGGATATTAGTGTTTATGGCTGTATTGAACTCATAAACCATGTCTACTAACATCAAATTATAGTATTCCGCAGATAATACTCCCATATTCGTCGATTTCTTTTCGCTGGCGTAGTTTTTATCTCGTTAACTAACCTCTTCTGAGGCTTTACTCTAATTGGTGATATTTTCGGATGTTGCCCTGACCCTGGGTGCACTTGCAACTAACGTAGATGTCGACGGTCTCTCTGTCAGATATCAATCCCTCTTTCAGTTACCTCACATACCATTTGACGCTCGCTACTCTTAATCCCTTTCGGATTAAGAGGAGCACTCCTGGATGTTCATAGCTTTAGTGGTCTCACAGTTGTATAAGCGAGTAGTTGTATGTCACGACTGATGCTCTGTGTGCCTGATCGGCATCAGGTTTGTCTATCATCTTCTCCATCGTTTCGAATAGAAATAATTTAAAGCTGAGTGGGCAAAATGCTTCTGCGTCCATTTTTAAGCATAAAGACAATCCAGGCCCTTCCCCACGGGATTGCCAGGCTACTAGTTATAAACCTCTACATTTTGTGAAGCAACTGAACTACTTCATTATGTAGTAGGGTTGAAAATATTTAATTTATTTCTGGATGGTTCAAAAGTAGAAATAGCACACTTGCTATACATATTACATTATTAGCGATGACTATGTTCGCACTGACTGGGGGTATATAATTTTTCTCTGATTGGAGCAGATCTTAGCTTACATATAAAACATTAAAAATTGAATAATTCATTAAAACAAACACTCCGAATTATTTCAATTTTGGCTTTTAACAAGTTGGCATTACTGTGCTCGGTTGGTTTGTGGTTGGTTTGATATACTGCAATATTTGACTAGATGTTAACTAAAATACAAAATAACTAAGTCTAACGAACTGTTTATAAAAATACGTAAGCATGTATGGATACGTAAGCATGTATGGATGTATGTATGTACGTTCCTTTATGGCACTATAGAGACCAAACGTATGGACGTATGTATGGAAGTATGTATCTATGTATGTATGTATGTATGTATGTATGTATGAGTGTAGGCATAGTAAAACTTTCTTACAGAGGGGGTGATGCCCCTCCACCATATAATCCATTAACCAAAGTCGTCATATCTTCATAGCCATATGTGGTACAGAGATGAAATTTGGTATGCATGCCTCACCCCTCATACAAGCGATATACAAAATTCAACATATCTTTGCACAGATTTGAGGTATAGTGATGAAATTTGGTATAAATGTTAATTGTATAAGTTTGGTCAAAGTTAGTAGGGGCGATGCCCCAACCCCACTCTTCATATCCTTGCATTTAAGTTTGGTCAAAATCGGAGGCCCGCTTAGAAAAAAAGAATAAATATATATATGTAGATATGTATATATAAATATTTCTTAAACGGAAAAAATAACTTAATTGCAGATTTATTTCAAAATACATAAATATTGTTCTGTTTAAAGTCGGTGCGGAACTCGTTAAGTAATGAACAATGATTTTCGATTGCCTTTTTGTTAACTGAGGGCAAAAATTCTAGCAATGAAGTTTTACTCTGAATGAGATTACTTCGCTGTCCAGTAGTTCAGAAAACATTTAAGCATTCATTCGTGAAGGTACAAATTTTTGACTTTTCTTTAGCGCTAAATGGAGTCTATATCACCAAGTATATCCCGCCATGGTTGCGTTTTCCGGAGATGGCAGGTATTCCTCCAATACTAGTAAGAACCATCAGAACCATGCAAATTAAACTTTTTATCATCGCTGACTCCTTTTCATAAGTTAAATGTAAATCCTGTTGTACAATTTGTTTACAGTTTGTTTTAATCCTAGTTAAGCTTTTATCATATCATATCATATCATATCTTGAGTTACTAGCTGTCAAAAGTGCCTTACTGTGTGTTCATTGGTGCTCGGTATGGGGTCTGCTGCAACTGAATTATAGACTGTATTAAATACACATTACCCATAAATATACTTGATTATGAGTATAACAAAGAGTCGTATTATATCTAGATTACATCAGCGTATATCATTCCTAAACTGTATGCTGACTTTTCGATTGCCTATCAATAACATCGATTACAATTCACCTGTAGTAATCGGTGTGTAATGGAAGTTCGAAGTCTTTTCCTTTGGAATATTTGGAACTAACACGTTGAACTCTCGCCCACAAACGATGGAAAACTTGTATATGTATATGCTCTATTTACAGTTTGACCTTCTGGAACAATACCCTTGGATTCATAGAATCATTGTTTTGATTCTCAACTTGTGAAATCTTCAGTACTGCCTATAAGCCTTTTTTAACTATTCGCAAGCCTCAGCAAAATTTTTTCCGAGTTTAAAACCAAATTTTTTATTAGCCCTTTGTTCAATTATGTTTTTACGACTTTGCCATTTTGTAACCTGTGAAACGAATAGTATGAACTTTGCTGCATTCGAAATATCTGTATCTTTCCCACCTTTCCAAAATGTAATAAATGGCGCTAAGTGTTCTATGATTTAAACTAAAAATTCGGTTAATTTTAGATCACACCACGCATATAAAAATAAATAAACGAACACAAAGGAACATTTCTTTTTCGCTCTCATAAAGAAAACCAACACAAATACAAATTCGAACAACATGAATCTTGGATGCCTATCTAGCATGCGTGTTCATATTGATTGACCCCCGTGAAGTAGCCATGATCTAACCTTCTATAATACAAAAATATTAAAAAATAATTATTTTTATCAATAGCTTTTGAAAATAAAGTACATAGGTGTATTAAAGATGAATGAACTGAATAAATTTATATTTTATGTATTACTAGCTATATGTTTTCTTTTGACTAGGAACCCGGTAAAATACTTTGTCCCCCTTCGCATTGCCCTTGATTATACCACTATAATTATATAAATAAATTAAACTCAATTTAAATTGTTGCAATTTGATTTATTCTTTTTATTCTTTTCTGTACCAAAGGTTCAAGAGCCTATTGGTTTTGTGCAAATGTATGTAACAGGTAGAAATAATGGTCGGAGACCCCCCAAAGTTAGCCCTATTATGGTCAGGAGTGATAGAGGAGTCGATATAGACATGTCCGTCCGTCCTCTGTATGAACGAAAGGATCTCGGAAACGGTAATCGATAGAGACTTCGTGTTTTTTGCATTCGACAAGGACTGCTCCGGAATTTTACCAGTTTATTTTAAAATTTTGACCTTCCCCCGCTTCCCCATAAAATCACCACCAAGGTTAAAAATTTCTTCGGCACAAAAAAAATTGAGTTTTCCCGGGGTTA
Source organism: Leucophenga maculata (assembly GCA_035044805.1). Classification (NCBI taxonomy): domain Eukaryota; kingdom Metazoa; phylum Arthropoda; class Insecta; order Diptera; family Drosophilidae; genus Leucophenga; species Leucophenga maculata. The sequence goes on along the minus strand of JAWNNP010000198.1, from coordinate 727,765 downwards.
AAAAAGATCATAAAAATCGGATAATAAATGACGATTTTGTAAGCAATTGAATTTGAACGACCTATGATACTTCCGTCCTCCCTTTCCTTTTCATACATAAAAAAATGTTTTATAAGGCACTTTTTCGTGCAGTGAGAAGTGTTCATAAGTTTTGTCATAAGCTCGGGAAACATTTATTGTGTTTGTTAGGCGACCTGTAATGGTAAAGGCCTTTTGCAGTCGCTTACGCCCGACTGTTATTTTCTTACTTGTTTTATAATCAACTAGTTTCAGTAAGTTTTCCGTCCAATATTTCTCACACTAAAATTTTGTAACTGAAAAATGTAACTGACAAACAAAATATTTTTTATAGTACATTTGTATACGTGAACAGACCTAGTCGAGCTTCGAAATTTAAAAAAAAAATTATAAAATTTGAAGAAAGAGTCAACTGAAAACTGTTTAATAACGGTGGTTCACAGAAGGTGGTTCAGACAAGCCTATTTCCTCGAGATAAAGCATATTCCAAATAGTGCGATGTAGCTTGGATTCATAATTACACTAATTCATGCAGAGCACACACATAATATTGAAATTTCGCTTGTTCTCTTCATGGCGAAGACTGCTCAGAGCATTAAATGTGAAGAGAAACATAGACACTTGTTTCGATTTCCGCTACGAATTCTCAACAGTCCACTTGGATTTGTTAATGCAAATTCTTGCTTATAAAATGCGTTTCATAACTATAGCACAAGTATATGCGTTCAAATAATTACTCTACTAATTCAATTGTGATCTTTAAATAACTATTCTTTCAATGCATAAATATTTATTAGTTAATTATGTTTTGATTTTGTTTTAATGTTGCATATGCTCAGACTCTCCATTCCATTTACCGTTAACAAATTCAATTGGGGTCAAAAAATATGCTTTTTTTAGAGTTATTAACTATAGCACAAAAAATCTAAAAAGATTTGTGAAAATGGATTTGCCTTCAATGGAAATATTTTTAAAATGATTGACAACAGAATTTTATGAGTGTTGTAATGGGTCAGTAATGATTTTTGAAATCATATACCGCTCAGTTTAGTAAAACCTTAAAACTCAAGATAAAAGACTTGGTAAGTCAAAAATCTTGTTAATATAGACATGTCCGTCTATCTGTCTGGGTGTCCGTATGAAATTCGAGATCTTGGAGACTATAAAAGAAGTGCCTTCAAACTTTAGTTGTCATATTGTTCTATTCAATGCACGCGCTTACCCAAGTTGAAAGGAGATTTTCAAGGTTGGATAATGGCTCTTTACGCATTGTTAAAGGAGAAAATTCACAGTTTTCAGCTGGAAACAGCATTGATGATAGATATGTGTCATCTTTTAATTGGTAAATTAAAACCGGCCCTGACATATTTGTCGTCTTCTCTGCCCAAGGTGTGCGCTTTTTAGGCCCTGTACCGAAGGTACAAGAGCCTATTGGTTTTGTGCAAATGTATGTAACAGGTAGAAATAATGGTCGGAGACCCCCAAAGTTACCCCCATTATGGTCAGGAGTGATAGAGGAGTTGATATAGCCATGTCTGTCTGTCCGTCCGTATGAACGAAAGGATCTCGGAAACGGTAATAGATAGAGACTTCGCTCTTTTTACATTCGACTAGGACTTCGCCGGAATTTTATAAGTTTATTTCAAAATTTTTCCACTTGTTTATTTCGATGTTGATAGGTCCGGTGTTTGGTGCTTGTCGTAAGTCAGTGTTACGGAATGTAATTCTGTCTGAAACTATACACGTCTGTAAGCCACACGAGCCACACTCTGTCCAGCTTTTAAAATGCAATACGCGCAACTGTGTCTATCTTCCATCTGTTGTAATATAGCTGCCAGACGGATAAACATCGTTGTTGAGAGGTTGACTTTAAGACAGACTGCAGTGACTAAGAGACACTTTAGGTTAATAAACAAAAAAGTCACCCCTTCAAAGGCAGCTGGTAACGCCCTTGATTACAAATAATTGGGTATAAAGCACGAGCAGCGTTTAAGCAGTTTAGCCTGCTTAAGGCCAGGGTTGTTTCGTTCCCAGTAGGCGGACAGGTGGAAATGCTTCTGCTGGGGACTTAACGCTGATTCAAAGAATTCCTTGCAGCGTATTAGTTGGTTTTCGATTGAAGCTAGACGGAACCCGTCACTAGCCTTGATTGCCGGAATATTTGTCTTAACGTTAACGATCAGTTTACGTTGCTGTTGGCGTCTAAATCCTTCTAAACGTAGACGTAACCGTCCTACAATCAGATTGTGATCACTGTACACATCGGCTCATCTGTGAGCGTGCACGTCCATGAGACAGTTGTGGAATCACCTGCTAATCTGCACATAGTCAATTGGATTCCTAGTGCGCCCGTCGGTGGACTCCCAGGAGTATTTGCGGATGTCAAGGTACTGAAATTTGATTCCGCCAATGAAAATTTGGTGGGTGGCGCAAAGATCCAGTGTTGTTATCGCCGATCTTTGCTTTAAAGTTATCTAGTAACAATGATATCACCACTAGGGACAGAATTGATTGTAAAGTCGAGAAGGTTGTAAAACCTTCGTATGAGTTTGGTTTAGTAGGTGAATAGCACTGAGCAATGGTTATAGTGCGGAACTTGTTTTCATATCGAGCCGTTATTTTAAGATCAGAGATAGGCTTGTAGAAAATGAACGCGGGTTACAATCTTTTGGTTATTATTATGCCTACACCATTTGCTCATTTTTGAGTGTGACATATGTAGATGCTGTCTTCTTTAATACGTTTCTTAAAGTAAGGACAAAGAACACTGAGATTTCAGTCACTGAATATACCTTCATTGGACCATATCTTGCATAAAAGTTGGTTCAAGTTGGCAAGCCGCTTTGTTATTTTTCAACTTTTTAATGACCGAATAGACCTCGTTATAGTCCAGTGGTTCTACAAAAGTGCCGTCATTAACTGGTGAATCCGGTGTCATTTCTTTTTAGGTGGTGTGCGCATCATCGTCTCCGAGTAGGTTACAAAAATTACTCCTCCATAATCTCAGTGATAGAAAGTGACAGAAAGTTACTCCGGGCTTAAAACCTTCGGTCAGACGGTTGACCTTTCGATAAAATTTTCTTCGTTTCTATCACATAACCTCTCAACATCCTTAAACTCTCATTTATTGCTCCTGTTTCTTGCATCTGAAAGGCGTTTCTCTCGATATCGCTCTCTAACAGCTCGCTTTGCTCTCGACTGCAGAGTTCGCTAATAGACGGCGTTCATCTCTACAGTATCATTGCGATACCTCCCGTGATACCAAAAATTAGACACAAGTTTTATATAACAAATGACCTGCTTGGCAGCCCTACACGTCCAACACGCTCGATGCGTGCCTTCCGTCAATCAGATCATGATCAATTTGGTTGCGTGTTTTTTGATCAGGACTCAGCCATGTAGCCTTGTGGATGTTAAGATGTTGAAATCTGGTACTACTAACTACCATGTTCCGACCTGCGGCGAAATTGATTAGCCTCTCTCCATTATTGGAGGTAGTGTCGTGAAGGCTAAATTTTCGACGGTTGGGCCAAAAATTCCTTCTTGTCCAATTTTGGCGTTGATATCGCTAAGCACGATTGTGACATAGAGTTTGGAACAGCCCTCGTATAGGCGTTCCAAGCGCTCGTAGAGTTCAGCATTAGCAACATCGTCTTTTACTTCTTCCGGGTCGTGAGCAAAAATCAGACTGATATCAATATAATTACCATTGATGCGTATCGGGGTTAGGTGCTGTGAATCTTGAGACGAGGCTATGTATTTAGTTCTACTTATCACGAAACCGCATCCAAATTCGTGCTTACTCTCATGGCAGCTAAAGTAGATGTCAAAGGACATTGTCCAAGGGCGTATCCAGCTTTCGGCGAAGGGGAGGGCCGCTGTCCTTGAAGGGGGGCTAACTTTGTAATTTTTTTTTTAGTAGGCAAAAGTTCGAAATATGTAGTAAAATACATTTTTTAACGAACTTTTCAAAAATTAGGGGGTTTTTTATTTGAGAGAGTTTACAGATTAGCCAACACTTATAGAAAGAATTTGCTTTCTAACAGCCTGCTCCATTATCCTATACATGGTTTATATGGGAGCCCAATCTTAATTGATGGAAGACATAATAGAGGACGGCAGGGTACATGTTGTAATGACTAGGAATGGAAAGAAATCTGCTTAACATTAACAATAGTTGGACCGTCTAAGTATGTAAGTATCAACAAGGCATAAGAAAAACATAACTATTCCCTGTGAAGTCTGGTAAAAAGTCTAAGCAACTTGCGAGATTTTTATAGTCTCCTTACTCACTTTGTTTGTTGATTGCAGAAGATTATTTGCAAAGCAGTTGGTCTCCTTACAAGAAAGTTTAGGCTCCGCCATTCTCTATTGCGCTCCTCGTTGCTATGATTGTCTGGGGATATCTGTTCCTGTCCGCAATTTGGCAACAACTCACCACGCAAATCAATTTCCGGATTTAAGTAAAAGGCAAAAATAGTCAATTTAAGTATGAATTATATTTGTTGGTTGCTTTGCTTATGCATATATTATTATCGCTCAATAATAGTTGATCATTCAATGCATTTAAATATACTCATAGTAAATATATATATATATATTTATATATATATATATATAGTTATATAATATTTATATATTTCGTTTCTTTAAAGTTTAACATAGTTTAAATAGGCAAAATGGCAACAAAATTCTTATATTTCACTTATGATAATAGTTTGTAGCTTTTTGTTGAAGCGTTTGACTCAGCAATTGGAATATGTTTGTTTCGTTCATTTTATTTGCACTTAAATTTAGCTAAATAACAATCAAAACTTAACTTTTCTTCACGCAGAAGAAACTTATAAATGCAATTCAATATATTACAAGTGATAATTTTCTTTAGAACAAAAAAATATTATTTAAAAATAGAAAAAAAATTACATTAGCGTGAAAGATGAAAATATAATTTTTTACAAAGCAAACAATTTGATGTACATATTTGTTAATAAGTTTCTGTAGAAATATATTGGACACATTTTGCAGAGATCCATTGATATTTTATAAACAAAAAAAAAATAATTTATATATATCCACTCGATATGAAATCGTTGGTACGCTCGAAGCACATATGATATTATTAATACGTGTATATTTGAATATGTATGGCATTTCACAAAGAAGCACATTTTGTATAATTACAATAGTTTTTGACTGAAACATGTAAATTTGTATGTTTGTAAATTGTATATTAATCGATAAAACCGAAATGAGTAAAGTCTCGAAAAACATTTTAAGTTTGGTTAAAAATCGTTTCAATAATGTCTCCAGCTTAATGTGCGTCTAGAGTTGAGTTTGTTTGGTATCTGTTAAAATTCTATTATATTGGAATAATACGTGTATATTTTCATTTTAAAAGCATATACGAATATGGTTATTTATTTTAGTGTATATAATTAATGATATGGCGAAAATCAGCCGATTTATTATGAAAATTTTATTTTAAAATTCAAAAGCGAGGCGGGATATTTTAATAATTAAAATAATATTCATTGCGCCGTTCATGCTTAATGTTTAACGATGATATTTAATAATAGATATTATTACCATAAAAAATTTGTCAGAAATTTCTTTGAAAATCGTTGTCAAATGAGAAAATATACAAAGATGTAATGTAATGTAATGTAATGTTACAAAAATGTAATGTAAAATGTGTAATATGTATGTTGCTTGAATAATTATATATTTTCGGCTTCGATTCGATCGAATAAAGAGTTATCTTCTGACAACTCTTAAACAAGTTGCAAATAAAATTCGTTCGACTCGATCTTGGGCTAGATGACTGGATGTCTTATGGCATATGTGATGCCCCATTTATTACAATATTTTGTTATAGTTTTCGTGCAGTGTTATTTTTTTTTGGTTTATTTTTTTTTTATAAAAGCTTCAGTCGTGTTATTTCTTGTAATTTGTTAGCTCAATATATGTTTTACTTTTATCATAAAATATTTGGCAAATCTCTTCTTATATTTATCCGCACTAAATCGGTTTAGTGTCTGGTGGGATTTCAATAAGAATTCGTGAGTTGATTCATTGTGTTTTATTAGGAAACAACAATTAGAAATCGCTTATTTCGCCCTCAGTCTCTGGATATGTGCAAGTGAAAGGATTCATTAGCCAGTTGCAAAGACTTTTATCCTGACGTTGGCCTTTGGTGATCTTGTTTTTGCTGGAGAGTGTTATACGGTTGTGTCGCTCCTTGGACAGACCCGATGTGAAACTGCCCTCATCACTGTCCCGCGCTGTCGCCGTGTGGTAACCACTTTCTGCACGGCGGGAGATACCCGAATGCTTTGAAGTGCGCGGCGTCGATGTTGAGTCGTGGCCACTGTCATATGCCTCCAAAGAGTTGTTCAACTGAAGCAGAGGTAGTTGTTTTTGCGTGGTAATTGGCAGATGACTAAATTTCTTCTTAATATCTTTGCGTGAAGACGTCGAGGAACGCTGGGGTGACGTTATTAAGCGCGCCGATTCTTCGTCCAGCTCGCAAATGTCACGTTCTATTGTGAACGCTTTTTCGGCTTTCGGCAAATTCGGGTCGGAGGCGCCATCTGGATGCCGTAATGCTGCGTATTGATCCATTCCGGCTATTTGCATTATACCGTTTAAACTGGGCAGCGAACCTTGGCTGGAACCTCGCGAAGGTTTCCGGTTACTACATTGGTAATTTGATATTATTTTAAAATGTAACTACTTTGGGTGTTATGTATTTAATTACCTTGGACTTGGTGTTCGATACAGTGGTTCACTGCATATGCTCTCTGGTCCGTTATGTATTTGGTAGGCGGGTTCGCTATAAACGCTTCCGATGTCGCAGCCATTACGGAATACGCCTGCTGGGGTCATTTCGGCCATAGCCAATTGCGATGTGAATATCTCCCTCAAGCGAGCTAATTGATCAAACTGGTGCCTATATGTGAGAGATAAACCAAAAGACAGAAGTATTTGACACCAATACAAAGCTTTAGATTTGGACCAATGAATTACCTCGCTCTTTCACCAATTGCACAATCACTGAAAGCATCGCCGGCTATATGGAAACTGGATCCATGTGACATTGCGCCACAGTGGCTTAATACTTCTAAAGGATGGTCTCTATAAAACGAAATGAAAGAAATGTGCATATGTAAATTTAGACGAATATAATAATGCGTGTTACTCTAATCAGAAAAATTAAACAACTCTTTGGTTGTACAGTGTTCTGTGACACTTTAGCACTGAGCGTGTATTCAATACAGTACTCACCCTCCTATCGAAGCCATGGTGCGTGCAATTTCGTCTTCAGTTACCTGTTGCGAATAGTGTGTGGAAGATTGTCGCGATTGTCTGTCTAAATCGTTGTCACGTTGGAGGTCACGTTGGTATAGAGACTCACGCGACACATGACGCGACAAAATGTGGTGTAGACTTTCGTCTGGATCGATAAGCGGTAGTGCCGGTGGAACCTCCGACGGGCCGCTGTCCTGATCCTCGCTGTGTGAATGCGGCGAGTGGAAATCTTGTACAAAACTGCTGGCACCGCGAATTTCAGCCGGCGCGGATGCATTTGTCGTTTTTATTGCCGTGCTGTACAATGCTGTAAACTCAACGCCTGTGATGTACGATTGATTTTGATATTGATTATGTGGAAGTTCCGAGATGCTGGTTTGTTGTTGAAATGCGCGACTGCCGTACAAGTCATCGCCGCTTTCGAGCGACTTTTGTTTTATTTGTGCCAGATGTTGAGTCTTGCCACGGCCACCGGGCGAGTCCATGCAGGTAGGTGATGATGCGGCAGACGATGTTGCTCTGAAGACTTGTGACGTCTGATTCTCTACCCAGTTCTCGACCATTTTCTTTTTGGCTGAATCCATAAATCCGTACCCTTGCGTTTGTGACACAGCTTTTGGAAGATTTGCCGCTGTTAGGCAATGAGAAGATTGTGATTTGGGTCCATCGATCCATGTCTCTCTTTGTTTAATATGGTTTACTTCGCGCATTAAGTGTCGCGCCTCAGCAACTTTCGCACGGGAAACCCGCGGTCCGTCTATCCACTGTTCTTCGGTGATCTTCTGAATGGGACTGGATGATGATGGGCATTCTTGTTGTTCGCCAACTCCAGGTCTGCGCAGTGGTGAGCCTTTGGGTGTTATTTGGTTTGGCGCTTTACGCATACTGCCTGATGCAACTTTTGCTGTAGGATAGTGAGTGGTAGAAACAGGCGAAGAGCGGTACGAAAATGATTCGACTCCACTTTTTTGTTGTTGTTGCTGTTGTAGCGTGGGACTATTCGCATGTAATGTACGCTTTAGACTCAGATCTGTACGACTCGAACTTGCGAGTGGAACTTGTGAAGCTGTTTAGCACATAAAATTTTAATAATTATTTTATTAAATGTAAGTTTTACAGAAGTATATGCTATGACTCACCAACAGGTGGAGAAATTTTCGCTTTTGCATTGATAGGCATCTTGGTTGGGGGCGTGGCTATTCCTTTTAAAGCTTTGCTCATAATTGCACGATTATCCTCATTACCAAGTGAAGGTAGGTAAACGGGTGGGTGTTCGCCATCCGTTGCATCCTCGCTTGGTCCACCCATGTAAATTACTGTGTCCGCAGAAAGTTCGGAACTTGAAGGATCTGCCGACGAGCCAGCAGACTGGTGAACTGTTTAAAAAATTAAAATTTGTTTAGTCATTCGATATAAACCACAATCCCCTATAAATACCTCCACTGGCTAATAATGCTGCGTTCATTTTTTCACCGGAGGAGATTGGAAAACGATGCTTTCGCCTGCGCATTCGATATATGCGTGACGCCAATTGGATCGTTGTTAAGGCATCCGTGTACGTCTAATAAATAATTTTCAGTTGAAAAATTTATATAAAATATTAAATGAAGCAACCTTAGCCTACTCACTTGCGCATGCAGAACGTGCGTCATTATTGAAACGTGACAAGTCAAAGGCGCCAAACAGTCTTTCAATAGCGGCGTCAGTGGGTGATCCTTATGGGGCGGGTGACGTTGTCCACCCAAAATTGCGAGCAATATATTTCCAATACCAGACAGTGGCACACCATTACGATTTGCGCATCCACCCAAATCAATTAAATGCAAACGACTGCGACCGCCAGCAACTGAAAATGAATTGGAAGAGGCGTTCTGATATGCTGCTGTTCCGTGTTTTCAGCTTTACTACTTACCGCCACCTTTGCGAGACAAACTATATTGGTAGACATGCAGCGTAAATATTAGGGCGGGCTCCAATCCTGTATCCGATGCACTGCCACCCCCGCTGCGACTTTGGCCAGACAGCGCCGCGTCCAGAAAAAGCGCTGCACGTTCGGCAGTTGGGGCACGCAGCTCTGTAGGGCCACCGAGAAAGTCATCGCGCAAATAAATCCCCGGGGAGTCATCGGACTCTGTGTTCGTAACAATGGAGTTGTGTAGTATTGGTAATGCGGATGGGGATAAAGTGAATAAAAGTATATAATATCATCATTAAGCATTATGTTGAAATTAAGCTTATGCTCGAGTACAGGCTGTGAAGTGGGCGGACTCATTTATTCACAGCGGTCACAAGAAAAGGTGTTGGCACAGATTCCTTAAAAGAGCACAGTTGAATGGGGCATAGTTCAAAGTTAGTGGTGGGTGTTTGGGAAGGGGGAATTTCGCCCACGGGAACCATTGACCGAATCGTGCAATTGTTACACTTTTGTTTTGAGCTTGTTTGTTAAAGGACGACATTACTTCATACTTCATTTGCAACAGTATTTCTCTTTTAATTTTGAATTTTTGTGTAAGGACAAGTTTAGTACTTACCAGTCGCATGTGCTGCCAACAGGTCCTTCGACCCAGCGTCAGGTTTTACTGCGCTAACACCTATGGCACTAACACGAACAGAAAATCGTGCGCCACTCTTCTGCCGACGCTCATTGATACCTTTGTAGAGCCAAGAAATTGCACAAGGAATTGCACCGAGTGCATTATTGGCCGAATTAACGCCACCCAACATGGTTTGAGTTTGACCTAAAAATATAAAATAAAATATGTCAATCTCGCAAGCATTAAATAGAACACAGTCTAACTAACCGGTGTTTGGGTAGCCAAGTGTGAGTAGACATCCATCCGATCCCTCGAGAACTGCTGGTATTATATCAGTCAAGGCCGATCCGCATACATCGGAAAGTTTCTCATCTGCCGTGAAGAGATTATCAAAAGCAAACATTTTTGGCGCTGCGACCATTGGGCCACGCTCCTGGGATGCCAACGCAGATAACGCAGTGGTTGTTGTATCTGTTAGTGTCACCTGACGTCGCTTTTTATCAAAGGACATGAAATGAGGATGTTCTTCGTCGGTGTGCGTATCGGCAATACGCAGCATGACTTTAACCTAAAAAGCGCATAATTTTTTGGTCGTTCAGGTAATAATGGAGTCAATGCGGTTATGTCAAAATTTAAAGAAGTGCTTTTAACGTTGATTTACTTACTTTTCCAACTCCATAGTTTTCTTTGTTGGTGAAGCGACGGGACAGGCTAGGTGGTACTGTGGGCGGTGCACGTTGTAGTGCGCCGCAGAAGCCACCATTGCCGTTGCGTGCAGCATTCGACGTGTCATTGGTCAAGCTAGATGACATTTGACTAACGTTGGAAGTGGCACTCTGTGCGAGTTTGGCAGCAGCTCTATAAATATTAAGGTGCAATAATTTGATAAAGATATTTTCCAAGTTTAAATTCAATTGCTAAAAAAAATCGTCATTTATTATCCGATTTTGATGAAGTTTTTGGATTATGTCTTAGAGGTACGTTTTCTCTATACTGGCATATTTGTTGGTGCCGAAGAAATTTTTTGCCTTGAGGAGGATTTTATGGTTCTTATGGTTCTATAGTATAAAAAATTCCGGCGAAATTTTACTCGAATGGGGTAACTTTGGGGGTCTCCGACCATTATTTAAATCTGTTATATACATTTACAAAACCAATAGACTCTTCGGTACAGGTCCTAGAAATAGAACAATGGTTTCATTCAAATATAAAGTGGGCGCCAGTTTTAAGAGTATTACTATGTAAGAGAGGGCTACACATTCATTAAATACACTTTAACTGAATATGAAATAGGATACTTTAAATATTTAAACAGGAAGGCTTGTTCATAGACTCTAAACTCTTTATGTTTAATGGCCCATTGAAATCCTTTATGTAAATTTTTTTAGGATTGATGTAAAATTTACCAAATTTGGGGTTTCTAGCTGATTTAACAACAGCAACAAAATGTTTTTATAGAAATCCCAAGAAAGATTCCGTCGGTAATACGACAAGCCAGACATATACATATTTAATACATATACATATTTAATAGAGTTTTTCTCACAACTTATTTTGTAATTAAACAAAAATTGAAATTTTTGAAATTTTATGATTACACCTTTCTAATTCCGTCGTTCAAATCCAAGAGAAGCTTATGTAATTTAGAAATCGTTTTGGTTTTTTGGTCCTGACTATCGAATGGAATGTTTATTTTTGTAGTGTCTCGGCTCTCACCACTCCTACTGGCTAAAACCGTGGAACTTAATCTTGAGATACTTCAATCACAAAATATCGAAGATGTATACGCAATTTGCCTTAATAAGATGTACGCAGACATCGACCGACAATTCTGGCCAGTTGTGTCTCCCAGTTGCCCCCATCACTGCTCAAAAATTTACCTGAAGACAAGGAAGGCCCCAGGCGAGGATGGGCTTGATTCCATCACGATTAATGCTTGGCCTGTGAAGGCGGTGCATTACTTGGTCCTCAGTTTCAATGCGGTACTTTGAGTAGGATACATTCAATCACAATGGATGGTAAAGTATTTTTATAATCCACAAAGAAGAAAAAAGCACTTTACCATTGGAATCATACAGACCAATCAGTCTGTTATCAACGGTAGTAAAGCTCTTCGAGAGATACCTCCTAGCGAGAATACTTGTAACCAAGAAAGTATGGAGGAGGATACCATCGTTTCAGTTTGGACTCCGTAAGTCCTATGGAACGCAGGAACACTTAAATAGGGTGGTAAACTCGGTTCACGACGGATATCAGTCCAAAGAGTTCGACTTAAGGCGAGCTTTCGATAAAGTGTGGCATTATGGCCTCAATAATTAAACAAATCAGCGATACATCCACGTGCTGTTCTCTCTATGGATGGACCGCAGGACCTTACGATTGCTGATGACACAGCCATCCTGGCAAGGGACAAATGTGTTTACAGTGCCACTGATATACTCCAACTAAGCAAGTATGAACTATGGGCAAAATGGTGGAACATAGGCATTAATCTGGATAAGTGTGTCATCGTGACACTCTCGCTGCGCATCGATGTTTGAAGGGGTGAATACCTTCAGGATTAGCTTTTGGAGCATCAGCCTGGGCAGGAATACCTGGGAGTGTATCTGGATAGTCGACTCAGTTTTAAACCCCATATTAAAAAACTCGAAAATTCTGAAAGGGAACTCGAAAATTCTGAAAAGGGCTGAAAGGAACAATTGGCGCTGTGGAATATGGTGCAAATATACAAGGCAATAATTGCACCAGCCTGGCGCTACGCAATGCAAGTCTATGTTATTGTTGCTGAACCGCACCATGCCAATTTCAGGGTCCTTCAAGTGAAGGTGCTTCGCAGCTTCTCTGGTGCATCCTGGTACATGTGAACGGCCAACCTTGAAAGGGATTTAAATGTTCCCAAAATTGAAGATGTCCTCAACCAGTAAGTCAGGAGAAGCAAGAGATCTGAAGTTAAAATAAAGAGAAGGCTCCCTCAAATACTCCCAATCGACTTGGTAAACAGACCCCGATATTATACAAATACCTATAGCAGTAAAATATCCATGACTTCATGCACAGTCGCACTATGTTAGAATATCTGAGTTGCTACATCTTTTTTTTTTTTCGACGTGGATTATCTTAACAAGAGTGTCTTGATGAACTCAGTTCGTTGTATGGCGATGAAGCACCGTCAAAAATTACTGTATAGCGCTGGTATGGGGAATTCAATCGTGGTCCTTATTCGCTCAGCGACGAATTCCGTGAAGGTCGCCCTAAAATCGGTTGTTGTGCCACCAAACATCGATGCTGTGTGTGAACTCATAATGCGAGATCATCATGTGACATACCGTGTGATTGAGGCATCCATAAACATTAGTTCAACCAAAGTATCTAAGATTTTACATGAACACCATGCCGTAATAAATACTCCCAATCATGGATATATGCGTATGCGCTAGCAAACAAAATAGCAATCGACCGTGTGGGTGTTTCAAGACGAGCCAGAGTCAACAAAAGTTGTTCGCGCACGAAGCACTGCCAAGCAAATGATCGCCTGTTTCTTCAACCGAAGACTACCGCACATCGGCTCGAGAGGTTATCCGGGTCATTGCGTCAACACACAATGATTTCTTTTTATTCCCAAACATCAAAATAAAAACAAGTAAGGAAATTTCAGTCGGGCGTAACCGACTGTAAGAGGCCCTGTACCAGTTCAGTTCGCCTAACAAACACATTAAATGTTTCCCGAGCTTATGACCAAACACATGACCACTTCTCACTGCGCGAATATGAATGAAAAGGAAAGGGGGGTCGTTCAAATTCAATTGCTTATAAAATCGTCATTTATTATCCGATTTTGATGAACTTTTCGGATTTTGGCTAAGAAGGACGATATCTCTATACTTACTTTTTTTTGTGCTGAAGAAATTTTTACCCTTGGGGGTGATTTTATGGGAAAGGGGGGGGGGGGGAGGGGCAAGTTTTTAAAATAAACTTGTGAAATTCCGGAGCAGTCCTAGTCGAATGCAAAAAACACGAAGTCTCTATATATTAACGTTTCCGAGATCCTTTCGTTCATACGGACGGACAGACGGACAGACGGACATGTCTATATCGACTCCTCTATCACTCCTGACCATAATGGGGGTAACTTTGGGGGGTCTCCGACCATTATTTCTACCTGTTACATACATTTGCACAAACCCAATAGGCTCTTGTACCTTCGGTACAGGGCCTAAAAAAAAAACTGCGTGGTCTACGCGTTTTTCTACGCCCCAAGAAGCTCTTGATGGGTTCACAACCTTTGTTTTGGTGGTGCCTCAATCGGATTGGAAAAACGGCTTCGAAAATTGGTTTGAGCGAATGCAAAATTTTCATAAATTTTCATGGAGAATATTTTGAAAAACAATAAAGGCATTTTCATTTAAAAATGTTTGTTATTATTTACTATTCCTATACTATAAATAGTGACCCTCTTACTAATTATTTCATTTCCATTATATTAGATGCTTAAATGTCTAGCAAAGGTCCATATTCGTTACAAAAATGCAATTGAAGTTTTAAATTGAATAAGGAAATTTTTTTTTAGTAAAAAATTTGAAGATCCTGTACGAATGTTGTGTACAATTGTGTCCGATTGGATGTGTAAAATCCTGTATTTAAGAACACACCAACGGAATATATATATGTATTGATCAAGTATATACATATATTATATATATTTTGTAGGGTCTCTGCCGGCTAAGAAATATAATATTTTATTATATGTTCTTACCCTACTTTTGTAAAAATTCGAGGAAAATTCAGTTTTGCTATGAAAATTACTGTATGTGGTCCGTATTATATGGTCAAGCACTTAGACTTTTGTTTTTCTTGTTATTGTTTTCTTATTTGAACTACAGACTAGACGTGTACGTCTCATAAACTTTTTGAAGGTTAAACATATAACACGTTTCGATTGGACTCATCGGTAAAAATTTTGTTATTGCGCGTAAACAATCCAGACAATCCAGTTGTGTAGATAAGTAAAATTAATTTCCCCTGACTTTATAATGTTTCTAAATAATTTCATGAGCACTTTTTGCTTGATATGAAAATGTGGACATAAATCATCATTTTATAAATGTCTTCCTCCCCCACTGCACTGAGATATCTCTTATTTTATATACTCTACGGGAAAGCCAAAGATACTAATTTGGAAGTTTATGTAAAAAGCAGAAGGAGGAGTGGTAGACTTCATAAACTATGTATATTCTGATCAGCATCAAAAGTTGATTGAACATAAAAAGATGTGATCGACTGTCCGTCCGCCAGTACTCTCGAGGATGAAAAAGATAGTGCCACCCATCTTCGAATTGAAATTCGCCGGAATAATATTTTGAATGACACGCTTAAAATATGGCTAAATTAAACAAGAATAATATTGTTTTCGTACAAAAACTCAGATAGGAGTGCAAGGTTTGTATTAGGGAGTGGTTGGCACTTTCATTGAATAATATTGATCTGAAGAGCGAATAGTAAAATCTAAACTTGGAGGCTCTATCGTTTATAGCACATCGCCCCTCCGATTATGACTAAAATTTATAGGATTATTTTTCCGTGAGATGGCGTCATTTGCACAAGTTCGCATTGTGAGAAAAGAGGTTGACTGCCATTCACTTGGGAATAGCCAATAATGATTCTGGCTGCAAATGGCCCAAGCAGCTTAGAACGTCCGTTAGACCACGTATCTCTTGAATAACTTCTGAACAGCCGTTCGTTGGTGAGCAAACTGGAAGACGGCGACAAACACACTCTTAATATTGGCTGGTGCGCTGGGCTTGGGACCCGCCAACTTGAAAAAACCTAACCAATGAAAACAAAGGGTTTTATGAGAGGCTTCCGATAAAACCCTATGATGACAACTTCGAAAACTTTGTCTATCTTCGATCCCAAATAACTAGCAACAATATCGTCAGCCTGGAGATCAGGCGAAAAATTACGCTTGCAAATAGATGATATTTTTGGCAGATCAATCAAATTAGAAATAAAGCCCTCTCTTGGAGACGAAAATCAATATCTATAAGACGCTGATACTCCCGATCCTACTGTTTGGCGCAAAGGCATAGACCGTGACTTTGACATTTATAGTATTAGTAAAGATTCTGGAAACTTGAACTAAATATTGTTTCTCTATATCCTATTCCTACTAATATTATAAATGCTAAAGTTTGTATGGATGTATGGATGTATCTGTGGATGTTCCTCTCTTACGGTTAAACCGCTTAACCAATTCGTAAGAATTTTGGAATAGAGATAGATGGGATGATGGAAAAGAACATAGGCTACGTTAATGCGAAAGTTTGTGTGGATGTATGTATGGATGTTCCTCTCTTACGGCTAAACGCTTAACCAATTCGTATGAATTTTGGAATAGAGATAGATGGGATGATGGAAAAGAACATAGGCTACGTTTTGACAAAATTGGGGGGACGTTGCCCCACCCCCCATATAAGGTATAATCAAAATTTGTCATATCTTTGCATCCATTTAAGGTACAGAGATGAAATTTGGGCCACATGATAAGAGGATCAGGAGAAGTCAACGAGTTAAGTTTGATTAAAATCGGAGGAGGCGTTGCCCCACTCCCCTTAAAGCTATAATCAAAATTTGTCATATCTTTGCAACCAATTAAGGTACATATGTAGATGAAATGTGGTCAAAATCGGAGGTCAAAAATATTTACCGTAAAAAACTTCTACAGATAGAGCATTTGAATTGAACATTCGACTGTAAGGCACAGATTTCAGACAGGCCCCAAACTCTTTGGTGAAAATGGTATTATCAGTTTTACTGATACGCATTAACAGAGATATGCGCAAAGTATGTTCGTATGTATTTTTTGGATCAACTCGATGAAACATGTAACTCTATTAAACGAGTTACATGTCTCATCGAGTTGAAATTTAATATTTAAAGACATAACTTAATAAATATCATCCAACTAGCCTCGGAAGACCGCATAAAGTATATATATTCTTGATCAGCATCAGAAGTGGGTTGTTTATAGACATGATCGCATGTCGAGAAGTTTGAAACTATAAGAGATAGGCGTTCAAGTTTGCATATTTACGCTATGACCTATAACTATTCAATAAACATGCCAATAAGTGATAGCCAAATATAAAGATGGTCACTCTTTCTGAGATTTTGTATGAACAAAATTTGGTTATGTTAATCCTTATAAAATATTCCACATACGACTACTAGAAGAGGTAGCCCCCATACAAATTTTCTTCTCGTTTGTGAGTTTTGGATGATTATTTTGTAAGTTTAATAAAATGTTATACACGAATCTAACAATTTATGTTCATTGGGCAATAGGGTATATCGAAGTCCGGCACACTGCACTGCAGCATTTCACAAACCAAACACAAATTACAAAAAGACGGTAGTCGAAAGTCCAGAGAAACTGTTGCAGGCACTATTTACTTCGCTACATACACTAACTTCTTTTTCACTTCTGGTTAAAATGAAGTTTATGGAAGCTTTAACCTGTTCCACCCCTCGTGGAGCACAAATGAAAAACGAACACAAACTAAAACAAGAGAAAACGTTAACTTCGGTGGGTCGACAATGCTGGAATTTAGTATTGATTAATTTGCAATTATGCTAGACATTTCAGCAGGCTATGTACCACATCTTTGAATCGATATAAACGTACAAAGTATTTATTGTTTAAATCTACTTTTATTAATGAAACTCAACTATGAATGTAGTGGGCCAAATATAAAAAAATTATTATTTTTGTATGAGACTGATTGCCTCTAGTGGACATATCACTGTCGTTCTAACTTCGATGTTGCTACCGATTATACAAAGTTTATATGTACTAATTCAAAGTTTCTAGTTGGAATTTCGCCAAATATTAATTTGACATGCTATTTTTTGAAGAATCCTAAAATGGAAATCAGCCGAATGGGAATGTAACTCAAAATTCTTTCGCAATATATATCGCTAAAGGTATCATCAACGAACTATCGAAAACGAAAGGTTCGTCAGCAGCTGCTGTTGCTGTTTAGTCAAAAGTTTTGTCGTAAAGTTTATGAAGTTGAACGATATTATTTCTGACGTTCACCATTGAATAAACTTATCTGAACTGTTTTATTTGTTTGATTTAATGTCTGTTGATTGCTTTCCCCATAACCGATTTTTCTTATAGAATATAATCTCCTTTGTAAACTTCATCTTCAGATAAACTTTGTGGTGTGCGAGAATGCTTTGGAAAGTAATTAACCTCACCGAGAAATAATTTGAGAAAACATTCTTGCAAAAGTTTCATCTATTTGTTCTAAGTGAAAATCATCCGAAGCAAATCACTTTTGTGATTTATAGAAAATGAACAATTTCCAATATAGAGTAGTAAAATAGAAATCGAATTGGATTTCGTGACCAAGAATCTTCGTTAGCAACAACTGTTTTTAACAGAGAAATATTTACCAAAGCAACGATTGCAAATATCAACGATATCGTTTTGAAGAAGCGGAGAGTGTATAGTAAACTTATCACTTGGGTTCGTAGATGCTATTTATAAGATGTACGCAATGTTTCCTCCAATTAGTCGAAAACAGGAACGAATGAACACTTCAAATTTTTTGCCCATTCTTGTTTTGAATAGATTTTTTGCGCTGAACACAAATTCGAGATCAAAAACTTTCCATGTCATCGTTTTCGAAAAAATAGGGGTTGAAACCCCTGAAAAAAGTTTTTTTGCCTCTTTTGAAATATTGTTTAGCTAAATCTTAGCTTATATCAGAAATTAAAACCTGAACCATGCACTTTAAAATGAACTCTATGCCAGTTCACAATAAAACATCATACTTAGGGGTTTTCGGGATCACTATATTGCATCCTCCATTTTTAAATGTTGAATGAAATTTCTAATTCGTAATCAGCGTAAGCGAATTTAAATTTTTTGCTCTGTTAATATTATTTTCTTGCATCCCTACATTCAAACACGCGCCATGCTCTAAGGGTGTATGCGAACGTTTGGCATATGGTTCATTTTAAAGGGAATTGCTGATATCAGCTCCTCAGAATTTAGCTGTACAATATTTCAAAAGTGGAAAAAATGCTATTTTCACGAGTTTTAACCCCGATATTCTCGAAAACGTGACGTGATGGGAAGTTTTTGATCCCGAATTCGAGTTCAGCTCGAAAAATCAGTTTAGAAGGTCTATGTCCCATTTCATTCGCAGAAAAAAAGTTGAGATTTGCAGGGCAATGCTATCTAGGCAAACCGATAACTCGCGAATATTTTGTAGTGTTATTGTATCGATTAAACGTTGACTCACGTGGAGAATCATTTGAACTCCAATTGTTGTATATGTATGCCCATACATAGGGAAACAGTTAGGAAGTAGGAGATTTTTATCAATTCAGGTTGTTCAATTGGACACTGACGCAAATTTTGGAGACTTTGACACCTTTTTTTTTTGGTAAGCTTGAAAAAGTTCGAAGGCTTTAAAAGTTGGCTTAGTTGTATTAATTGTAACGAGTTAAAAGGAGACCAGTTTTAAAAATAAAAAGATTCCGAATGTTTCTGGTATTTATGGATGTTAATCAGAAAACAAGTGCAATATTTTTTATATGAAGAGAAACATGTGGTGAGTGAAAGTTATTTAATGATAAAAAATAGTCCTTTAGAAAAACCAACTGTAAAAAAAAAAATGAAACATACTTTTAGTTGAGGAGTCAGATACATAAATGAAGTTGGCACAATGAACGTGTCTCGCCTGCATAAAAGTTTATACTTTTCTATTGTTTAAATGGAAATTCCGAGTTATATCCTGCAGGTGTATTAGTTAGACATTGATAACAATATAAATATGTATATCAATGATAATGGACTGTATTCAGCATATCTTTAAATAATTGTTGTTGTTTGTATTTAAATCTTAATATATGTATACATATTTTAATTATATGTTTTGTTCAACTCCAAACTTTTGCGCCCAAATATTATAAATTATTATTTATTTTCACTTGAACTGCTGCGGGGATGATTTCGAAATATGGCGTTGAACGTATTGTAGAAACGTATATCCACCTTTTATCCATTATTCCTGAGTGTGTGAGCTGTTTTGTTGCTTTTATTGGAATTTGTATGTATGGCGAACACACTTATCGAAACGGAATCAAACTTGCGTTTTTGCATAATTTCGAAGTTGCACTTTGTAGCGCTCTCTTTTCTCGCTTTAACTATGACATTATTCTTGAATTAACATCTTTGCACTAATTATTGGTTTTACACAGACACAAAAGCACAAACACATTTACATATATAAACTACATATAGATATATTTTTTTGCATTAACCGAAATTGTATTCCAATAACAACAACGTTTGACTAAACGACGCGTTCTAAATCCATGGTACATATATATGTATATTACTCGTATTTATCTAAAATGTATGCGTGTTCCTTCGCGTTCATTCGATTTCGTTGGCGATTCGTTCTAAACTAAAAGCTTTAGACAAAAAATACTGCGCTGCGAGATATTTTATGTGTTTGGTATTCACTCCAGAACAGAGATACACATTCCCTGTAGCATGGCAATGCCATGACTTTCTCTCTCAATTCAGGCAAATATCTAGTTGTATTTTTACTGCAGCTATGCACTGGCTGTGATTCTATTTTATATAGACCCAACATTCAAAACGCCACCCCCTTACAACCTGATACCCGCTAACGTCATATAGGGTGGTTAAGTAAAATGTAAAATATGTTTATGTTAGGTGTGTTTCATTGTTTTCATGTTTCTCTTAAAGGATACCAGTTTTGTCTCTCTTCTCGTGTTTGGCTGGCTCTCTTTGTACTTTAAGGTGCTGAGAGTTTGGTTTGAATTTAATATAAGTTTAAGTGCCTACATAAAAAAGACATATTGGTTCATGAGAATATGCTAGGAATTGCAATTTTATAGTGGATCCGTGTTCCCAACGAAATATTTTGTATTATATGTCGATACTTTAGCATATGAGCTTTGTATTTTACTATAGTCCATAAAATTTGCCTTTTACGATGTGGACTTTAAACTATGTTAATAATATAAAATATATCGATTGTCGTAATGGAGATAGCATATTGCAGACATTTCGAAACTATTCTGTGAGAAATTGTAGAACGTGAAAAAGCAATTTACAGACTACCATGGAAGATATCTGAATGTGCACTAAGCATCTCTGCTCCAGCAGGTGAAGTTTGATGCATGATAGGAGGGGAACGTTGTGCTGTGGCGTCTACACCCATGCGAGGGAAGTTCAATATGTGGCAGATAAAGAACATGAGAAGCTATTTAAGCTAAAATATTGTAGCTACGAGTAGTTTCTTTAAAATAAAATACTGCAAATTAAAAGACTTCTTGTACAATAATTTATGAACATATGCAGCAGACGAACAGTCTGTAAGTGTTATGATTTTAGATTCGATTTCTTAATAATATGCCAATGGAATGCAAACGGTGTTGTAGTCCATTAAAAATAACGAAATCCATTTATAGTATGTAGATGTGTTTCTTCTATCTGAAACACATTTAACTGACAAATACAATGTTCTTATTACGGGGTTCCAATTCTATTATACTAATCACCCAGATGGTAAAGCACATGGTGGAACAGGTATTAGAAATAGAATTATGCATTGCGCTGTGGATTCACACTTGGAAATATTTATAAGCAACTACAATCAAAGTTCAGTGTTATGGAAAGATATTAGTGATACATATCTGTCTTATACTAAGCACCACGTTTCTCATTAACTGAGGACCAATTTAAACTATTTGGTGACTCCAATGCAAAACACACATACTGGGGATCAAGACTTGTAATTCGGTCCTCTTCTGTGAACAACTGGACCGCTTGAATACAGCAATCGCCCAGAAACGGTCATCTTTGGCCAATAGGAGAGGAACTGTGTTCCATTAGGACAACGGCAGACCACACACTTCGATTGTGACGCACCAGAAGCTCCGGGAGTTCTGATGGGAGGTCCTTATGTATCCAACTTATAGTCCGGACCTAGCACCATCGGATTACCATCTCTTCCTGCCAATGTCGAACGATTTAGCTGGCGAGAAATTGGCCTCAAAAGAGACTGTCTCACTTTTTTGCCTATAGAGAAGCAAGTTTCTATGAGCGGGCATAATGAAGGAAATGGAATCTCGTCGGCAACAAGTTATTGATCAAAACGGCGCTTATTTGAACTAAATCCGATGATTGAACGTAATTTTATAAAGATTTGAAATAAAGGCAAACATACGAAAAGACTACACGACTGAATATGCATCTATGGATATTTCCTCCGCGGGGCAGCCAAAGTACTGGCCTTTTGATAGCTCATACCTGACCTTTTTGTTTTTGGGGTTGCAAAAAATATTTATCGTACTTTAGATATTTTATATCTATGACTCTCCAACTTCTGCACCGTAGGGATTGAGTTCTACAAATTGGCTAAAATGCTAAAAATATATTAGTAGACATATCACCATTAACACTTCTTAAGGACATTTTAAGAACAATGATGAATGCAATGGTGTCCACACCACTAAACGTAAACGCTCAAAAAAGTAAATATTTAAAATACTCAAATATGGAAAGGCTTGTTGCAGAAAAGAGGCGATGTAGAAGGGAAAGTCAACAATACAGATCTTCAGCCAAAAAATTTATGCTAAGAGATGCTGAAAAAGCTGAACTGCGAGCAACGGAAATCTGTTCAAATTCTTTCTGCTTCTGCAAAGAAAAATGAAGTGTGTAAAGCTGTGAATAATAAATAAATATGCCGATGTATCAGCTTAACGAACTCAGTAGCATTTCGACAAATAGGGAACTAATTATACACAAATGAAAGTGAGGATACAATAAAAAACAAGAGAAGTACAGTCGGGCATAACCGACTATAAGAGGCCCTGTACCAGTACAGGACGCCTAACAAACACAAATGTTTCCCTAGCTTATGACCAAGCAGTGCAAAACAAAAATAAGAAAAAATGGTACTAACGAAAAGTATTTAGGTCCTCCCCCTTCTCACTCTACGAATAAGTGCCTTATAAAGCATTATTTTATGTATGCAAAGAAAAGGGAGGACGAAAGTATCATAGGTCGTTCAAATTCAATTGATTAGAAAATCGTTTTTTATTATTCGAATTTGATAAAGTTTTGGGATTTTGGTTTAGAGAGACGATATCTCTATACTGGCATATTTAATTTTTTTTGTGTCGAAGAAATTTTTACCCTTCATGGAGAATATCAACTTCAATGTTGTAGAAAACTTCATCTATCTTGGAGCCGAAATAACCAGCATCAAAACCGTCAGCCAGGTTATGAGACGAAGAATCAAGCTTGCAAATTGATGATATTTTGGGCTGAGCGAGCGAATTAGAATTATAGCGCTCTCCCGAAAGAGGGAAATCAAGATCTACAAGACGCTGATACTCCCGGTCCTACTGTATGGCGCAGAGGCATGGACGTGATTCAGTTAGACGAAGCAGCGTTTGAAGTCTTTGGGAGGAAGATTCTACGCAGGATTTTTGGTCCTATTAGAGTCGGCGATGAGTTTAGGTCACGTATGAACCGCGAGCTGTATGAGCTATTCGATGAGGTTGACATAGTCCAGCGTATAAAATTCCAGCAGCTGCACTGGGCTGGTCACTTCAATGGATGAAAGAGTATTGATTAATGATTGAAGGACATCGAAATAGAGAACGACCAAGCAGGCGTTTGAATGACAAGGTATGGAGACATCTCAGCATACTTGGCATTCAAAATAACTGGCACCAAGGCGCTCCAGCTGCTGTAGTCTTGTGCATACGGCCATGACCGATCGAGCCCATCTAAGTAGTAAGTAAAGATGCAAAGTTTAGTTATCAAGTAGTGGATGTTCATACGAACAGTCATTCAGACGGACATATCTATATCGACTTAAGAGTTCGATTTTAATTTCTATGGAATTGGTTTGGATTGACCTAAAATATATCAAATGTATGTAAGGGGACTACCCATTCTAGTGTTCCGATCTGCAGTTATATGGAATATTTTATAAGGTTTGAAGTAAATTAGACCAAACAAAAAATTATTTTTTTTTTTCGTATTAAAACTATGAAGAAGGGGTAGGTGTGTATTCTAAGTGCATTTGCACAAACTTAATATATCTTTTTAATCCATAGATACAGGACATAAAAGTAACTGATTTAAACTCGATATTAATTTTAACTTAAGGCCTATACACAGAATAAAAAACATTTGCCACTAAGTGGGGAGTGATACACAGACGTTTTTTTATATGTCCTCTGTTTAGGAAATATTGTTTTGGTAGCAACAGGCTTTTAAGTCATAAATTATAGCATTCACTACGGGTAAAGAAATAATACCATGTACATTTTCTAATATGTATATATCTTTCCAGGCAAATTTAAGTCCATAATTTTTTATTAAACTGCTCTCGTTGCATAGGCCTCGCACGATATATGAAGCAAGCAACATTTAAAACAGCGACACTTGAGAAAGTCGTATTTTTTTCAATTCACAGCATGAGTGATTTCAAAAAGCATTGGCATGAAATGTTGAGATGAAGATGAAAGATGGGTTTCTTGTTATGGATTCCA
The DNA here is from genome assembly GCA_035044805.1 of Leucophenga maculata. Taxonomy (NCBI): domain Eukaryota; kingdom Metazoa; phylum Arthropoda; class Insecta; order Diptera; family Drosophilidae; genus Leucophenga; species Leucophenga maculata. The sequence goes on along the minus strand of JAWNNP010000198.1, from coordinate 703,289 downwards.
AGCAAAAAAAAAAAAAAACAATGGATTGCACTATGTAGTAAAACACTTGCGGTTATCTTTGCAAATAAAAAATGAAGCACTTGACGAGAATATTCATACTCGTATTAAGTGCAGAACAAATCGTTTGAAAGTATTTAAACTTAAAAGTAAGTTTTGTTTAAGATGCTTTAAAACTAATGTTAAGAAATAATTTATTTAGAATGGAATTCTGACAAAAAGGTGAAATACGTATTATATATCACTATTATACGCATTTCTATAAACAAATACCATTGTTAAAATAATTCAAAGCTACTAAAATAGAATTAAAAACTGTGATTAAAAAATGCTGTTGATCCATTTAACGAACTACAGATAAACATTGCGCAAAGGATTTCTTTTTTCTTAATAAACGTTTTTGCTCTTTATCACTCTAATCCAATGTACTTAGCAATAACAACTTTGGCAATGAGCAATGAGTTCTTTCACATGACACAAAAAAAAAGTTCAAAACCACCCTCAAAAGTCCAATTTCACACAAGGAGCAAATTCGAATAGAGTAGAATTGTATGGAATGGAGCAAATGCCAGCCAAGCCACGTGCCTTGTAAGTCAAAAGCTGTGTCGTGTAGTGCGAATGTGTTGCTCTTCACACCAGAACTAGACGAGACGTTAGACGGTATTCAGTTGACGGGATTGTGTAGGACAGGGAGTTGGGGTGAGCTCTACAGCCTCCGTTGATTCTAACGCCACATGTGACATTCGCGCCATTCGGTGGTTGGGTTGCATTAGATTGCGTAGGGTTGGGTTGGGTTCGGTTCTGTTGAATTGAAGTCGGAGGGAAAAAATCATGGCTTATTTCCGTTTTTATTGCCAACTTTGCGACATGACAGCGAAACAGGGTTTCTTTCGCCTGACTTGCCTGCTGAGCTGATGCTCGAATCTGGCGCCCTTCTTAAGTAAATCTGCGACTTCGTTGCCGTCGTTGCCATCGTTGCCGTCATTGTCATCTTCATCGTGAAAGGTGTAGCGAATTGAATAATACATAAAGTGCTGCTAAGCGCCATTTGCGCCTATTTATCCTGGCGTATGCAAAATAGAAACGACATATGGTTAAGTTATTCTATCTAGATGATTTGAAGAAGGTTTACACACAAGTGTCTGCAGCGTTGGGTGACTCAATTGGTCAATTGTTATCACTATTATTAGTAATTTAGCACAGCATTCTAAGTTGTTATTGTAAGTAAGTCGAATGGTAACAAATTGTACGCACTTTTCATAGTATGCTGCTGCTGCCATCGCTCGTATGGTTTCCAGCCGCATCTCAATTTGGCCACGTCCAAAAGATATCACATTGTTGCCATTATTATTATTATTGATGTAGTTGACCGTTTCTCGTGGGGGAGGCAAGGCTGGCACCATTTCATAGGGCAGCGGAGGAAGCGGTCGACGACGTTCCTGTATTGTCTCATATACATGTTCGATTTCAATCGGTGTACGGGTTGGTCTTGCAGTTGGCCGGACTTTAAACCCATTAAAGTATGGGCTATCCACGGGTACTGCATAGTGAATGTCGGAGAAACCATCATCTAGTGTTGAAACTGCATACATAGTTTATATTTTAAGAGTTTTTATTGTAATTTTTATTTTTGTTTTTGCTGAAAATTATGAAAAGTAAAAATAATTATTTTTCAAAAATTTAGATTAATAATATTCAGATTATGTTCAATGTAATTAATATAGAAAAAGTTAATGTTAACAGTTAATAGCCCTAAAGAGGTCGCTTGTAAATGTTTACACAGTGAGGAAAATTGTTGACAGCTAATCACTTGGGATTGGGCTGGGAGAGGTTATGTGATGGAAATGAAATTTATAAAAGTCAAGCGTCTGAGCTGGATTATCTTTATGTAAAGACGAAAATGGGAATCTGGTTACAGGCGATGAAGCGCACATTACAGCCGATGACACCAGAACCACTATTATATAGCCACCGGACTATAACGAGGTCGATTCGGGTTTTTAAAAGCTGAAAAATAACAAAGCGGCCAGTTCTTATGGGAATCCAGCTAAGTTCTTCAAGGCCAACGGCGAAGAGTTGGTTAGGAGTAAGCATAAGCTCCTATGAATGATATGGTCCAATGAACACATATCCAATGACTTGAACTTCAGTGTTCTTTGTCCTGTTTGCGACAACTACCGTGCAATAAGTCTCCTTTCTCGCGATTATTGTGTAATAGACTCAAACCATACGGATTCACTGACACGACAATATCACTGTGGCTTCAGACCAAAAAGGTCAACCAGTACCTGAATATTCACATTTCGTCAAATCCTGGAAAAGTCCAGTGAGTTTAACAAAGAGTGTGTTCACCTGTTTGTCGATTATAAAACCGCTTTCGAAACGCCGATACGAACGAAGCATGACGACGCTTTCACACACACAAAGCGTTGTCAGGGTAGGAAAGAATCTATCCGAACCATTTGATACCAAGAGAGGTTTCAGACAGGGTCCATCGTGCGATTTCTTCAATCTTCTGATGGAATACATCCTTTGCCAGAGCCCGTACATGCAGAATATGTCGGCCTCCCTCTTCCAAAAGAAAGAAATTTTGCTCGCTCAATTTTAATGTTATAGAAAATTTCGTCTACCTTGGATCCGAAATGACCAGCAACAACCACATCAGCTTGGCGATCAGGCAAAATTTTACGATTGTAAATAAATAATATTTTGGGCTGAGCAAGAAAATTAAAAGTAAAGTCTTCTCTCGAAAGGCTTAAACGCTGATACTCCCGGTCTTACTATTCCGCGCATAACGATGTACCGTGATTGAGTCAGATGGAACGGTGTTGGGAGTCTTCGAGAGAAAGATTCTTCGTAGAATTTTTGGTACTACTAGATTCGACGACTAAATGAAGTTGACATAATCCAGCGCATAAAATTCCAGCGACGGCACTGGGCTGAAGACCATATTCGAATGGGGAGACCAAACTAGTTGACCAGGTATGGCGAGATCTGGAATTCATAAAAACTGACGCCAGCGCGAACAACACCCCAGCAGATGGAGCGCCTATTTAAAAGCGGCTTTTACCAAACGACATACTAGGTTATACTTTATGGTGGATGTCACGTCAACTGTTTATCCAAAAAAAAAATTTTCCGATTTGTCGTTACATTTTATTATCAATTGTCTTATAGGTCTGTAATTTTATGAAGTATTGTCTCCTCCAATTTGGATCAAGCTAAACAGGATTACTTCTACCGACCCCATTAACATATGCACCAAATTTCGTCCCTGTACTTAAAATGTCGACGAAAATTCATCATCGTTCTCTCGGCAGGTTATGGCAAGATAGAACGCTGCAGTCGAGAATCATCGACATCGAGAAACGCTGTACACCCATTGAACCTTAAAATTGTGTGTGGAAATATTCCTATCTGGATCCATGTTTGCTATTCATTTGAGATTAATGTAAGATACAACAAATTTGTTATTTCAAGGTAAAGATCACGACAGGATATGAAGTATTCTATTCGAACTGAAGTAATATACACCAAATTTAGAGTTTCTAGCTAAAATAAGAAGAAAAATAAATCCAATTGTATTCTCAAACACAGGAATGAGGGGCAAGTTTTTATGAGTACTACCCTTTAGAAGAGGGTTGACACTTCTTATTAAATAATATGCGTCGGAAGAGGAAATAGAAGAGGCCAAATATCCAAATTTAATGAACTAAGTGAATTGTATAGCCTAAAAATCTAGCAGTGGGTAATTATATCCATCTCTAAATGAAAAAATAATGAAAAAGTTGAATATCGCTGAAGTGCCAAAATATATGTAAAATAGCGAAGGAAGTATCGGAGAGTATATAAATATATTTCAGACACCTATTACACCAAATTTCATCGTTGTAGCTCCTATGGATGCACAGATATGATAAATTTTGTATATCTCTTATATGGGAATGGGGGCATCGCCTTCTCCAATTTTGACCAAACTTAAAAGGGATGCTTCCCAAATTTTCATCTGTGAACCTTGAATGGATGCAAAGGAACTACTACTCCAATTTTCACCAACTTTAATAGGAATATTTCCTCTAATCCGATTCAAAAATTTCATCTCTGCACTTCAAATGAATGCAAAGACAGGAACCAATTTTTTTTTGTATGGATAAGAAAGATGACACGATTCGATCGATAGATGTCCATTCGTCCGTCTGTAAGTCTGTCTGAGGCAAAACTTATCGTGCTAAAGCAGAATTAGAGGCACTCGCTCCGTGTGGCGCAGCGTTGTTCTCTAATTTTCGTACCGTTTGTCAAAATGTTAAAAAAAACATAACCATCAAATGGAAACTTGTTTAATATAAGTCGTCAACGAATATAAGCTTTTAAAATATATGTATTGTTAACCCACTTAATATATGTGAGCCTTTTGTAATAGAGGAGTAATAGAAACACTGTTGAATATTTATTTATTTGAATTGAAAAAATAACAGAATAATGCCAACGAACTAATGACCATGCTTCCGCACTCATGAACGCTTCCGTTTCCGGTGTGCTGCTGGTATAAAAGGGCGTTTGGATTTGAAAATGATTTTTAGCTATTTGTTATTAAAATATATTGTATTGTTATTATAATATTTTGACATATATGATTTGTCTAATATATGGAGGGCATGGCACCAACTACTTTTCTATTGAATCTTATCTCTCCCAGCCTGTGTTAAACTCATACCAAATAATCTGAGCGGTTTTAAATCTTCATGCCACACACTGCCAAGAACAGCAGCTTATGAGCAGCTTTTGGATGAGTTTAGTCCATTTGTAATATGTGCCAAAATTCGATTACTCTGAAAATCCTTAATTTTTTTTTTTTTTTAAATGTATTTCTTCTGACTACCAAATTACCAAATCATACTGGAATGCATTATTACAAGAATTTTATCTTTGCATACGATCCGGAGAGCATTAATCAATACAGCAAAAATGCTTGCAAAGGGTATTAAAAAAAATCGCGTAAAAATTGTGAATTCCTTCTGGACTGTCAAACTATCAACAAGGAATATTAATTAATCGCTATGCGTCATTTGCGTCATGCTATTCGGCTCAAGACGATACAATTGTGATACTGTAGTGGTTCGTCATAGTTATTTCGTCAAAATTTCGAATAAAATTATTCTACGACCACCGTGATCTAGCATCGTGCGATATCTGGCTATTCAATAAACTCAAAAACCGCTTAGGGAACACCGTAGCAGCGTACGTAAATTAAAAAAAATATTGTAAATCTAATATAATATTAGCTCAGAGATCAATAAAATATGAAATGACCATAAAGTAAAAATTGGATCGGATATATGTTTTCAGCGGCTGCGTACTCGCATTCATGTATATGAATAGCTTCTGTTTATAAGAAATCTCATACCAAGTTCCAAGTTTATATTGTTTGTAACCAAATTATTAAATATATTATAGTATATAACTTTTTATTGTTCTGATTTTCGAATTTATATCCTAAAGACATATGCACGAAAGTGAAAGATTTCTCTCGCTATTTGGTCAAATATATAATAATTGCTACCTACGTTATGCTATAATATAATATTTTTTGTTATTATTTTAAATCAATAGGTTTAGTAAAGAAATTCTAAATCAGTGTGGATTATATCTTCACATTTTCTTGTGGCGGCAGTTTTCACTCATAAAACTTATTTTTAGAAAATGTTAAAGCATACAAAATTGACCTAAAGGGATATTGTTGCTATAAACTCAAATAAAATTTTATTTATTCTAAGTACCGAGAGGAGTCCAACGAGTCCAAAGTCTGGAAAAATTATGCATTTAAAATATATACCGGCATGACATAAAAACGCGTTCGCTTAGCTTGCCACAGACTTCGTTTCCTAGCGATTTTCAAATCGCTTGAAATTTAGTCAGCGTTTTTTTAAAATACGCTTCTAAAAACATTTTTAAAATAAAATGTCTATTGTTGCAGATAGAATGTTCAATTCTTGATTAATCTACATCAAAATATTTAATAATTTCATTGTTTTAATTAATAAATAACACAGGCCGAGAAAATTGCATCAACTGCATGTTGCCTAAAATCTTACAGCCGATTCTTATAGGATTTTGTCCCAAAAAGATTTTGAAAGAGAATTTCGAATTTAGTTTTTAAAAAGAATGTATTTGTGTTAAGACAAAGCTAAAAATAATTAATTTTAATTGCAATTCTGTACTTTATGTGCATATATTGAAAAAATTGGGGGAAATCTATTTTTGCACTTGGAACAATGCAATTCTTAAAGCGAAAAAAAGAACAAAAAAAGAACAAAAAAAGAACAAAAAAAGAAGTAAAACAAATAAAATTAAATTCTTCTTTAGATCTTCTACCCAAAAAATTTGGTGAGAGGCGTTTTTTATCAAATGCTTTCACAATTTTAATTTAAATTTTTATTTCATTCCTTGATTGCAACATGGATCATTTGTTTTCATTGTTTATAGCCATTCACTGCTAAAGCATTTTAGATTAGAGGGCAACAAATTAAAATTTTTTTGCTTGGAAACTAAAAATTTCACTTGAAACAATATAAAATGCAGAACAAACAAAAAAAAATTTTTTTTTTCGAGTTGTGTATCGTATGTGGTTTGAAAAGGATTGTGAATGAGCTACGAAATTTAAATCGGTCGAGCCAAAACACTAGCGATTTCTGTGAAGTGCTTGATTATCTTAATGGACATCAAAAGTCGATTCGATGTAGACTTGTTTGTCTGCGTATCTGTAAGAACAATGAGATTATCGAGAATAAAAGAATTACATAGATTCTTTAAGTTTGAAAATTTTGACTCACTATACATAGCCACATATTGTGTGTTTAAAGAACGTATCAACCCTGCTGTACCAATGAATTTAAATTAGTAACACATATTTTTTGTGTTTGCATAAAATTTTTAATCTATCTAATTGCATACAATTTTTTCGCTAATCATTATAAATTAACTCATATACATATCCCATGTAAAACTACCACTCCTTTCTAGAGCTTTGTATGAAAAAAGTTTGTTGTTGTTGTTAATTCAGCTAGAATGGCTAGCACTCATACAAATCTGCTAGGGTTTTGTAAGAAAAACATTTTGTTGACATTTGATTTAATTTGAAACAACAAATTTGTTCTATATTCTACTAATCCCAATAAAATTTCCCATGCAGATCCATATAGGAATATATCCCATAAACAAACATAATAATAGGGTATCTCGATGTCGAGTACACTCAATTCTTGTTTGCCTGTACATAACTTTGAAAAGTTGGTTCTTAAAAAAAACCACCAATTTGGGTTTCGTGAAAACCATGGCACCATAAAACAGATAAACCGAATAGCCTCAGAAATTCGTTCAGCGTTTGAGCTCAAGCATTTGATTGCGTTTGGCTTGACGGACTCAAGTACAATATTAACGTACTGTTTCCTCAAAACCAATACAAAATTTCTTGACTCATATCTCAGCAATGGAGCATTCGCATTACGACTACTTAAGACAGGAGTCTGAAATAAAAGCTGGAGTATCCCAAAGCAGCGTTCTCGGACCAATTCGGTCTACAACATCCACATATGCTGATAACACAGCAATCTCAAGCAGATCTCGTTGCCCAATAAAAGCAACTATTCGACTAGCAGACCACCTCACTCTTCTTGAGGAGTGAGCAAAAAAGCAAACACGTTACATTCACGTTAAACAGAGTTACTTGTCCATCGCTGACTGTAAACAACATTGCGATCCCACAGGCCAATGACGTCGTGCATCTCGCAAGCCGACCGACTTACCGAAACCAGATTGAAGCCAAGCATACACTAATAAAACTAAAAGCCAACTCCCTACACTGGCTTATAAATTCGCGGTAGCCCTTATGCTTGGACTACAAAGCTTACAATTATGCTTCAATGCAAGTGCCACTAATGTGGATATAGTACAAAGAGATCAATCAAAAATCCTTAGAACTCTAACCGGTGCACCCTGGTATATTCGCAATACTCACATTAACAATGATCTAAACCTCCCAACTTTTAGAACTGAAATATATCGCTTCAAGCAGAACTATGAATGTAAACTCAATTTTTTCTCAAATACACTAGTAAGATCTCCAATCGTACACAACAACCATGCACGAATCAGGAGAAATGACCTCCCAGCCCTGTGATTTGCTCTTAGGACTCTAAGGATACTTAGCACATAACTAGATTTGAAAAATTATTATTTGAAAAAAAAAAAAAACTACCACAGATTTTTTGCGACCTTATATAATATGTTGTAATTTTGCAGGCTTGACGACCAATATAAATAAATAAACTAAAAGTTTTTTATTGTTCGATAAATTTCGACCCTCTTCGAGGATCGTCTTCAGGAAAATTTTTATTTATCAAGACAATCCAAAGGGTTCATTCAACTTTAATTTCTCTACACTCAAGAACACTAAAAACTGCACGCTTCAGATAATCAATCGTTCAAAAATCTTAGAGACATCATATGAGTTTAAAAAAATTATGCTAGCTAATTTCGTAGAACTATTCTGTCACATGTGAAAAAAATCGTTTCTCCCAAGATAGATGTATGGAGTCAATTTTATACAGCTAATTGTACAATATCGCTGAGCTCTGCATTCCTAACAAGAAAAGAATGAAAAAACTCTATTGACCATTGATCATTGGATTTTAGCTGATGCATGATTCCGATCTGGATCTGTATGAAATATAGACCAAATTTGGCGTTTATAGCTTACTTAAGAGCAAAAGAAACATTTATCTTATGTTCCAAGTTGGACAATTTATTAAACTTCGCCAATTTATACATAAATACAGAAAGGGATTTTATAGGTTACCCCTTATAGAGAAGTTGCTAATATAAAGAGGGAAAATCAGAGTCTAAGATTGAAGACTCTATCATTTATAGTCTCAAAGATCGCGTTGTTCGCACGGACAGCCAGTTTAATGGATATGTCTATATAGATTCGAGTTTTGATACTGATCAAGAATAAACATACTTTATGTCGACTACATCGCCTCCTTATGCCTGTTACATAAATTTACACAAAATATATATACTCTATTACCATATGCATGCAGGGTATAAAAATAATTTTTTTTTCTCATAGCATATACAAACATCTGTTCAATGTTTTACGAGTAAGGAAATTGTTTAGAACTCGAAGGAAAAAAAGATAAAGCGATGCAAATACACAAAACGCACAAAGACTCAACTCAACCGAATTTACTTGAATGCGTGCACAAACTTTAAATGTCGAAGCGGAGCAGCAGAGCAAAGCAAAGCGAAGTGCATTCATCGATCGAGCCATCTATCATTTTTCCACAGAGATAGACATGTATACACATGGATACACAGAGTTATGATATGAAAAGAAAATAAATAAATTCCCTAGTCACAGCAAGTCTATATTGGAAGAAAGATAAATTTTTAAATAGCACAATATTCTATGCTTAGGACGCAACAAATTGTATCTGACTGTTTGTCTATATTTCAATATCAATTATCTTTAATGATAAGTTTCTTGTTCTTCAATTGGATACACAAGTTTTTATCTTCGAAAAAATATAAAGATATTTTATGCTTTTGGGTCGCCTTGGACTTATTTTCAATAGTTAAAAAAAAATTATTTAAAACACACCGCAATACTAAAATTATTTCAAAACATTTCAAACAAATATCGAATTCATATCGCTTTTAGATAGACAGACATATCGACGACCGACGGACTAACAGATCGATGCGACACAACGCGATCCAACAGATACACTAGACCGTACAAAGTTCGCAGTCAGACTGAAATTGACTTCAAACAAGTGAATATGTACAAGTGAATATCTGTGTATGTAGTAATCGATGTATGTACATATATTGTATGTATGTATATAGAATTGTACATATGTGCTCATCACAGTTGTTGTTGCTATCTTATTGCCTTCCACATTCTAATGTTGCGCGATCGAAGCATTCATATTAGAAGTTTTTGTTAACTTCTAGTAGATACTGGAACCTACATACATATTTTTAAAAGCAAATAAAAAACTTCTTAACGAGATAAAATCACGTGTCGGGAGCCTTACTACAATTCACAAAACTTCTGATATTAATTTTTTGACGATTGTTTTGTATTTTACAATCTGTCTTTGGGATTCATTGAAATATTTAATAGAGCACTCTTCATCAAATGGTTGACTAGTTACTTAGATGGCGCTGTAGTCTTGCGAGAGCTGGCGCCAGTGGTTTATATGCAAGTACGCTGAGATATCTACATACATACATACCTGGGCAACGCTTGCCCGGTCGTCCTATATTACTTCGTGCACCAATCACGATTGAGCACCCATGTAAACCATGCGTGATGGAGCTCTTTCATCAATTCGAATGAGGTGACCAACCTAGCGCAGCCGTGGAATTTTATACGCTGGACTATGTCAACCTCATCGGAAAGATCGTACATCTCGCGGTTCATGCGGGACCAACACTCGTCACCGACTGTAATAGAACCAAAAATGCATAGAATCTTCCTCTCAAAGACTTCCAACGCTTTTTCAACTGACTCATTCACGGTACATGCTTCTGCGCGGTATATAGTAAGACCAGGAGTATCAGCTTCTTGTAGATTTCGATTGTCGTCTTTCGAGAGAGGGCTTTACTTCTAACTTGCTTGCTAATCCCGAAACATCTTTTTTTTGCAAGCGTGATTCTTCGCCTGATCTCCAGGTTGACGTTGTTGTTGGTGGTTATTTCAGATCCAAGATAGACGAAGTTATCTATAACATTAAAGAGAAAATTCTCCATCGGCACAGACAGTCCAAGACGCGATGATGGCGTGTGAGAAGGCAACAAGTACTTCGTCGTGTTCTCATTCACCGCTAGACCCATGAGCCGAGACTGTTTTTCAATCTCTGAGAACGCCTGTATACTGATGAAATCAATATCAGCCGCGTACTCGAGCAGTATCATTTCCTTTCGGAAGATCGAGCTCAACATATCCTGTATGTACTGACTTAAGATGTATTCCATCAGCAGATTGAAAAAAATCGCAGTGCATAACCCTGCCTGGTATCAAAGAGTTCGGACAGGCTTTTTTCCACCCTGACAACGCTTTAAGTGTGTGGTACCGTCATCATGCAAAGACGAACGATCTTTGTCGGGATCGATTGAATCGGCGTGTTGAAAGCGGGTTTATAATCTACAAATAGGTGGTGTGTGTCTTTGTTAAACTCAAGGGTCTTCTCCAAGTTTTGTCGAAATGAGACAAAGAACACTAATATTCCAGTCACTGGATATGCGTTCATCGGACCATATTTTGCATTAAAGTTGGTGCATACTGCTAACCAACTATTCGCCGCAGGTCTTAAATAACTCAGCGGGCAGCCCATTAGACACTGCCGCTTTGTTTTTCTTTTCATCTTTTTAATACCGAATCGATATCGTTATAGTCCGGTGGCCCTACAATAGTGCCATCATTACCTGGTGGTTCCGTTGTCATTACTCTATCGCGGTATTATGCGCTTCATTGCCTCCAAGCAAGTTACAAAAATGACACCTCCTTAATTTTCATCTGTTACCTGATTTCCATTTTCGTCTTTACAGAAAGGTACTTTGGGTTTAAAACCGTCAGTCAGACGCTTGTCCCTTTGATAAAATTTTCGAGCTTCACTTCTGTCAAATCCTCGAACTCCTACCTTTCTTGCTCCTTTTTCCAGCGTCTGGAAAGGCATTTCTCCTCCGTTTCTCTCTATATCGCTCTTTAACAGCTTGCGTTGCTCCCGACTGCAGAGTTTGCTGATAGGAAGCGTTCTTCTCTGCAGTAGCATTACGACACTCCTCATTGTACCAAGAATTAGTCACAGATTTTGTATAACTAATGACCTCCTTAGCAGCCCTATCTGTTGAGTGAGTAATATGACTCCACTGCTCACATATGTCTAGAGAAGACGGAGAGTTTTCCTGTAGCAGTCGGGAGAGAGTGTTTGAAAAGGTTTCACCTGTTTGTTCCGATTGCAGCTTGCCGACATATAGCTTTCATTACTAGGTGAGACGTGCGGCGTGCACCATGCTGGGCCTAGTGTTTACCTTGGCTGCGACCAGATAGTGTTCAGGGTAGTTAGCATAAAAATCGAGTCGATATACACATGTCCGTCCATCTGTCTATCCATACGAGCAACGAGAACTTGCAGACTATAAGAGATAGAACCTTCAAGCTCCGATATTAAGATTCTCCCTTTTCATTTATATAGCCTGTTCCCATAGGAAAAAATGGTATACTAAGTTCTTGCAAATGTATGTAACAGGCAGAATGAATCATCAAAAGTAGAATGGATATAGATATTTTGTTGTGGTATAGTTTAGCTTCAAACAATAAATTTCTTTTATGTAAAATAAACGCAATGAAATATCCAACATGGATTCAGATAGCCAATGTATCTCCCATAAAAATATAAGATTCAATAGCGGTACCAGATATGTCGACTGCAGCGTTCTTTGTTGTTTAATTGTGTGCTAAGAGTATTATGCCGTATTAGTAAGTAATAACATGTAACACTTCGGCGTACGTGCCGTAATTGTGTGCACTGATGGAAATGCGACTATATCCTCTATGCAGGGGCTGCTAGAAAGTCAATTATTTTTTACTTTCTATAAGTTCTGGCTAATCTATAGTCGGGCGGAGAGAGCGAATTCTCTTAAATAAAAGTCAATATGTTCTTCCTCAGACATAAAACAGGTTGCGTTGGGCTAGTGACCCGACCGTAAAAATTATACTCACTCAAGAAACGAAAAACAAGCCTCGGGTACAACAACAACCGTTCAACGATGACGATAATTCGCTTTAAACAACTGATTCGAATAGGAACATGGAATGTGCGCTCTCTTTCTGATCCTTCTAACAAGGCAGCTGTCGCCTAAAGCAAACCTTGATGCGCACTGTCCATTATGAAATCGGGTCCAGAGCAACGTGGAGTGAACTAAGAGCCCAAGCAGGAGATAGAAGTCGTTGGAGGACATTTGTTTTCGTCCTATGCTCCAACTAGGAGCAATACTTTAAGTTATAAAAATTAAAGTATTAGGGAATTAAAAAAAAAAAAAAAAATTTTTAAAGCTTCAGCTGTATCGAAGCAAATTTTTTTCTTATTTTATGTTTGATTGTTACATATTGCAACTTTTCGAAGAATTGTTACCCTCCTTATTTTTTTAAAAATAAGAAACGAGCATGACATGACAAAAGGAATTTGCATAATTCGACGGCGTAACTTTTCATAGATTTATTGAGCCGAAAGTTCGATGACTCGCATATTTCCAGAAGTGACCGTCACAACAGGTAACCAAGATCGTGCGCTTTGACATTGCGGGTTTATTTCATTTTTGGTTATGATAAGTTACTTGTTTAAAGCAACGGTTCCGCAACTTTCGATGACCTCGAAATCTTGTACCAAAGGGTCATTGAAAATTGCAGCGTTACAGTGAATCAGTTAAACACGAAATTAAATACATAAATCCATTAAATAAACGTTTCAGATTAAGTGTTGTTTTGTTACTTGTAGTTAATTTGGATGTTCATAATAGTAATCCTTTCTATGATGCCTCGATATAAATTAATACACGCATTATTTTTTTTTTAATTTTATATTTTGAGGCAGATATTGTTCAAACCTTTTTAAAAATATATTAACTAACAAAAAAATTAGACGTCAGCCACGAAAAGCCTGAATACAAAATGCATACAAAGTCACATAACAATTAACAATTACATATTTTTAACTCTTACCCGATATGAAATAACGCATTATAATTAATTAATAAAGAAAGAAATGAAACAAACAGCTCACTACTCGCGGAGCCGCACTTTTCGATCTTTCGATGGTTCGTCTGTTCATCTAGTTACTTATAAGAAACAACAAAATAAATCACTGATCTTTTCGATCTGCTAGGCAAATATTTGTCACCAGTTGAATATGAATGTGTGTGTGAGAAATGCTGAAGATAAAATGTAATACAAGTTCATGCATATATACAATTAAACAACAATTAAAGCTCAGTCGTTGTTATACGAGTATGGTGTGTTGTGGTTATGAAAAAAGGCCAGCTTCTGATGCGATGCACAAATCGATGGAGTACAAATCGAGCAGAAGCTAAGGTCAACTTGTAATTTCATTAATGCGAAGGCGCACCATACGATGTGCTTGGCGCCGACGGTGCCGACGAGGGTACAGATGGCGCACCATATTCACCCGATGGTGGAGGCGAAATGCTATTTGGATATGGTCCAGTTTCTTCCTTTTGTGTCTTGTAACGAATGAAGTAGACCTCAGGTTTGCTAGGCTGCGTGGGTGCTGGCGTTGGTATGACAATTTCAGGTTGCTCCTCAGGCTTCTTCACCAGAACATAGACCAACGTCTTCTCTTCATTCTGAGGGAACTGTGGTATGACCGGCACTGTTGGTGCAGGTGGTGAAGGCGCTTTGATGAAGACAATCTTGTAGTGCTTCTGTGGTGGTGGCACGTAAACAGGTTTTCTAAATTTTCGAATAGAAGAAATTGTATTTTATTTTAGTTGTTGCTTTAAATTTTAGTTAACTTATGCAATTATTAACAATGTTAACTCACATTACACAGATAGTGAGAGTGAGATATTATGGAAATCCCTTCTACTAACTGGTTCGCTTCGCCTTACCAATTTCACTTACATAAATTTCTTAAGTAATCTACACATTGTTTTCTTTTGTCTTAAAGCCTTTACTGTCACTAATTATCTCAAATGCAGACACCGCATAAATAAAACACCATCTAACTCAATCCAATGCGAATAATACCAAAGTCACGCTTTGGCAGTCATAATAATCATTAAAATCATTATCAGCATCGCAACCATTCATAATTGCAGCGTATGTCATTGTCTTTTTTATTACTCGTTTTTTTTTTTTTTTCATTTTTAATACTAGGGGTACCTAGATACTTAGGTCGAATGACCACCAACGGTGTGATTTCTGCGTAAGATGGACAGTGGCACTTCTTCTTTTTTTTTTTGGTAAGTCTGTAGTATTCACACATTCGCACCGAGGTCAACCTAATTGAGGTCTTTTTTCAGTCATAACTGTTTCTAATCCGCAACACCTTACACTAAATATGATGTCTCAATGAATGTATGTACATATGTAATAATCTTCACCAGTTTTTTTTTTTTTTTTTTGCCTATTGTCTGCTTGTCTAATTGTCTGTTTTAGAGTAGTGTTCCGCTGTAGATAGTTTTTATTTGTTTTCATTTAAACGCTTACAGCACTCATTTATCAAACTCTTTTGGTTAGTAAGTATTTTACTATTGTTGAAATTAACTTTTGAAGACTTCCTGCATTGCAACATTTTCATGCTTTGCAGCATTTTGATGACACAAAATCAAAAACTTCGTACAAATAAAAAACAAAAGTGAGAAATGAAAGCGCATTGCAAACTAAGCAAAAATTTGTAACTCAGGATGAGTATCAAATGAAATTTAAGCATTTCACTCATAAATACAAAATTCAAAGATTTGTGCATGACATTTGCCTTTGGGATTTTCGATTTTTGTCGCCTTTCACTTTTATCAATTAAACATTTTTTCTTTCTGAAATTTGAATATAAATTTTGTAATTTTTGCTTGTATCCTTTAGTCAAATTAACTAAAATATATGCAGATACATAAAAAAGATACACAAGATCTAAAAAATAATTTGCAAAAAAAAAAAAAAAAAAAACTATTAAGCTTAAACATTTGGCTTACATAAAAGTGTAAACCGTAAAATAAAGTCATGATAACTTTAATTGCTGCTAACTGGCACCATATATAGCATACAGTTATTTGCGATACGTTTCAACTCGTGTGACCACAAATTGCCAAAGAGATGTCTGCGTAACTTACTCAGGATCATTTTGTTGGCACAAATCTTGTACGTTTGCGTCACAAATCTGGATGATGATGATTACAGCTTTGGAGTCTGCATTGTTTTCGGCTATGACCCAAAAAAAATAAGCCAAAATTCGTATGTGCGCTGTGCGAATAAATTGCGTACATCGCAGTCTAAGCTGCAAATCTGCAGTCTGAATAGCAAGTAAACTATCGTCGTATAATAAGGTAACATTTTGTAACTGCTTATATTTACTTGATACATATACTTATTATTATTATAAAATTTTTTTTTGTATAGTGTACAAGTAGGTACACATTATCAACGCCTGGGAAAATGCCATTAATGAATTGAATTGCACACACGAAATTTATGTGGTTTGCGAAAGCGTTTTGAATGTGAAATGTGAGAACATGACATGCGCTGTCAGATCGAATGGACGTTAAAAATAATCATTGTATATATTCGTGTATATAGTGGACAGTCAACTAGCACATAAATCCTTTGAAACTGTTGTTTGTTACTTCTTATGCTAGAAATGAGGAGTACAAGTTTTATGTCGTCTTACCTTGGTGCCTGATACTCTGGCTCTGGTGGTGGTACGTGCACATAGACATGCTTATGCACAACAGGTGGTTGCTGTGGTGGTCCATATTGTGGCGGTGGTGCATAACCTGTAAATAGATACAGCAATTATTTATAAATGATCTGAAGTACAGAAAGATTTATTGCGTGCAAAACTTGTTAATTTAAGTGTCAATTTCTCAATGCGTGGTTATAATTTAACGATTAATTTTTCTGTCGTATATAATTTTGCTAATCGGCAGTATAATGAATTGTAAAATTTTAACCAAACATTGCGAAACTAAGTGTATACCCTAAGTGTATGATGTATGTGTGACAAATTTTAAGACATTGTTTAATGCGTTTCGATAAAATTAATCTTGAGTCAATGCAAAACAGCTTGTTAGATCTTATCGTCTTATACCCTGAGTATGAAATTGAAGTTGAGTTGAAATAGAAGAGTGAATTAGAAAACATCTTGTGTTCCAGTAGTTGGCTCTTCACGAACCAGAACAAATAGTTGTTGCTCGTTAGAAATTTTGTTTCCTTTTTTATTATATCTAGTAACCTTATGGTAAAAGTTTGTGCAATTGTATATAAAAGTCACAAAGAGTCATACTTGTCGAGTCGAAAACGAGATCTTCGTGACTACAAAAGTTCCAGTTTGTATGTTTTCAACTCTTCTTAAGCCTAAGCAGTTTATGTGTATTCAATGAACGTAAAAGCTCCATTATAAGAGTTAGACACCACACAAAACTTGCAACCATTTTTGTTTTTTTATACCAATTTTTGCTGTTTACAGTTTATTTGACATTTCTTACATCAATACTAATAAAATATCTCAACACAGCTCTAGATTAGATTACTATAAGTGGTAACATCTATATAAATCTGCTCACAAGGATTTACAACGTAAAATGATGAAAATTTTGAAGACTTAAACATATGTAAAAAATTAAAATATTGTCAGTGTTTGCCTAAAAGTGTGGAATGACACTATAAACCATATATACACATATACAGCTATGTTCCCATTTTCACTTACTTTTGCCATTTGCGATTTAAAAAAAAAATCGTTGGGTTTCGTTTGAATGCTCTCCCACAAAACGAAAAAAATTGCTATCGATATGTTTCATTTCTTATCTAATAACATCGGATGTCATCGTTTATCGGTCTTTTTAAATGAAATAAGTATCAATCATATTGAAAAGTACATCAAAAAAAATCTTAAAGCATTACAGAATAAACGAAAAATACTTTGAAATGTATGGAAGTGTTTTTTGTGTGAAATATTGCATTTAATTTTCAATGCAATCGATTTGAAAACGCAAAAATTTTGCGAGTTGCGATCTTTGGAGCACGATTTGAAAGGAAAATCGCAAAATTTTATGCGACTAAGGGGGGCATGGCTTATAGTCTAGAAAAGCACGATGTGGAGAGTCGGCTTAACCACATCAGTTTATCTGGTCTGTAACGACTATTCTGTAATAACGCAAAGTTGTTCATAATTTGTTTGAGATATTGGGTTTCTGGATTAAGCAAATAAAGTAGAGACAGTATTTGTGCTTAGCTCTATAACATGCTGTAATAATTGTGTAATTTTTTTGAAGCAAGGCTAAAGAAGTTAGCCTATTATATTGTACTATGCAAAATATTTTTAATTAAAATTATTTCCCATATTTCTGCCCATATTACGAAATTATTAGTTACATAGTTGTGGCAACCAAAATAGTCAAGGACCAAAGAAAAAGTTTTATGCAACATCTCGAACAACTGGCATTACTGTGCTTAACTGACTTTGCTTTACCAGGAGTAAGTGGGAAATATATTTGATCTATACATATATAGGTAATATGTATATAAATTATCATAATTTTTTTTTTTAATTTTAATTTTTACCAACAAACAAAAAATATTTGCAAAATTGCTAAGTATCAAACTCTAAGATAGAAGACGGATTTCGAGATTCATAAAATATTTTAACAGCCAAACATTAGTTTCGAAATGAAGTAATTTAATTGGTATGAAATTGAAATCCTGTATTCATGATGGTCTATTATATTAAAAAACCAATATTTTTTGTTGTGTGTTTTAGTAATGTAAATATGGCTCTATTTAATATTATTTTTAGTCAGTGCAGTCTAAAATCTTTAGTTCAGCTTGCTTACAATAAATTTGTTTATACTGGATATTTTATTTTTTATACATACTTGACGGATAACTGGCGCTCGATGGTGGCGCACTATAGCTATCCCGCGGAGGTTCAGGACGTGCCGATACCAGACATGATGCTAGCACAACAATTAAAACCTGTGATGATGTATGCAAAACATTAACCATACAAATTTTGATTAGATTTATAAATTTTTGAAAATTGAATTTTTGTAATAGTTTTATTTTTTTTTAATAATTAATATTTTTAAATTTTGGCAACTTTAGAACACATACCGCACAGTAACACTTCATTTTGTTTTAAATTAACACAGACAGGCAAAATGAAAGGACTTGTAGGAAGATTCGCTTATAGTTTTAAGGACAAGTAATAAAATAAACAAATTCACACTTTTTGACTATGACGACGAGGAGCGTCTTTGAAGACTGCATGCTTCAAACTGAAATTGCAGTTTCTTTTATAGGTGCGAGCGTAAAAATAATAAAAAAATACAAAAAACAAAAGAAACGAAGACGTACGAAGACACTACGGCAGCAGCAGCAGCAACAACAACAACCAAATCACGATGACGATGACGAAGATGATAATGATAATGATGATGATGGCAAAGAGCAGAAAATCGCCGAAAAGCCAACTGACAAAAAAATATAAAAAAAAAAACAAAACAAAAAAAAATAACTTTAGTAACCACCACCACACAGCAATAACAACAACGAACAACTTCAAGTTTATTACTCCATAGCATAGCAGTACAACACAGCTGAGCTGAACAGTACAGTTAAGCAAAGTCATCTGACCATTCCCAATGTTTTGGGACCATCTCTTTTGTTTTTGTTTTTGGTTTTTGTTGCCTTTGATATTGTTGTTGCTGTTTTTGGTTTTGTCGTTGCTACTGCTCCGTTCATATTCTTTGCCTGATTGCAATTTCAAATCAAGTCAAGACACCATTTCAGCATTTATTCAACTTTCAATTTTACTCTAACCATCTGACCACCATTTGAACGCGATCCTCTAGCATATTGTGTAAGGAGTAGTGGGGTAGCGCTGAAGCGGTTGAATTTGCGTCAGTTTGCAAGTCAGTTTTTTTTTTTATTCGAAAATCATTATCATCGTCAACATCATTATCGTCTTCACGGTATTCTTCATTCGTTCCTTAGTAAAGCCCATCCATCCATCCATCCATCCATCTGCATTTGACGTACTCGTATTTACTTCATTATGTACTTGTAGATGTGTATGTATTTTCGTTTTCATTCATGCTTTAGTGATGCTCACCTCACGTTTTCATTTCCATTAATTTTCTTCTTGCGTAGACACCAAATGTGCCTTGATCATTACCATCACGATCGGCATTGGAGTACCACATAGTTGGTTTATTTGTTTGTTTGGTAATTTTGAAAATTTTGTTTTATATAAGATCCGTTACAACTCCAGTTATGTGTACTTTCAATTTTGACTATCATCATTTTGTATAATCTATCTTGTGCTTAGGCTTTCGCATGCAGAACCCGATTATCAGTACCCGCATCTGTAAATACTCATATCACTCATCTATGTAAATATTAAGCACTGAAGATTACTCTGTTACCAAAAACACATGTTGGCTAATTTGAGTTAAGCGTTTAACCATCATGTGAAAAGGAGGCCAACTGCATACGAAATTTTTGTTATTTTAATTGACTGTAGTCGATCATTAGTGGCCAAGTTACAATTAGTTGTTAAAATTAAAATTCAACTATATAACTGAGCAGCCGGTTCTACATATTTGGCTAACGAGTTATTTAAATATTGGCTATAAGAATATTGTTGATTCAGAATTTGTTTTCTTTCGAAGATGTGCTGCGCTAATAATGGACAAAAATAAAGATTTGATATTAGAAACTCGATTATGGGGTTTAAATAATTAATTAATCAGTTCATTGTTTTCGATTGCACTTATCGATAAATTTGCCTCCATAACTTACATTTGTTATTTACGATTCCCGTAGTTGGTAATAGATGTCCAATTGAAACGTTGTTTTGCATCGTCTTGGCTGAAGACGGAACTGCTAAGAATCTCTTTCAACTCAACGATCGAACTAAATATCTGTATAATGATCTCGAGAAATTATTGTTTGCGTAAGAGTGATTAGTAGCCGAATAGGTAATATAATAATTGTATGTATTTCACTGTAAGATTCGCAAATATTACGAAGATGCTTATCGCACAACGATGGTCACCATACTATAAGCCAATATTGACACTCAGATTGGATTCATTGATGGGAGTAGAGAATTATGATCACTGATCTTTGACCCAGAAGATATAGTATATAGCTGTAGGATTACATCGCTGGTTATATAATGACTATTTTCTGTTTATTGATTAATATGTTTATATTAAAACATTCATGTAAACAATATTAATTTCACTCTGGAACATAATTTAGCCGTTTGGTTAAGCCTATGCTACGCTCAGTAAAACTTAACCATCTCCACTTTCCAATGGATCTTACTTCTCTCGATCCCATTAACATGTACCCGAATTTTGATCATCGTTTATATGGTGTCGGGACATCGCCTCCTCTGATTTTGCCCAAACTTGACAGGATTACATTTCCGAACCACAATAATGTGAATGCCAAATTTCATCCTTTGCAGCTAAGATATAACGAATTTTGTTTAATGATGGGCGGTACATAGCCTCTCCGATTTTGTGCAAATGTATGTAACAGGTAGAAAAAATGGTTGGAGATCCCCAAAGTTACCCCCAATATGGTCAGGAGTAATAGAGGAGTCGATATAGCCATGTCCGTATGAACGAAAGAATCCCGGAAACGGTAATAGATAGAGACTTCGTGCTTTTTTCATTCGACTAGGACTTCTCCGGAATTTTTCAAGTTTATTTTAATGTTTGCCCCTCCACCCCATACCCATAAAATCACGTCAAGATTAAAAATTTCTACGCCACAAATAAAATGCCAGTATAGAGAAAACGTCCCTCTAAGTCAAAATCCAAAAAAGTTCATCAAAATCGGATAATAAATGATTTTTGTATATTGTCCCATCCCATTTTCCGCAAAGTAAATAGGACCCCCTTTCCTATCCTATTAAACCACAATCGATGCAAAGATATGGCAGTTTGTTTATCGCATTAATGGCGGGTGGGGCAACAACACCACAAATGCCCCACCCCCCATACAAGCGGTAAACAAAATTCAAAATATCTTTGCATCAATCTGAGGTACGGTGACGAAATTTATTACACATATTAATGGGATCGAGAAAAGTAATCGTGTTATGTTTGGTCAAAAGCGGAGGGGGCAGTGCCCCACCACCCATACAAGCGATAAACAAAATTCAACATATCTTTGCAATTCTACCTTGTTATGTAAATCTATTTGTGTGGTTCCACAAGGCAGTCATCTTGGTCCATTACTTTTTATATTATTTATAAACGATCTCCCCTTAATGTATGTTTCCCAACATAGTTTATAACAAGCATATTTGAATTCGTTACATACATACTTAGTGCTTAGCAAACTTTCTTATTTTAAATATATCTAAATGCATGACATTTCAGGAAACCTCTTATTATGACATACTTTTTGGATATTCATAGTCTAAGTGGGAATATTAATGATTTAAGCGATCTTATGGACCCTAATTTAAGTTTTAACAATCAAATTGATTCAATGGTTAATAAAACTAAAGGTGTTCCTGGTTTTATAAAGCGTGCTTGGAACCCATATTCTGTAATTCAACAAGATCGAATTTAAAATTACGTATTTTTGCTTAAGTCCCTATTTCTATATGTTCCATCTCGCTTTAGGCGTAATCATGTGCCTTTAAGATTGTCGATTTACACAACAAATTGTGCTTGCCACGATTCAGTGTGGTCTCTCTGCTATATCTATCAAAAATTTGCTTATTTATTTTCTTTCGACTCTTCTTTAAACAGTATAAAAAGCTACTCTTAACTATAAACTTTAATAAATTGTAATTTTATATTTTCAATTTCATAATTTTTTTTATTTGTAATTACAGCAGCTTGTGAGCCAAGTGAGTTGAAAAAATCAATTTAGCCAAAAAATGGAAGTTTCAAGGTATAGTTTGCCTTCAATTTTGTTTCACAACTTTTGACGTGGATTATCTCAACAAGAGTGAGTCGGTGAACTCAGTTCTTTATATTCTGTATATTGCTGGTATGGTGAATTCAATCGTGGTCGTAGTTCACTCATCAAGGAATTCCGTGAAGGTCGCCAAATCGGTTATTATGCCACAAAACATCGATGCTGTGTGTTAACTGATATGGTCATACGACATATCGTGAAATTGATGCATTCTTAAACATTAGTTCCATCAGCATATATAAGATTTTGCATGAACACCATGCCATAATAAAAGTTTTTTCGCGTTGGATTCACCATAATTTGAAAATCCCTCCAAAAAAAGGCTCGTGTGCAAAGAAATGCTGAAAAAATACAATCGCAGTGCTTTAAAAGACGTTTATAAGCTTGTCAAAGGGCACTAATCATGGCTTTATGGGTATGAACCGGAAACAAAAGAGCAATCGACCGTGTGGGTGTTCCAAGACGAGCCAAATCCAACAAAAGGTATTCGCGCACAAAGCACTTCGAAGCAAATGGTCGCCAGTTGCTTCGGCCGAATAGATCATGGGGCCACTGTTCCCTTTGTGCAACGTAGGACGGTCGATTCTGAATGGTACACGACCATTTGTTTACCTGAAGTCTTTGTAGAAATGCGCAACACTAACCGTCGAAGACGAATCACCCTCCACCATGACAATGCAAGCTCCCACACATCGGCACACACAAGAGAGTATTTGAGCACTCAACGAATTGATGAGTCAGTACAACCCTGATTTATCACCCATTGATTTCTTTTTATTCCCAAAGATCAAAATAAATTGCATTTTTTACGCCCGAAGAAGCAAGTTTTGGAGGTGCCTCAATCGGAAAAAGTCTTAGCGAATGCAAAATACAAAACTTTTGATGGAGAATATTTTGAAAAACAATAAAGCCATTTTCGTTTAAAAATTTTTGTTATTATTAGCTATTCCCAAAATATATATAGTGCCGCTCGTATTAATTGAGAAGCATGTGTTGTTTAAGCCTTTCAAAAAAGAAAACTTACGTAGTTAAAATATTAGTATGCACTGTAGAGAACGCTTGCATGTGCTTTCCAGGTTCAACTTTAGCTTAACTGGACTAACTTATTTCAACTAAACGAATTGCATTGTGAAAATGAAAATAGATGTACCACTCCAATTTCAATTAACCTATTTCAATTTCAATTAACAGATTGTCCTTGTCACTACTTTGTGTAACCTTTCCCTTCTATAAATTTTTTGTTTCAGCATTTTCTAAAAATATATTTGGAAGGAGAACACAAAGAAGCTTTTAGCAAACTGCCGAAAAATTTGAGTATTCATTTTCACTAATTAGCAGAAGATATCGTTTTCATCAAAAGAAAAGAGTACCAGAGTAGAATATTCATTGTATCGAAGCTATCGATTATTTGCTATATTCTTTCTGCCTCTTTTGTGTCCATTGTTATTCAATTATTTTATTATTTAATTCAATGCTGCGAGTATAAATTTTGTAAATAAAATTAAAGATTTTTGCTTGTTGCTTTTTGAAAACGACTGCTGTATATCCTTTTATTCAAAAATATTATTAAAGGATTTTAATTTGACATATACATAGTTATTGACAGGCATATTTAATAAATATCATAGTGTATATAGGTATGTATGTATATATAATAATCGAACATTAGTTCTTAAAATTATTAAGTTAAAATTATTGTTCTTTCATAGGAACTTTATATAGTAATGACTATTCACTAACAGATCAAATATATATATATTACGCATAACATTAAAAATCGAATATTAGAAACTTCGAAACAAAATACACAAATATAAACTCAATAATAGCATCTCCGTCAAAGTTATAATGAAACTACATACTTTTCAAAGGCACTGACGGATATACTCAAATCGTTAGAATTTCTCCAAAAAATTTACCTAAAGTAAAATATTATAAACATTTTGTCATTTGTTTCGCTGCTTCACATATTACATAAAACATTATATTCCAGTTATCAGGTCTATACTTGGCTTGTATTACAATTTACAACTTATAAAACTGTAATCGAGTAAAGAGTTTACGTTAAAACATATACATATAATTATTTTAAACGAATTGAACTAAATGTGCATAGATTCATTGTTCTTAGTAGTAGCGTCTGGCGTCATAGATGCGACTTCTGTACTTGCGTGCCTCATCGAGTGCTTCGGGATCCGGATTTAGTTTACTTAACCACGACGATGACGAGGATGCATGCTTCGTTAGAGAGTTAGACTCGTTGGGTGGTGGTGAGCGTAGTGTCTGGTCTTCATTGCTTGATTCCAATATCTGAAAACGAGCAAAAAGTTTATAACATTATTCATGAAATTTTAAGACTTCAAGTAAATGTAGATTTATTTCTCATATGCTTATGATTTACAATTCATACACATAGACATGAACAAGTAGTTAATGCATAACTCAACATGTTAACTATTGTTTAGTAACTAATTACAAGTAATTAAATTTTTGTTAATTTTCAACATGTTGGCACGTTAGTCAAATTCATACAGTACATCGCAAAATTTTTTATCAAATATTCGAAATTAAATTGCGCATCAAATAGTTTCTCATATAGTTTCTCATATGTATCAAAATATGTATAGCAGTCTGACTGAATCAAGTAAATTAATTTAAATGTCTTGCAAAAGGGGTGTTAAAGGCCTGTTGTCACAAACAACCAAAACTGAAACTGAACTTTCGAATTCAGTGCTCCACAGCAATTGAAACTGAAAGAAGTCAAAAGTTCTTCTCGCAACTTCAGTTGTAATGTACTGAATTCACTTTCAGTTTCGGCCCCACCAGTACAGGGCGCCTAACAAACACATTAAATGTTTCCCTAGCTTATGACCAAGCTTATGACCAATTTTATGTATGAAAAGAAAAGGGAGGACGGAAACGTCATACGTCGTTCAAATTCAATTGCTTATAAAATCGTCATTTATTATCCAATTTTGATGAACTTTATGGACTTTTTTTTTGCGCCGAAGAAATTTCTAGCCTTGGGGGTGATTTTATGGGGAAGGGGGGAAGGGCAAAATTTAAAATATGGTGGCTATCCCAAAAAGGAGGCGTATCGTTAAAAATATACAGCAATACATAGACATACAGAGAGACATAGCTAGATCGGCTTATCATGTCATCTGTTCAATAATATATAAAGAACACCGGTAAAAAAAGTTAAAGTCTTGGATTTTTGGGGTAACAGTAACCTCCTTAACCGCCAGAATGCGCTGCAATAGATTAACTGATAATGGTGCCTTATAGTCCATTCATATTTAGGCAGACATGTCAAATTTCCGAGCGGTACATCCCTTCGTATTGTTTGGACAGCTGATGTTTGTTGACGTGTTTGACATCATGTTGAGTATGGAAAACATTATTTTTTGAGAGGCAAAACGACGAAGAAAACAAAACAAAAATTGGATAAATATTATGGGGCTAATGCTCTTTCAGATTACAACGTGAAAGAGGCCCTGTACCAGTTCAAGTCGCCTAACAAACACATTAAATGTTTTCCGAGCATATGACCAAACACATGACCACTTCTCACTGCGCGAATATGAATGAAAAGAAAAGGGGGGTCGTTCAAATTCAATTGCTTATAAAATCGTCATTTATTATCCGATTTTGATGAACTTTTTCAATTGTGATCACGAATATATACGAAATATTTAAAAAACGTTGACTTTAATGTACTCGAAAAATTAATATTTGGACACCTTTAAAGTAATCCCCCTCAGTTACAACACACTTGTGCCAGCGCTATTCCAATACTCCAATCAATTTTGCTCTCAATTATTGCAAAACATCTTCCCTTTATGGATATTATTAAATTTAGGAAGAGAATGGAAGGAGAGTGGAAAAAGTCGCAAGGGGCCAAGTCCAAGGCGAATACAGTAATAATTTGAACATAATATTCCTTATTACCCGTAGGACCATCTGGCAAGAATTTACGATGCATGGCGGCATTGTAATGGAAGAAAACACCTTCAAATATATACCCATGTTGTGGAAGCAAATATGACCCTTTTGAGCAAATCTGTATCGTCGTCGACGTCTCTCAAAAACTCGTGAGTGATGCTCAAGCGGTGGTTATTTTGTTGAAAACCAATATGACGACATTCCCAGCAACTTTAATATTTATTTTATGTAATTGCCGCAATCAACATTTTGAGAGTGTTGGAGCACTTAATTAAATTTACAATAAAATATTTAAAACAAATTCTTTGCATTATGTTTTTCTATAAGAAAAAAAAAAATCGCAAGTGCACCAAAACAAACAAAAAAATCAACATGGCTGGCAAACATAACAAAAAAAAAATTGAAAATCCAACGAAGGTAGCCCGCGAAAATTGGAAAATATTTTATGAGGTCTCCGAACACATAATTTGACATTTTAACAAAACCTATATACGCCCTTGTAAATCACTACAAAACTTAAAAACAATAACTTTAAAAAATTTTAAAATATTACTTGAAAGCATCTTCCTGGAATGCACTGTTCGTGCGAACTACAACATTTATGTGAATATATGTGTGTTGCAGATGTTTATAATTATAGATGTCTGATAATTCGATGAGCTATATAGGACGTTATACAATATGGTGGTATCAATAATTATGTTTTGTGGAAAATATGTTAAGCTGGTACTACCGCGTTCTATTATTTCCATTTTAAAGTTCAGCTAGTAAAGATAAATCACATTTGCTTTTGGCTAAACTTTGTGATGCGATCGGATCGCTGTAATTGCTTTCTTCAACTATTGCCTCTCCCACTATGTAGTGCTGCTGGTGCTGATGCTACTGCTACCGCTGTTGAGTAGATACAGATACATCATCAACATTTAGCAGTGAGGTGGTAACAGACATTCACTTTTACCAGCTGCTGGCTGTTGTTGCTGTTTGTTTTATTGTATGGATGACACTTAAGAATTTGACGTCATTGTGTTAAAATGTGTAAATACAGCTTGGCTTGGCTCGGCTCGGCTGGTGTTATATCACTGCCATATATACTCGTACACATATAACTTACAAAGCCTGCAATCGTTCCAAAAAAAGCAACTATAATAATGATACAAAGTAAATAAATATAAAGTAATATAGATACACAATTGATGTGTGAATTTACAAATGAATTTAAATGAAAGCACGATTTCAAATATATCAATAAACGGAATTAATGAATAAATGCTATGGGCATTAACTTGAAACAATTCAATTGATAAAGTGCATATCGCTTTTATATAATCCTTCAATAGTCGCATCAGTCCTATGTCAAACCTATCAAGTGAAGTACCTGTAACTATGATGTGTGGCATCTCGAGCTAGACGCGCACAAAACTCTCTCTTGGCAAAAAAACAAAAATAATTAATAAAAAAAACTTTTTTAAAATGTGGCAGATTTGAACACTTTTCGAGCGTAAATTTTTTAGTTTATAGTTAAAATTTTTTTTGCAACTTCTTTTGTTTTTTTTTTATCGATAATAATATTTTGTTTACCAAGCGTGAAATATTGTAATAAATATATTCACTTGAACAAGGTGATAACCCCCTAAGGTCTTTATTAAAAATAATTACTTAAGAGACACACTTCGTTTTTTCTTAAACTTAATTTTTTTTTTGTGCGAAGCAGTTGGGGGTCAACATTATTAACTAAAAACGAGTAAATAAAACCTTAACTCCATTTGCACGTCAACTGGACGCCCTCTGCACATTCAAATTACGATTTAACTCGGTGGTGGGTATAGCTTGTTATGCTGGTAATTTGAACGAAATTATGACACTTTTGTTGCTAAATTAATGCCTAAGTTGTTTTATGTAGTTATACACCACTCCGCATAACTTAAACAATGAAAACTAGTTAAAGACTAACTTTTTTTTGAGATGTTGAACTCTAACTTCAAAAAAAATTTTGTTTAAAAAATGTAAATATTGGTGAGCATGACGAAGAGGAACTAAGTTGAACTAGCTAAGTGTCTTAAAAGGCCTATTTTCGGTCTATGTGCTGTTGCATGATGCAGTGTGCGTGTTAGTCTAATTCCGACAATTATGTTGAAAAATCCCTGTGCTAATTGTGCATAATTAACTTCGGCAGTAATTGGGTTATATCTGAATGAGATTCAAATTAAAGCAAATAACTTGCTGAGGCCACTGCAACTAACTAGTGTTACGCCTTATAAAAGAGCAATGTGCTACAATGTTTCCAGTTGAGTGGAACTTGTTTTAGAATACGCGCAGGTTTAGTTTTAGAGATTAACAGTGATTTTTATCGTCAATAACATGGAAAGAGTGGGCCAGATTAAGTCAGTGTTATATACATATCTCAGTCATAACTGCTTTTGCTAGAGAGCTGATTTCGGAACAGTAGCTTCTTTTGATTCTGAAAATTGACTAATGTGTCTAAAGTGGAGTTTAGGGAAACGCCCCCAGTAAGGGTAGTAGGTAAGGTGATCTAAGCATATATGGGTAAATTGTATTTTTTCATTTGATATTTTACAACTTCCACAAAAGAAACAAGAAAGAACATTGCATTAGAACATTACATCGAAATACCCTGTATTCACCCTTAACCTTAAATTTGGTGATATGCCATATATGTCATTTCAAGCTAAGCTCAATCACAACGAAATAATTTTCATACAATGCCAGATGAGGTGAGGCAGATTTGCATGCGGGCTAGCCCATCTAGTCTTACGATATGGATCTATATGAAATATTTCATTAGAATTAAAATAAGGTATTGATGTACCTTATCTGTCATTTTTAGTTAAAATAAAATCAAAGCATTTTTTCATTCAAAAACTCAGAAAAGAGGGGCATATTTGTATGGGCAATACCGCTCAGAGAGGTCTTGGTATGTTCTTTTGATCCAACCTATCTGAAGCGGTAATATGGTATATTAAATATCAAAACTTGACGTGCATAGCCATACAGTTTAAATTGACTTGTTTTTTTTTTGGGGGGAGCACCTCTTTTAGTGGTCTGATTTAGACTCTAATGGAATATTTTTTTTTATGATTGGTACAAAATACACCAAATTCGATATTGATAGGTGAATTAACATTATTAACATATTTTTCTTTCATACAAATCCCTCAAATTTGTATTAGAAGGGCCACACAAATAACAACTTTTGAGTGTTTTTGTATGGAAGAAAAATATGTTAACCGGTCTGAACATAAATATAATATTTTATTAGAATTAACGTAAAGTATTCGAAATTTGGCCTTTCTAGCAAAATTAAAAATGCCTCTTCTTTAAAAAACTCCAAATCTTTTGTTTTATTGTTTAATCTTCAAATTCGATTTGTATAAATACTACAAAGGAACCCGACCGGTTGACCACTATTTGACTAATCTTAAAGAAAGGCAAGTAAATAAAATAAATAATAAATGTGTAAAATAGATAATAAATTATGGTATAGTTCAATTACTCTCTATACTACAAACATTAAAAACTTAGATTAAAAATAAAATTTCCCAAGTAAAAGTGTAAAAGTTGAAATTGTCCATCGTCACTGACCGTCTAAAACGCAATGACGGAGTGCGAGAAGACACCTAGTACTTCGTCTTCATTCTCATTCACCGCTAGACCCATGAGCCGAGACTGTTTTTCAATCGCTGAGAACGCCGTGCTGACTCGCAATTTCTGTGTACCAATAGTATGAATATCATCCGCGTACGCGAGCAGCATAACTTCTTTTTAGAAGATCGAGCCCAACATATTCTGTATGCACGGGTACTGGCGTAGGATGTATTCCAACGGCAGATTGAAAAAATCGCATCAAACCTCTCTTGGTATTAGAGAGGTCGTTTCCCACCCTGACGAACGATCTTCGCCGGGAAACCTAGTGCAGAGAGGGCGTCAAAAAACTTCGATCGTATCGGCGTGTCGAAAGCGGCTTTATAGTCGACAAATAGGTGGTGTGTGTCTTTGTTAAACTCACGGGAATTTTCCAGGATTTGTCGTAATGTGAAAATTTGTTCATTTGTCGACCATTTTTGGTCTGAAGCCACACTAATAATACCCTATTAGTGAATCCGTATATGGATTTGGGCAATTACACAACACGCGCGACAGATTCTTATAGCCAATGAAAAGGAGACTGCGGGGTCTCAATTCTCAAAGACAGGGCAAAGAACACAACACTAAGATTTCAATCATTGTTTATGCGTTCATCATAATAGTTGGTGCATACTCCTAACCAACTCTCGTATAGACGTTCCAATCGCTCATAGAAGTCGTCTTTAGCATCGTCGTCTTTTTCGTTGGGGCGTATGCACAAAACAATCTTAAATCAAAATATTTAGACTTCATCGCGAATATGCGCTCTTCAACAGGCAAGAATCTGGAGACGAGGCTATGGAGTTTCATACTTACCTCTCATGGCAGCTATAGAAGATGTCATAGGACGCTTTTTTAGAGCAACTCTTTCCGTTTGTGGGTGTCGTCATCATAGGGTTTTATCCGAGGCTTTCTTTTTATTTCCATTGGATGCATTTTGTTTACGGTGGCGGGTCCCAAGCGCAGTGCCTTCTCACCTTCGAACAGCTGTTCCGTGACTACCCAAGACATAAGTGGCCTAACGGACGTTGTGAGCTGCTTGGGCCATTTGCAACGCAAATCATTGTTGGCCATTCCCAAATGAATGGCAGTCAACAACTTTTCCTATACTGCGAACATGTGCAAACGACACCATTTCTCAACTTTTGATACTGGTCAAGAATCTATATATGTACTTTATTTATACTTCTATTATACATTTGCGAAGTTTTATTGCCATTAACTCATTAAATTTCATGGTTTGTGTGTAGTGATGCTTTTTATACAAACACCCATTAGTAGGTTTGTATGGAAGCTAGCTCAAGATGTGAACGAACACTACTATTAGTATGAGAAGCGGACTAAAAACTTCCATTGTGCCTTTAAAGCTAATATTGGGTTTGTATGCGAGCTTCACCAAATGATGGACGGTAGATCGACTCGTGTTACAAAGTTTCCAAATAAACTGATAATACCATTTCAGACTATGTGTATAAAAATATAAACATTAAAAATACCAAGGAGAATTCCAAGTGAGGCGCTAGAAATTATATCGGATGGACAGATTTATATTTTGTCACTGTGTTAGCTACTTAAATGAAATCTATGTCCATATAATTGCCTGTCTGTAACAGGACATACCCATCACTGAATCTTTTAGATATGAGTTGACATTCAGATATTCGAACAGTCAAACAGAAAAAAGACCACATTACAATTGATTGCTTAAGCTTTTAGCGGAGATATTTTTGTATATTTTGAGGTATACCTACTTCTGCAATTTAATTAAAGATTTTATTTTGTTAAATTTGATTAACATTTTACACAATGCTCACGTCCAGCCAAATATAGTCTATAATATATGAACAAATATAGAATAATTTTAGCAATACCGTGCTTTTTCAGTGACTAATTAAATATATCTTCTTGTGCACTTGAGGCGCTCGAGCAGCGGAGCTTGCATTCGAACCAAGATGAAGACGGACTTTTGTTTTGTTTAGTTGAACAAAGTTTTAATTATGTCACCACATCCATATGTACGAGTATATATTAAGTTTTTATTACTTTCGTGTAAGTATGAAAAAGAAGAAGAAGAAGAAGAAGAAGAAGAAGAAGAAGAAGAAAAAGATAAAACAGAAGACACCTATAGATATATGTATGTGACTGTTGTGTGCGTGTGTATCCGTATACGAATATATCTATGTGTGGCTCTGTAATTCTGTTACGCAATTTTAATAAAGTAGCATCTTGTAAATTGCTCATAATATGTGTGGTATAATTTGCTTTTGCCGTTTTGCCCTCAACGCTTTAGCCACCAGAAGCTCAGCTCTCACCACTAGCCCGACATGACCAGACGAGACCAGACCAAGCCAGGCCACCACCACAGCGGACGACGCTGCTCTGCTGTGCCGGCGCAGTTTTATTATTGCGCACATTGCGAGGCGAGTATGTAGAATTTCCTGTTCTTTTTCGTAATCAACTCAACAGGAATGCTGTCTGACCGGAGTGCAGCGGAGCGAAGTGCATTTGAGTGGAGTGCAGTGCAATAATGTGGATTGCAGTTGCATTTAATAATAGTCTTAACGATTTGTACTCATTGCACCACGAAAAAGTGAATTCTCTGTCAGAAAAACAAAAAAAAAAAGATAATAAAAAAAAGATGCATAAATTGATGCAGTTTCGCTTTTAAGTGAAAAGGATTGAAATACATATTGCAGTTTGCTGGCGCAGTATTTCATTTCAAGTGACCTTTTCTTTTCCACACAATGTTACAAGATTTATTGTAATTCAAACTTAATTCTAAATAGCAATGACGTCAACGATAAGCGTCCTTCGTTCAAGGACAAGCACAACCACCAAACTGTTTGTAAAAAGAAAGCAAGCAACTAATTCAAAAATAAAAAAAGAAAGCATTAACTTCGAACTGGAACTTTTATGGTTTTCAAACAAATTCATAAGTAAAAAGTTTATGTGGACTACGCAAAAAGACAAAAAAAAAATAAATAAAAGGACAAGAAAACAAACTTTTCATGTATCACCAATGCGTAAATAATCTTCACTATTGTAACGAAGAAATGTCGAGTTTCAACATAGTATATACATTCGTAGATAAAAATTAAAAATAGCCTCTGCACGCACAGGGTAATAGAATATATTAGATTTGTACAAATGTGTGTAACAGACAAAAGGAGACGACGCAGACCTCATAAAGTATATATTCTTTATTAGCATCAAAATTCGAGTTGATATCGACATCTACGTCTGCCTGGCTGTCCGTCTGTCTGTATGAGCAATGTGAACGTGGACGGTATAAAAAGTTACAATATTTATATTCATTCGTTATATAACTTGTAATTAATTTACATGCATAAGGGACTAACCATTAGGACTAACCTTGCATTACTAAGGCACTAACCATACATACCTACCCCTCCTACTGAGTTTTTGTATTAAAAAAGTTATATGTATTATTTTTGTTAATTTTGCTAGAAACACCCAATTGGGTCTATTTTAGTAAAGCATTACAAAATATTTGCCTCCAGTGGTCCAGATGGGATGTCCCTGCTTATTTGTATGAAAAAGTTTTTAATTTGTTGTAATTCAGTAAGAAAAGTCAAATTTGGTGCATTTTCCGGCAATCCCACTGTCTGACTATCCATGAACATCAAGAATTTGGAAACTATAAAGATCTTGAACATTATAAAAGAGAGTATTAAGTATCTAATATTCCCTCTTCAGATTTGTACGAGGGGCACTATTTATATTTCGGGAAAAGGCAACACTAATGACAATAGGTAAAATCTGGCAATACTAAAATAAAGTTTGAGTGTTTCGATGAACTCAGTTCTTTGTATGGCGATGAAGCACCATCAAAAATTACTGCATATTGCTGACATCGTGAATTCAATCGTGGTCGTTCTTCGCTCCGTGAAGGTCACCCAAAATCGGTTGTTGTGCCACAAAACATCGATGCTGTGCGTGAACTGATAATGCGAGATCATTTTGACAAACCGTGAGATTGAGGCATCCCTAAAAATTAATTCCGCAAGCGTATATAAGATTTTGCATGAACATCATAGTTTGACAATCGCTGGAAAGAAATGCTGAAACAAAACAAAACAAACGTTCCAAGACGACCAATTTGAGTAATCCGCCGTACAGCCCTGATTTATCACACAATAATTTCTTTTTATTCCCAAACATCAAAAATAAACTGCTTGGCAAAGTTGTTTTTACGCCCGAAGAAGCTGTTGATGCATTTACAACCCATGTTTCGAATGTGCCTTAATCGGAGTGGAAAAAGTGATTCGAAAATTGGTTTTAGCGAATGCAAAAGTGCATAAATTTTCATAAAGAATATTTTGAAAATAATAAAGCAATTTTCATTTAAAAATGTTTATTATTATTTAATATTCCCCTTCTAAGGAGTAGTACTAAAAACCTTGATCTTTTTTTCAGAGTTTTTAAATAGAAAAATTTT
Source organism: Leucophenga maculata (assembly GCA_035044805.1). Lineage (NCBI taxonomy): Eukaryota > Metazoa > Arthropoda > Insecta > Diptera > Drosophilidae > Leucophenga > Leucophenga maculata. The sequence goes on along the minus strand of JAWNNP010000198.1, from coordinate 668,499 downwards.
GTGTTTCTTGGTATTTTAGCTAAATATTCCATTTATCTCCGATATAAATTTGACCCGTTGAGTGGGTTTTGTGGTTTAGTTTAACATGAAACGAAAAGTTTATTTTATCTTAACTTACAAATTAAAGGTTCGATGGGAGTACAGGGTATTGCGTAGTCAAGCATACTCGACTACTGCGTAATTTATTTTTGGTTTGCTTAAGGAAAGAACATGGTTCACAATTTTTTTATTTACTTCTGAACTAAGTTATAGAAATATTGAAACTTGAAGTCAATAGGAGCAAAACTTTTCGAGTTGTAGACAATTCAATCTCCGGTCGGTTCGTCCCTTATTACGCTCGACGTGGCAAGTGCCTTGTTGCAGCTGCTCTTTTCTGTTTCCATCTTTCTAATTTCTAATGGAGCAAATGGATTCTTTGGATCATTCAGCAGCTGCAGGCGAGCTGCATTTGTTTTAATTCGGTAGTCATAATTTCTCTAAAACCATTGAATCGTAATATTTCGCTTAAATTTTGCACACTTATTTTACATTCTAAATACTCGGATCTAAAGAACATTTTTTGTTAAAAATCAAAAGTTCAAAAATGAATGTTTTGTTCATTCCTTTGTTCAAATCCATGATAAACTTATTATGAGTTATCCTGATTACCGCATGGACACTTTTTTTTAGGGTTACTCGGTTATAAAAATTAAGCAGAATATATGCCTAATAATGTAAATAATTTTAAAAATATTAATGAATAAGGTACTCAGAGAAAAATTCACAAAAATATGTTTTATTTATATCTCAGAAAAATACTTAGGTAAATGCAAAAAGTAACGTAAAATTAAAATATCAAAATAGCCTTCAAATTACAATAAAATTGATATTAGGACGTCAAAAACCCGATGAGATTGTTCAAGCAGTAATGTAATTTGAATCACTAATAGAGAAATTCCTGGGGGTTGTCGGCAAAACCGTTATATAATGCCATGATTCTTTCCGGTTTTTTTCGGAGGACGGGGTTTTGCTACGATGGAGGAGATAAAGACATACCGAAAAGTGCATTTCAGACGTACGTTAAGAATTGGAAAAAAACGCTGGCACAAGCGTATTCTGTATATCTGAGGAAGATTACTTAAAGGAAACAAAAAATAATTTTTATGAATATACACTAGTCACAAATACTAGGGGATATTAAAAAAGTGCCAAGTTTTTGGGTGATATTCAACAAGGCATAACTCGGGGAAAAATGGTCATACAGTAAATAAAATAAAAAAAGTTGTAGCTTCAAATGTCTAACTTTCAAATGCATGGTCGGTTTTCAAGTAATCATCCGAAAACCAACAAAAAATTATAAATATGTTTTTCCTCGTACAGCTCGAGCTAAATTTCAAACAACAACAAAAATTGGTTCATACAAAAATTAAGAGGTAAGACTACATGGTGGCTACCCGTCATAGGGTGTGGGCAAATCCCTCAATACAAGTTTCCTGAAGAGTGAAATTGAATGTCTTAATATCCAAACTTGAAGACCTTATCTCTAATAGTCTAGAAGTTCTCGTTGTTTATAGATACAGGAGGACAGACGAACTTTTGATGCTGATCAAGAGTATATATGCTTTACGGAGCTCTCCTTACCTCTTTCTGTCTGTTTTACTCTATAAGTATATGATATAAAATAGAACAAAAAATAAACAATTATCGGCTGAAGGGCTTTATAAAATTTGTACTTGAGAATCGAATAATTGGTGCTGCGTGAATTTGACCAATAAAGTTTCACACTCAAAATCTGCCTATGAATAAGGTGAATTGAAATACTAATATAAAACTATTATAATAGTCTAATACTAATATAATAGTCCCTGAAATGGGTTCTTTATACAACAAACTGTCGATCGGACCGACGGACGGACATATCGACTTAGCTTTCGAGGCTCATCTAGAATATATCGCATATTTATTGCAAGAGTGATTCATCTTGCATTAATCCTTCATTTATATATTTGATGGTGGGGAAATATACAAGGTGCAAGTCAATTGAAAATTTTAAACCAGTTTCTGCAAAATCGCGTTTGAGATATAACAATCTTCTAGCACGCTTCCTTTTGTATATTATTAACATTGTCCCTTATATTTATACAGGGTATAAAAACTAAAGCAAAACATTGTTACCGAATTGAATAGCAGAAACCATGGCTCTTTTGAAATTTTCAAGTATATCTCTTCAATACTCGAATGAAGCTTTATTATACGCTGTAATAACAAGATTATTCTCAGAAGGTTTTAACTTTTGTGAACTAAATTTCTATTTTAGTTGAAGTTTTTATTTATTCTTAGTAGATATTTCTAAGTTGGCTTTAGAGCTATGCATATTAATTTGCCTAAAAATAGAATATGAATACAATTTCGACGTAAATGAGTACCTGGTATTAATTTGTTAAGATAATGAATTTTTTTTAATTGATTGCTATTATTTTTTTAACGACAATATTCAATTTTTATTTTTTTTAGCAAATTCGACTACGCCCCTGCACTCACCTGCAGCATTAATTCGCGCAGTTTGTCCAGATCGTCGCCATTTGACCTTGTCGGTAGGTAGCGTGACTCAGACGGTTGCAGTAGTAGGAATTGCATTAAGAGGAGCAGCCAAAGGCCCATAAAATAATTGCTTCTTGGGTTGCTCCGATTCATTGTTGTTTCTTTTGCCGTTGCTGCTGGTGTAATCGTTGGCAGTTACGTCGTTACGTCTTTACGAAAGTGAATTACCCGTCTTCACAAATTACGTAGAGTTTTTTTGCTTTTCTTTTCGTTTTAACTGAACTGAACGCTTAAGTGATGCACAATTATCACTGGCTGCGCTGGACACAACAATCAAAGCGAAGCGAGATGGTAAAAAGAAGCAATTCACCCTAAACGATTAAAAAGAAAACGTTCGAAAATTGGAATACGAAAATAAAAGCCAAAAACAAAATAACTGGCAACTGATATAACGCTTTTTAGCACTGTTACAATTGATTTTACTTATTTATTTGTTTATTTTTACTTATATTTATTTATCTTTTTTTTGTCTGACAAATGCACTGTTAAAAAACTCTTACAAAAAAAGCCACTTACTCGCGATACTCGTCGATGTGTTGGAAGCTTTTGGACCAGGCGCCGTACACGCATCTGTATTTATAGGAGAAATTCGAACGCAGAATGATGTTCTTACTGCTGTTGTTTTTGTTGGTGTTGTTGTAGTCCTCTCTAGACACTGTTTTCGGTTATGCGATTCAATTCAACTGAAAGAAACCCAACCCAATGACGTGTGAGATAGAAAAGCGAGTACCATTCACGAAAAGCTCACAGACCGATGACAAAAGCAACAACAACAACAGCAATAATAAATGTCAGAACGCGTATCGTCCTTTGCCATACACACAAATACAATTCATTCCGTGTCCTTTGTATACCCTTCATACAAAAGTTTTAGGACGGCTATTTAATTTAGCTGTGTTTTGAAGGAGTTCAATTAATAGTACTGGATAGATGCGTAGTTTTTAATCTACACGTATTAACCGATCTGATCAAAATTGAAATAAATACAAATGCCAAAGAAGTTACTTTCGCTTGAATTTCGCAATAACTTCGCTTAAGCATGCCAAAGACGTCGTTTCTGAGCGACTTGCAAATCGCTTTAAATTTAGTCAGCGATTTGATTAAATATGCCTCTAAAGAACATTTTGTAAATAATATTTTAATAATAATATGCTAAAGATAGAGTGTTAGATTATTTACTGATCTACATGAAAATAATTATTTATTTCATATGTTTTAATTATTAAATTAACTAAACCAACTTGTCAAACACTTGTTGAAGTTGGCATTCACTAGCGAATGCAAAATTTTTTTGCCACTCACATGCCAATATAAAAGTGCGTAAAGCTGCTAGAGTTGCCAAGTAAGCTTTTTAGTTTTAAAACTATAAAATTAAATACAAATTGTTCTATTAATTTGCATTTAACCAAATTTCGATGGAGGTAGATGCAATGGAATAAAACGGTTGAGACTGAATTAATTATGTTGTAATTTTTTTTTTGTTTGGTATTTTAAATTCGTTTTAAACATAGTTGTAGACGAACTGCAAGAAAATTTCACATAATTGGGAGTATGAAGATTAGAAAAGGGATTGCTTTCAATTTGATTATTTAACACAGGCAAGACAGCAAAGAGCAACTAGTAATAAAATAAATTTTACCAAGGTAACTATTTATATTGTATGCCGTGGTAAAAGTAAATAATTGCATTATTTCTTCTGGTTAAATTTCACATCATTTGACAAAATCTCAAAAGGATGCTTAATAAATATAAAAAATGACAGCGCTTCAAAAAACATGTATAAGATTGAGCTTGAAGAGCCTGTTTGGGACTTAGCAGACGAGCACAACCTAACAAATATCGTTCGAGCTTGATAAATCGCGAAGGAATTCTCAATAGGAGTTCTTGGGAGAATTGAGAAAATCAATCTTACTAGACAGATCGTCCTCCATCAAGCCAATGTAATGATGGGTCGTTTGTTGTACAATCCTGATTTGACACCCAATGACTTTTATTTGTTCTTGAACTTGTTACTGGCAGTTCGAGCGCAAACAAAAAAACCTTTCTATACCATTTGCTCAAACTTAGTATAGGAGCAAATGTATGCAGCAGCCAAAAGGAAGCGAGACAGATCCCATAAAGTATGTATACATATTTTTGATCATTATCAAAAGTCAAACTGATGTAGACATGTCCGTCTGTCATAAGATAATCGAGAAAAATTTTTAGATTATCACTTCATACTTCAGATCGCATGTATTCAATGAACGCGCTAAACTTCCAGCCCTCCCTAAGAGAAGCTTGGTACTTACCATGAATAGCTACTCAATCTTAGTTTTTGTATGAAAAAAATAATTGATGTAATTTTTGCTAGAAACGTACAATTTACGTTAATACTTATAAAATATTTTATTTAGGTCCAAATCGGTTCACTAAAAGAAGATCTCATACAAATCTGTGTCACTTACTTTTCTTACTTTTTGTATGAAAAACATTTTAAAACTATAATTTAAAATGTAGTCGGTAGATATTCTGTTCTCGTAGACGACCTCACATCAATGCAGCAAAGATTGTTAAACACTTTTCGCCCAAAATTTTCAGCCGAAAATTAAGTTTACATTAATACATTTTACGACATTTAAAAATCGTGCGGATAGGTTGTAATTTAGGCAAGTAAGAAGTAATTAAATATATAATTTCGCTAATTAGTCCGAACTTTTGCTTTGAATTTCATACATTTTTTTGCTTGACTGATAATTGACCGATAATTTCTGATAATGAGCCTGCGACACCCACATACATAATAACATAGCTTCAGTCTCTTCATTAATGATTTTTTGTTTTTAGTTTTATGACAGACTTTTCTGCTTAGTATCTCATATCATGTTTCATAAGTTATTAACCATAAGTAATTACTCGAATTATGAAATATCTTCTCTCGCCGCTTGTGTCTATCTGTCTATATTTATAAATGTTCGCGATAATCTCAGAAACTACTTCGAGGGTTCACGAGAAAAGCTTAGATAAAAAGTTTATGAATATTATGGTGCGATGATATTTATCGATTTAGTCGCGAAAAATTTAGACAATCAAGTTTATTACTCGAAAAAGAGACAATCCAGTTTGAATCGAACATTTAATTATGAAAATTATGATCTATATCCAGAGCTACTTAAGTTCCTAAATCCATGTCTACAAAATATTCGTCTTTCGCCATCAGAATTAACTAGCTTATTCAAAGTAACAACCGCAAGTTCGTATTTTGTTATATTTAATAAAGTAAATAGTAAAAAACGTGATTGGATTACACTTTTTAATCTATATCTATATATATTATAAATTAAAGTCCCCCCACTTCTTCTCACTACTTGGGATTTTTATGCGGTTTTCACCCACAATTCGACTGTATCACGAGAAAGGTTTGTATATAAAAATTATGTATATCTAATGTACATCCCCGCCACATTGTATGCGCCGGCTTTCAAAATAATTCGAACACACATGGTGTCAATACCTAGCGTACGGTGCTGTCGGTGCCCTTTACAAATATATCCATTCCTTATCATTCTGAGTCAAATGATATAGTTAAATTTTTTTCGCTACACCCATAACATGTACCAAGTTACACACCTAAATTTTTTTTTTTGAAAATCGAACATTATGTAGGCGTTGCACCTCCCATGCCTTTGACAAGCCATTAACCTATTTTTACAACGCAAAAGCAAGATACTCCTTCTACTTTGAAAAGTTGCTGGGATATAACAGATATGGATTTTTTCTTATATATGGGGCATGGCACCATATTTTCCTGTTTATGAAATAATATTACAACTTTCTGATTAGTCCTATATCTATCAGTGAAAGTCCCTTCAAATTCGGTTAAGCCATTTCGGAAATTAAACCGGACAAATAAGATAACTTCGTAAAACGCGTTTATTTAGCAAACACATACTGATTCTTCAAATAGAATTAAGCTATTATGATATTTATCGCTTAAATCAAAATAAATTGTGGTTCTTGAGATATTCTAAGCATAATTGGAAAAGTTTATATCTATACATATGTATAAACAAAATTGGAGTGCGTGTTTTTACTATTTAATAAATGCAAAAATACAATTTTTAAAATGTTTGTCTATCTGTCTTCCTATTTGTCCGAATGCTTGTTCCGGCTAATTGGATGGAACGATTCCCCATCCCCCATATAAACGACAAAGAAATTGGGTTTATGGGATCAGAAGAAGTAATATGCATTGGAAAGTGGAGATGGTTTGGCTGTTTATTAAAAACATACATATTTAAAAAGTTAATTTTGAGAGAAGTTTTTACAGGGCGCTGCCAGCTAGTCTATACTAATATTATGAAGAGGAAAGATTTGTATTTTTGTGTGTTTGTAATTAGTTAACTCAAAAACTATTGTGTGGATCTCAAAAATTGTTTAACCATGGAAAGTTACGTTCACCCCGAGGCTAAGTTTGGTCTAAATTGGAGGGGGCTATGCCCGACCCGCCATACAAGCGATAAACAAAATTCAAGATATATTTGCATCCATCTGAGGTACGGGGACGAAATTTATTACACATGTTAATGGGATCGGGAAAGGTAATCGTTTTAAGTTTGGTCAAAATCGGAGGGGACTGTGCCCCACCCTCCATACAAGCGATAAACAAAATTCAACATGTCTTTGCATTCATTTGAAGTGCATGGATGAAATTTGGTATACATGTTAATAGGATCGGGAAAAGTAATCGTGTTAAGTTTGGTTAAAATCAGAGGGTGCCTATACCCCACCCCCCATACGAACGATACAAAATATTCAACATATCTTTGTATCTATTTGAAGTACATAGATGAAATTCGGTATACATGTTAATGGGATCGGATGAAGTTAAGAAAAGAGAATAACGTTTCATAGTTTAAAAGATATTTGGTTTATCGGTTTTGAATATTGCTGGAAGAAGTAGAGAAGTGCTTGGAGTCGAGTAGGAGGAGAATATATTGTGTAATGAAAATAATTTTGACTGGGCGCAGCAAAGCGTGCCGGGTACAGCTAGTAAAGTATAAAATAAAAGTTCACTGTGTGAAGCGTATAAAAGTTCTGAGAATGCCGAAGCATTCAGTTTATTGCGCGCTATCCTTTTTGCTCTGTTATGCACACATAAACTCACAATCACACACATACTCGCACAACACAAAACTCAGACGCCAACAGTTGGGCGCGCATGTGGGAGGACATTCGTGAAGACGGACCGGGAGAATCGATGAGTATACTCGTACCATAGAATACCATACCATTCGAGTGGGCGTGTTGCAAAAAAATTTAGCTCAGCAGTAGGCGAGCACAGATTACTGCAGAGATTTAACACTTTCGCTTAGGCAATTCGCAGCAGCTCATCAGCTCAATGGACTGGATGAGCCACCACAGCTAGCAATGCGATAACGCTGGCCTGGCATGGTCTGGGCTGGGCTAGTTAAATACGTGCTTTTATGTTGCGCATAAAAGACGCTGTATGAAACTAATATAAATATTGTCTTTGTGCCACACTAAAAGCCAGCAATTCGCTATAATAGACCGAGTGTTTAACGCAATGCTTCTTTCTCCCCACTGCCGGAATGCATAAGTAAAGAATTTTACTCTCAGGACTTCTTTGCTCGCGTGAGTCATATTAAATTTCATCAATGACGCTGTTGAGTTTATATTAGAGCAAAGCGTATATTCTGTAAATCGATGATAATGATGATGAGGATATCCTCTATCGCAGTAGCTGAACACAGAAATAGTTTTCTCTCTCTCTCTCTCTCTCTTACTCTCGCACTCTGGTATGCCAAGGACAAAATCTTACTTTTACATTATGTCTAGGAAGAATTTTAGGTGTTAAACTAACATCTATCATATTTGTGAATTGATTCCAAAATTTCGTATTCTTGAAATTTAAAATTGGACAAATTTTCTAGCAACTTTTTTTTTTTTTAATTTACTCATCTGTAGAGTGAACAAAAAGAATATATTGTAGCATATAGTAGAGCCATTTTATGTTTGAATTAAGACTCATTTGTACAACGGATGCGTCACTGTATCTTATATTTAATGCGTGCTTTGAATTCGCAAATTTATGTGGCTTTACACAATGCCATTCTGAGTTTTTATATGTCAACGCATTTTAATTTAGCAAATAAAAACTAAACTTGCGTTTTTCCCATATGACGTAATGTTCAAGTACATATTTTTTGTTTTTTTTTTTATATTGAACTAAAGAAACTTTAATGTGGTTTGCATCACCTGACATTAATATTTGAGTTCATTAATTACTAATAGTCAATTTGATTGTATATGATTGTATTTCTTAGTTTGAAAGCGTTTATGTGAAAAAATTTGCCAGATCAGGGATTACATCTACAGACACAACACGAGGGAAACAGGAACCAGTCCATAAATATGCCCTTGCAGTCGTTGTCTGGATCATAGGCCAAAAGACGATGCCACTTGTATTTCTGCTCACAACCGCATTCTCCGTCGCAGCGACGTGTCTCCGTTTTGCTAAGAGAAAGGTATTAAAAATATTATTACAAGATATCTATAAAAATATCATATTAAACGTTTACCTGCAGACTTCCTGATGTATGGCTTGCTCAAAGTGCTGCGTATTAACTATGGCGCGAATCTTGCCGGCCGAATTAGAGGCCCAATATGGCGTTACAATCTCAACCTTTGATTCGCACGCATCAAGTCTAAGTAAAAATATACAAATTACTAGATGCCAAAGATTCTTTAGCTCAGTTTTTGCAATTACCTGCCAGTGCCCGAGTTGTTTGAATTTCCCGGTATACTTCCGGGTCTACTCTGTCCTGGTCTGTTATTGTTGTTGTTCCGATTTTGAGCATTATTTGTGGTTTGACGTTTCTCTCGTAATTTACCAAAATAGCTATCACCAGCCTCCGCCGGAAAGGCTCCAGGTGGTATAAACAAATCCGGCTCATCAATGAAACGTCTTTTTCGCTTTTTTGTCTGCTGTCGAGGCCCACCCGGATCTGTTTCTATATTCATCTCAAAATCGCCATACATTCGTCTCATTAGCGCTTTGTTGTCATCGATGAATCGTTCTATTTTGTCTCTGCCGAACAAAAATATATTAAACTTTTTTTTATTAATTTTAACTTTATTCACTTACATTGGATAAGTATTGCCTGCCGTGGGACAAAACAATTGATGATAGCGTTTTATGCATGGAACACCCTTAATTAAATCACCTCGCACATCCAGACCTAAAGCAACTGAAAGCGCAGTCCACCAGATCTGTAAATAGAACAGATTAAATTATTAATTATTCAATTAAAAAGTTAAAGATACAAAGTAAGAAACTTTTATTAGATATTCACTTCAATTTTTATAGACGTTGTTCTCATTATGCGCTCAATAATTAAAAATATATGTACACATATTTATCTCACAAGATCATCCGAATCGCGAAAATCTAAAGCGTTACTTGTAGCCAATCTGGTCGTTTGTTGAATGCGAATAGAAATGAGAAAACGTCTTTAATTGATCGTCAACAAGCGCGAAATGTGAAGAGTCGTTGAAACAACGACGCCAACATTTGAAGCCGGCTTTCCGTCGATAGAGTCGCCTCACATCACTTCCATATACCCTTCTAAGCTAATAGAGAGCATATGTGTTATATGCAAAATTTAAATTACATTTTAGTAGTTAATCTAGCATATAATAAAAAAGCTTACGATCTTACATTTTTGCTGTGCAAATACTATTATCATTTCAAGTGACTAATAGAACCCTAAATTAAATAGAGACTAAAGGCTTCGGTTAAATAAAACTAAATAATTTCTTGTTTCTTTTTATTTACTTAATTTTATCTATTTTTTTTTTTTTTAATGAGTTAATTTTGCTCACACGTTTATTTCGACCGAGCTTGATCGTTTGCGGAAATAGTTTAGATTTTGATGAATGAAGGTCAGTAAATGTGATGCTTATACACCTTAAAAATTTTTCGATTGAATTGATAAATTATCGATTTTAAAGCATCTCAATATATGTATATAGTAGGGGTGAACGATATGTCACTTCTATTAATTCACTGTTATCGTAAATTGTAGTTTGGAATGGCTATCGCTGTTCGCAAATAAAATATTTAAATTTAATATGAAATATTGTACATAGTAGCCACTTTTAAAAGTTGATGTTTAGGATTTTCTGCATATGCAGAGAGATAAGATATTTAACAGAAATAAGCAATGGTAACAGAAAAAATATGATTTTAACATGAAAAAGCTGTCAATTCTGTTATGGAAACAAACCAGAAAGAACGACTGGGCTTGACTGCGAGATACTCTGTTCCTAACGACTATATTTTAAATTATAGTTTTAAAAATTTTACATATGTATAAGAATTAAGAAAGGAGGAACAAATTTCTATGGGACTACCACATATAGTGGACCGATATGAACCTTAATGAAATATTTGATAAGGATTAATGTAAGTAAACACAAATACGGTGTTCGTAGCAAAATTAACAGCACGAATAAAATTTGTTCGTATAAAAACTCAGAATTTGAACTACGTTTGTATGGTAAAACAGTCCCAACTACCCCTTAGATAAGCACTTTCATTGAAAACAAGTTATGCAAAGAATGAATAGGAAATAAAATTAAAATATCCAAACTATAGACTCCGAGATCTCGATTTTCATACGAACAGCCACACAGATGGACGCACATTTGATGCTGATCAATTACATGCATTTGGAAAAACTTAGAATCTTCCTTATGGGAACAGGGTTTAAAACCAATAACTCTGTAATAGTATGTGCTTGACTTCGATATACACAGTATTACTATCGTATTTGTATAGGGGATCCGTGTGGGACATTTTATTGGGATTAGTGAATGGGTACAATAAATTTATCAATTAATTCAAGCTAAACTAAGGAGGAAAAATTTTTATGTGGACAACCATTTCTAGTGCTCTGATCTAGACCTATATATATAATACTTCATAATGACTAACGTCATGTAGGCTACATTGGGCGTTTCTACGAGGGGCACTATTTATGTTTCGGGAAGTGGAACTCAATAATGACAATAGGTAAAAACTGGCAATACTAAAATAAAGTTTCACATTTTTTGTTTACAGTGAGTTGAGAAAAAAAATATGGTCAAAAAATGAAAATTTCAAATTTCCACGTAGATTATCTCAACAAGAGTTTATCGATAAAAGTATGGCGATGAAGCATTATCAAATAGCACTGTATATCGCTTGTATAATGAATTCAATCATGGTCGTAGTTCGGCGACGAATTCTTTGAAGGTCGTGCAAAATCGGTTGTTATGCCACAAAAAATCGATGCTGTGCGTGAAATGATAACGCGATATGGTCATTGACATATCACCCAATGATTTCTTTTTAATCCCAAACATCAAAAATAATCTGCGTGGAGAACGTTTTACTACGCCCGAAGAAGCTGTTGATGCGTTCACAACTCATGTTTTGAAGGTGCCTTAATCGGAGTGAAAAAAGTGCTTGAACGGCTTGAGCGAATGCAAACTGCATAAATTTTGAGGGAGAATATTTTGAAAAACAATAAAACCATTTTCATTTAAAAATGTTTGTTATTTTTTGCTATTCACGCAATATAAATAGTGTCCCTCGTATCTACATTAAGAACAACGATTTAATATCTTCATACAAAAACTGAGAAGATGTAGGGAGGAGCACTTGGCACGTACATTAAATGCAAGTTATCTGAAAAAGGAATAGGAGAATCTTAAATTTCAAATTTGAAAAATTTATCTATTATAATCCTTAAAATATCCAGGACAGTCGGACAAGTCTATATTGAGTAGACTTTTGATGCTGATCGAAAGTTAGTTACTTATACTTAACTTAATATACCTTCTTATCCTATACCTTCTTATCCTATACACTGTACAGGGTATAAAAATTTAAGGCCCAGATAGCTAAACCGCAAATAGTCCTTAATAAGTAAATAGTACTGAAAGCTCTGTGGAAAAAATTCATAGTCAATGATTTAATCAATTATATATTAAGTTATTGTAAAAAAATCCTACCCGTAACCGCATGAATGACACATTTCTCAGCCACACTTCCCCAACTGCTTCGGGAAACTTCAGCATCTTCTGAAGCAGTCGAAACATTTCATATATAAATATATGAATACGGATACGGATAAGGAGGTAATTGGTTACACAAAACCTGCGTTATACAAACCTGAAGTACTTTGTGTCTTCTCGCACGCCGTTATCGCGTCTTGGACGCTCGGTGATGATGGAGAATTTCAAGTTAAATTTTGTGAGAAACTTCGTCTACAGTGGATACGAAATGCCCAGCAACAACAACGTCAGCCTGGACATCAGGCTAAGAATCACACTTTCAAGTCTAGTTCGCGAGCAGCTCGTTGTTAAAGTAAAATTTCAATGGTAATCAAACTCTTTCCGCTCACGTTTTTCGCGTGTGATGTGGTATAGTGTGCGAACGTCAAAACAAAATAGATTAGAAACTCGCTTTTTTGTATAAGAACGTCCTACTCATTTTGAACGCAGATTGATCCGAAAAAGAAGCGAGCAACTCGATTCGGACGTCTGTGGCAAGATCACCGTCAATTCATATTTTTGTTTAGCAAAAAGTAGGAGAGCGAACGTTCAGTTTGGTATAACCAAAGCATATTATTCAGTCACCGCTAATATTTGTATCCATCATTTAAATGGACATCACAACTAATAAAAAAACTTTACTTAAAAAATCCATAAAGTTGGGTGCTAACCGTAAAATTAGTAAAAACAGGCTTAGAAGCGTCCCTCCAGAAGTCTTCATTTGCATTGTTGCTGCAAAAGTTGCAAGTGAGTAAACAATCTTAGTTTTCATGTATAACGCAATGCAATGGTTTGTCATTTTAAACTGTCTCTCCCTCCTTGATACACTTTGTTGCAAAGTATGGAGCTTATTTTATGCCTAACTCATAGCAAGTGATTAGTACATATAATCTTTTATGATATATAATCCAGAAGTTCTAATAAAAAAAAATCAAGAAACGTTTCGTAAGAATGTCCCATTATAACACTTTGCCACAAAATACGGAAGCCAGCTACTGAATTGAACTTGGGTTCAATTTGTTAATGATCGGAAATTTTTGACCAAATTAGTGTTCTCCTGCTTTTCGGTCCCGATCTGGTTTAGTTTGGCCAAAATTGAATGGGTGATACCCCGTCCCTCATATAAGCGATAAACAAAGTTCGTCATATTTTTGCATTTATTTGAGGTACTGGTGTGAAATTTGATGTTCATTTTAGTTGAAACGAGATACAGGAACACAGGAAAGAGTGCCGTATACAGCTAGCTCTTTACGAAACTATAATTAATACAATATGCTAATAGGTTGTAAGGGTATATTAAATTGAAGCAAATGTATGTAACATGCAGAAAAAGGCGAGACAGACTCCATAAAGACGATATATTTTTGTTCAGCATCAAAAGTCGAATTGAAATATACATGTCTATATATCAGACTGCCTCTCCGTATGAAAGAAGGGGAAATTGCCCCCTCCCCTTAAATTTTTATAAAGTTCGTCAAAAAATGTATTTGAAATTATTGTTTTATTGAAATATTTTTGTTGTACTGAATTAGTGTCTATAATAAGTAGATGGGTTTTAAGGCTCCTCAGCACAAAAAAAAAGTCAGCCTCCCTTCGAGGAAAGCGGAATACGTCCTTGAGTAGTACCCATAAAAACGTGCCCCTCCTTTCTAAGTTTTTATATGAAGAAATTTCGTTTACTTTTAGTTAATAACAGCAAATGTCGTGTATATTATATCTATTCTAGTGAAATATTCTACACACGTCCTTATCAGACCACAAAAATAGCTACCCCCATTCAAATCTATCCTCCTTTATGTGTTTTTGTACATAAAATATTTTGTTATATTTGGTATATCTTACATAAATCCCAATAAAATCTCCCACACGGATTCAAATAGAATTACATCATTCATACAAGGTATTTCGACGTCGAACACACTTGACTGCAGCAAACTTTCCATTTTCAATCTATCAATCTATTTATCTATCTAAAATATTTATTAATTTTAATTCATTCCGGAACATTCAATTCCGGAATATGTGAGGATAGATAAGTTAAGTAAACACTACTCAGGAATTAAACAAATGTTAATATGAAAGACGCCCACCCACTCCTGCAATACCCTAGCGACAGCCTAGGCATAATGAACAACTTCACTAAAAGATTTAAAGTAGGGCTCAGCAATAAAGAAGAATGGGGAAACATAACGCTGAACTACAATATCAAACCAGGAGCAATCAGCTGGTATACAGATGGCTCCCTAACAGATGAAGGAAGTGGCGTAGGATTCTTCGGACCTCGCACTAAATACTTCGAATCACTAGGGAAATTATCTAGTATCTTTCAGGCAGAAATATATGCGATAGAAAGATGTGCTCAATTCAATTTAACAAGTAGGAAAATTACAGTCGGGCGTAACCGATTGTAAGAGGCCCTGTACCATTTTCAGGTCGCCTAACAAACACATTAAACGCATTTCCTGAGCTTATGACCAAGCTTATGACCACTTTCTACTGCACGAATAAGTGCCTTATAAAACCTTTTTTTTTGTGTATGAAACGAAAAGGGGGGTCGTTCAAATTCAATTGCTTATAAAAACGTCATTTATTATCCGATTTTGATGAACTTTTTGGATTTTGGCTTAGAGGGACGTTATCTATATACTGGCATACTTTTTTTGTGCCGAAGAAATGTTTAGCCTAAGGAGTGATTTTATGGGGAGGGGCAAAATTTTAAAATAAACTTGTAAAATTCCGGAGCAGTCCTAGTCGAATGCAAAAAATAAGAAGTCTCTATCTATTGCCGTTTCCGAGATCCTTTCGTTCATACAGACGGACGGACGGACAGACGGACGGAAAGACGGACATGTCTATATCGACTCTTCTACCATTATTTCTATCTGTTACATACATTTGCACAAAACCAATAGGCTCTAGTACCTTCGGTACAGGGCCTAAAAATAGGGGGTACAAGAACCAGAACATCGCTATCTTCTCCGATAGCCAGGCGGCTATTAGAGCAGTAAGCTCGTCCGTGATCAAATTCAAACTGGTCATGGAATGTATAGGTAAACTAAACAATCTACGAAAATTCATTAATATTACTCTGTACTGGGTACCCGGACATGTGGGCATACCAGGAATCGAGCTAGCAGACG
The DNA here is from genome assembly GCA_035044805.1 of Leucophenga maculata. Classification (NCBI taxonomy): domain Eukaryota; kingdom Metazoa; phylum Arthropoda; class Insecta; order Diptera; family Drosophilidae; genus Leucophenga; species Leucophenga maculata. The sequence continues at coordinate 652,678 of JAWNNP010000198.1, read as the reverse complement.
ATTTGGCCAATGGAGGGGCAGCGTCTCCCTTCATGGGTCCAGAGCCATTCTGCGGGCTCGGACCAAGAACAATGAAAATCCTGGTAAAAGAGAAAGAAAAGGAAGCAAGGGACTTTGTCTGGGAAAAGTGTGAAGGATTACAACAGAGCAAAAAGCTGTTAGGTCCTTACAACAAAAGGAGTTCGGAAATTTGCAACGGTCTTAAAAGAAACGAACTAAGAATGATTTCGGGCTTCCTGGCTGGACAATGTAGACTTAGAAAACACTTGTGTAAAATTGGAATCGAAAGTGATAGCACTTGTAGATTCTGTCCGGAGGATGACGAAACTCCGGAGCATATCTTGGGAGACTGGCCAGCTCTGACCCAAACCAGGCACATATAACTTGGCAATTACCAAGTGACAGGAAGGGCGCTGCATGCACTTAATCCCAAAAACCTAGTGGGCTTTTTTTAGGGCAGTAAGGCTGTATGAGTTGCTGCAGGTCAACTACTGTTAAGGCACAATAGACCTGTAAAGATCACAGTGCCAACTACCTAACAATAGTAGTAGTTAAGGATAGTCTAAATACATTTTTAATAAAACTTTTGTGCTTAATCAATATAATAAATTAATTGTATTGTACATTCTTTGTATATGGATACAACTTACCGGTATCTGTACAAAAGAGCCGTTATTTATAGTAGGATATGAGAAAAGTGGTACAACAGGAACAGTTCCGTTTTTGAGAAATATTGGACCCTGAATAGGTGTTACAGTTGACTTTTTGCCATCTGAAAAAAAATTATGATGAAGTCATTTTCAATAAAAAACTTTTACATTCAAAAAATATATACAATAATTTAATTCGCATCTTAAAACGAAACAATATACATATATACTTATATACGATAAATATTACATATATATTAATATATATATGAAATTAAAACTATGAGTAATACTTTATACAATAAAAAGTTTATTTACAATTTCAGTTAAATTGTTAAATGTGAATCTTCTTTTGAAATCTTGTATTTGAATCACGTTTACCATGCAGATTTCGAAATGTGCCCTTCAAAGCAATTGGAATTTCCAAGCCTTTAGCTGAAGTGCATTCGCACGATATTTTCCCTTATACCGCTACCATCTTACCCTATACCTAAGTACTCCTAGCGACGCGACGCGACGCGACGCGGCGACGACGACAACAACAGTGCTCAAGAGTTTTCCATGTGTTGCATGTAAATTGGAACTGCAAAGACTTTAAGACATGCTTATTGAAATGCACTCAATTTCAATTCATTTTTTGCCAAAAGCTAAAAATAAAATTTTGAAGCCAGATCTTGTTGCTTCGTCGAATTAAATTTTAACGTTTAGAATTCAGTTGAACTCGTATGTAAAAATACAATTTACCACAGCTAACTGGCTTGAAAGAAAGGAAATTAAAAACAAAAACAAAAAATTTAAAATAAGGCAATAAACAAAGGAGTAGACATTTCATATTGTGATTGGATACTACTTGAATTTCAGCACTTTCTCTTTTTACGCTCATTTGAACATCTACACGTGTGCACTGGAAAGTTGCTGTTCCAATTTCGAAATTATGCGCGTGTTTAATCCAGGCGTACGAGCATGTGCAGTACGATATATGCGTATCTGAATTTATGCAAGCGCTTGCAGTTGTAGCTATGTAAATGTTGTGTAGTTACTTGTACTAACATACAAAGTTGCATGAGAGAATAATTTTTTTTTATTAAAGATATGCTCACAAGTATCATATATTAATGTATGCTCTGTTTTCACTAATTTGTAGTAGGATATACATATGTACTATATCAATCTTTTTTACTGGGTGCGTCAAAGCGTGCCGGGTACAGCTAGCAGGTATATATTTGTAACCCGTGTGACGAGTGGAGTCTATCTAGCTAATTGTCCGACCATACATACATCCGTCTGTTTGGGAGAAATGTATTGAAGTGAAAATTCTTTAGTGGGGATAGAAGAATAAAAAAACGTTACAGAAATATCTCTCTTTCTTGTTCCCTTTTCCCTCTCCAAGATTGTTTTGGATATTGAAAGTGAATTGCCTGAGCGCGTGCGTCACGAAACGATAACTCTCAACCAAAACGGTTCTGTTATATCGATCTCTTCATGAAAGTTTAGAGTAAACATACTCTCGTGCCTCCTTTCCTTCTGTCGAAATACTTTTTTCATACAGCCTAATACGTTTAATGTTTTTCACCAATATAGTTACTACGAAATTCAACAGACTAAGAGGAAGTTAACTGATGGAGTTAGACTCCGGCATTGTAACTGTTTATCTTAAAATTTCATAACTCGCAACCATTCTACCGACCGGTATGGAGACAGACTAATGAGTAAAATTTCAGGTTAATGCTAATTTTAACAAAAAAAAAAAAAAAATAGCGAGTGTAAGAGGCCCTGTTCCAGTACAAGTCGCTGCTAGAATTTCCAAACCTATTAAGGATCTACATCCTTTCCTAACAAACACATTAAATGTTTCCCTAGCTTATGCACTTTATGCACCAATCAGTGAGAAACAAAAAGGTAGAAAATTTATAACAAAAATGGTACTGAAGAAAAGTATTTGGCTCCTCCCACTACTCACACTATGAAAAGAAAAATGGAGGACAAAAGCATAGAAAGTATAGGTCGTTCAAATTCAATTTCTTATAAAATTATTTATTATCCGACATTTAGTATCCTATTTTGATGATCGTTTTGGATATTGGCTTAGAGGGACGTTATCTCTATAATGGCTCTCTTTTTTTGAGCCGAATAAATTTTTAGCCTTGAGGGTAGTTTTATTGGAAGAGAGAGGGCCAACATTTTTAAATAAACTCGTGAAATTGCGCAGAAGTCCTATTCAAATGCAAAAAGAACGTTTCCGAGATCCTTTCGTTCATGCGGACGGACAGATGGACATGTCTCTATCGGCTCATCTATCGCTCTTGACCATAATCTGTTGTTCATAGTCGTAGAATCAATCGACTTTCTCGGGCAGAGGAGGAGACTGTCACAATGTTCATCTCGACGGAACAGCCATTCCAAGCAGCACTACAGCCAAGTATATGGGCATGGTGCTGCTTATCAATAGGACTCAACTCAATGAAAGGCTAAAAAAGCATTCATGGCTGATCGGAAGAAGGTCAACTCTCACGCTGAGAAGTAAGCTTCTAGTATACGAAGCATGAATAATACCTAAATGGACTTCGGATCTGGACACTGCCACTAGGAGCAATTGCTCTATTATTGAAAAATTTGAATATATGTTTTAATTCGAGTTATGCTTAAAATATACATACATGGATATTTATAGCCTAATTAGGGAGACTTGTATTAATGAATTAGGCCTTCTTATGGACCCTAAATTTTGTTTTGACAAGCAAATTGCTTCAATGGTTTTATAAAGCGTTGGTCTACACTACGAAAGTTCTATACACATCACTTGTTCGTCCTATCTTGGAATTTGCTTCATATGTGTGGAAGCCACATTATACAATTCAACAATATCGAATTGATTCTGCTATTGGCTTTAAGAAACTTCAATTGGGTTTCTGACATACATCTCCCTTTATGTGAATCGATTGAAACTTATAGATCTTCTTACAAATCTTCTAACTTTTGCGGGACGATCGATGCTTTCTGTCGTTTTCCCTTATGAAATTCTTTGTGGTGATGTTTTTGTATTAAGATGTTCAATGTTTAGTTTTTATGTAGTTTAATAAATAAATAATTAAAATGGAGGTGGTTATAATAGGACTTCTAAAACAGACATATATATATAATGATATGAAAATTAATTCCTTTATCAAATTGAAATGTGATCTGGTAGCATCTTATAACCGGAAGCTCTTTATTTATATATTTTTTTTAAATATATTATTATTCTCGGGATTAACTGAACTATACCATTTTAGTCAACCGAGGCATACCTGTTGTCTACCTATCAGAAACTTATTCTTTCAGGAGCACACATACAAATACATCGAAAGAAAAATTGTATTTTCTTCGGATGAACACGTGTATGTTCAATTTCAGCTTAATCCGAACAGTATAAGTCCGTTAAAAATTTAATTTCAGGACTTCAACTTAACAATCATATGAACAATAGGTAATATAAAAGCACAAAATAATAAAAGAATAGGGTTAAACGTTATGAAGTTTCCAATCTAAATGTCGTATATGTTTATGTCGGTGGGTTATATGGAAACTATGCCATAGTATGCCTTACAAATATTTATTTATATTTTTTTTAACATCTACTTGTGACAATCAGAGTAGTTAATTACTCCCTACTCTTCCCGCTACTCCCTCTATTTAAAAAAAGGTGAATTATTTTTTTTTTTTTTTTTGTAGATTTGCAAACCACAGGAAATTGTGGTTAACATTTATATAATTGCACATCGGAAAGTCATTCCGTTGATGATGCATTGTTACTTGGTTGCATTATACTCGCTTCACTATGTGACTTTTAAAATATTTGGAATATTTTGCAATGAGCTGAGCATGACTTTCAGTACCTCCTACAAAATAATAATTATTTCGATTGTTGGGCTTACCGTCGCTGCTCGTCAAAACTAAATCTAAACGCTCTGCTTTACTTTATTTAATTTTGCTTTGGATCTATAACCGTCATCATGTGCATATGCACCAAAGCCACGGGTCGGATCAGATCGGGTCTGCACGATTCAAGGCAAACCAGACCTTTCAATTTCTATTTGGAATTATTTGTTTTTGTTAGCTTCATTGTTGTTGGTTGTGTTGTTGGTATGGTTTCTGTTCAGCATTCGCAGTGAACTATGTATGTTACAGCACTTTTGTGTTATTATTATATTCAAGATACATACATGCATATGTGTGCGCAAGTATCTATAAGAATTAAAATACATACATAAATCTGCCGACTAGCGATTTTATGGCGGGTGCTGCCGCGCCCCCTTAGACTTGAGTTGAAGTTCGCGCGACAAACAATATTTATTTGTTTCAAGTCGTAAACTTTTGCTGTCATTATTATGCAAATATTCTCCAACTGGCAAGTATTTATTTCTAAATAAATAATATCGAGTTTATATTGAGTTATTTGCCACTGTTGGTTATTGTTGTGATTGAACTAATTTCAATAAAAAATATTACACCCTGCATAAATTCTTGTATGTGAAAGGAAAAATAGGAAATCCTTAACACAGAATATAGATATAATTAATTTAAGTGTTTTTTTACGTAAATAGTCAATCGAAATATGGAAGCTATGGTTCTTTATAAGCAAAAAATAGAGACAACAATTACTTTCGTTCAGCATTTTAGAGATATGGATCAGACTTAAAATAAATTTATAAATAAACTTATTTTAATCTTTTAAATTTATTTTAATTCTAAATTTAATTAATTTTCATAGTTTGAAGTTTCTGCGTGCTAGTGATGCGACCTGAGTTGGATTTTTGTATATTAGACGAGTAGAGTGGAAATTACTTCTCTTTAATTCTAGTCGTATATTAATTTATACTTATTAACTTAATGTATTTATTTAGAACATTATTCATAGTTCAATCTTCAATACTATATGACAAAAATGTGTGCACTAAAGTTACAAGTCGATTCGAGTAAAATTTTTCAACTGAAATAAATATCTTTTCTGTCAACTCTCTCATTAGTTTAATATTAAATCTGTATATATGTTTTCTGTTTCTGTATATTTTATTTCATAAAGGGATATTTATTAGTACACTATATCTCCCTTAAAATTTTATCAAAATCAATGATTGAGACATGGTTTTGAAAGTCATTTTCACCATCAGAAATGGGGTAAATCCAGAATGTGTACTTTTTTGAGTCTACGAACCTCTTTATTATTGTCTAGCAGATTTCTAGCCAGCGAGTTGCTATGGTTTTCCAATCTTTCAAAATATTCGATGCTAAAGTTCCTTATTTCATCTTTTATTGTGTTCATTCTCTGTAAATGCATTTATTATTTACAAACCAAGGAGCGTTACATATTAGGTTCCATCAGAAATGAAAAAAAAAAAAATTTAATCTTATTTTATTGATTTACAATCTATTTAATAAAAATCAATGTTTAATGCATGTTTAAAATGTTTGTATGTTTCTCCTTTTTAGACTACTACACTATTCATTCGATCACCAAGAAACTTTGGGAAGGTATTGAGTACGCTTCCGGCTGTCTAATAGGTGTGTCACGGGTGAATGACAGCATGGGAGGGAGAGTGTGATGAGTAGGTAACAGTGATAGTGCTACTTAATATTTTTAATAATATCCCTTGTAATTCGCTGTTATGATGCGAGGGAGGGAAAGTGTACTAATTGGACAGAGCAGTTGAGGGAACAGCAGGAAGTATGCTGGGCTATAATTCATATTCAAAATCCAACCCATAGGCGCCTAAAGGTTATGTATTACAATTCATAAACTTTGCAGTCTTCGTTATGGGTAGAAGGTAACATCAGATGTCAGGGGATCTAGCATCACTAGATACATGTTGTGACATGGGCTAATATTACAATATTACAAAGAGATCCATGCAAGCAGAGCATGTCGGGTCAGCTAAGAATCGTAGCATGCCATAATATATCAAATATTGTAAAATTGTACTTCAGAAATTTCATTCTCGGCGATTATTCACCTATACTAAAGGATGACATAGAAACGCGTAGCAGCGCAAGCCGGGTCTGCTAGTTCATTACAATAATTATTTTGATCACACAAGATTTTGAAAACTATTTCATATAATACACATAATACATTAAAAAACGCTTCATCTATTAAGTATCAGATTTACCCTTTATTTGTGGTGCGAATAATTTAGAAACGAGGAGATTCATTCAAGTCATGTTCGTTCGTCTGTGTTTCGATAAAATTAATGAAAAGTAAATTTGCCCATAAAGAGTACAAAACTGTTATACATATATTATAAGTTATATGCACAATAGATGTACCAACTGATCGTAGACTCAGCAGAACACCACACACTTCTCGAAAAGTGGTTGTCAAACTGAAGAATAATCATTTACCCATCTATAACTATAAACAACATTGTTGTCACAGGCCAAGGAATTCCTATATCTAGACATACATCTGGAAAGATAATTCATAGAAAACGTATTGGAGGCAAGGAATAAAACAAGAAAAAAACGTTAACTTCGGTTGAACCGATGCTTTACATGTGAAGCCGCCGTCAGTGGCTGCCACTACATCGAATTTTAAGCTGATATAAAGCAGATTTAATGAACATCCCATAAGTGGGTGGTGGGTTTGAATCACAAAAATTAAGGGAATTCGCCTATTAGTATATGTGTGTAAAGTTATAAATAATGTTTTTCAAAATATGTATGTAAAGCAGGCGCTCATAAGAATCTACCTCTTCGACATTTAATTAATTTTTGATATGTCAGTATACAAAGTAATTCATTTTTGAAGCACGCTATCCCACGCTATCCTAAAAAGTTGGCATAATTTAGCTGCTTATGCCAAAAATATGTTTCTATACCGGAATTAAGCCAAATATCTAACAAATATAACAAAAACAAGAACGTTATGGTCGAGAAGACTCGAATACGAGATACCCTGTTTCTAACGATTTGTACCAGGGCTATCCCTTTTAGTGGTCCGATCTTAGCCTACAAGTATAAACGTATGGCTTATAACTATGATAAATTATACTAGATTCAAACATTGAACAATCGATCATCACTCGCCAACATGATCTTTGATCTCAACATCCCTGCCGTGAAAACTTAAATAGTTTGTCCATGGGTGTATTTAGGGCGATTTTAAGGCAGGCATTATTAGTGCTATCAACATCCATATCAATATCCACATCAATATTTTAATTTAGACAATTCGATTAGTTTAGATTTTTATAGGAAGACCACTGCGTAAGGCATCCCTAAGAATGAATGAACATGAATGCTCATAAACTAATCTCGAATTTAATTATTTGGCTAAGCTTACTTCACAGACAAACCCACTAGCAAGTCCTCACGACTCAGCAGAAATGAATTGAGCTGGCCAGGAAGTGCAACAGCGCACACACAACCGTTCTTCATTGATCCATGGAGATACGAACCAAAACAAGGGCGTCGCCATGTGTCCTCATAGCTGACTTTTTTAGGCCCTGTACCGAAGGTACACGAACCTATTGGTCTTGTGCAAATGTATGTAACAGGTAGAAATAATGATCGGAGACCCCCCCAAAGTTACCCCCATTATGGTCAGGAGTGATAGAGGAGTCGATATAGACATGCCCGTCTGTCCGTCCGTATGAAAGAAAGGATTTCGGAAACGGTAATAGATAGAGACTTCGTGTTTTTTGCATTCGACTAGGTCTTCTCCGGAAATTTACAAGTTTATTTTAAAAATTTGCCCCTGCCCCCCTTCCCCATAAAATCACCACCAAGACTAAAAATTTCTTCGGCACAAAAAATGTCTATGCCAGTATAGAGATAACGTCCCTCTAAGCTAAAATCCAAAAAGTTCATCAATACCGGATAATAAATGACGATTTTATAAGCAATTGAATTTGAACGACCTATGATAATTCCTTCCTCCCTTTTCTTTTCATACAAAAAAAAATGTTTCATAAGGCACTTATTCGTGCAGTGAGAAGTGATCATAAGCTTGGGAAACATTTAATGTGCATGTTAGGCGAGCTGTACTGGATCAGGGCCGGTTACGCCTGACTGTAGTTTTCTTCTCGAGTGATTAAGACCCTAAGAAACCATCTTCTAATACTAGCCACTATGTAGTAAAAAAAATTTTTTTACGAACTTTTCAAAAATTTGTAGGGACAATATGGATACGACCTTGAGCCAAACCATCATGTTTTCTATGATAGATAATCCTTGTATAAAAACCCTTACAATGTAACACTCTAAATAGCTCCTCTTTCGTGTATTATCATAACCTTTCAAAAATATGTGTAATAATGTGTAAATATGAACAATTACAAAATGTACCCTTCACATTCATTGTGAGAGTGAAGGATAACACATTTTGTAATTTTTTAGGTTTGTTTCTGATATTCAAAAATAAACAATTGATCCAGCTCGAAGAGAAAGAAAAGCTACAATTTTTCGAAGTATCTTTATAAAAATCTAAGATTCTATTTTTAAAACGATACTTTGATACTTATGACAAAACAACGTCAGCCCTTAAGTTTGACGACTTCACATAACATCTTCTTAGAACACTATTTAGGAGGTACCCATAAGTGACAACTCGCATATAAAACCTAATGCAAACACTAAAGTTAATTAAGAGCTTTACCTACTGTGATCGCCTAAAAAATAGGCGATTTTTTGGAATTTATTTAAAGAAAAGTATTGCATTGAATGTTTTAAAATTTTGAGGATACATATACAAGTTTTTAAAATAAACTTGTGAAATTTCGGAGCAGTCCTAGTCGAATGCAAAAAACACGAAGTCTGTATCTATTACCGTTTCCGAGATCCTTTCGTTCATACGGACGGACGGACGGACAGACGGACAGGCGGACAGACGGACATGTCTATATCGACTCCTCTATCACTCCTGACCATAATGGGGGTAACTTTGGGGGGTCCCCGACCATTATTTCTACCTGTTACATATTTTTGCACAAACCCAATAGGCTCTTGTACCTTCGGTACAGGGCCTAAAAACTGGAGGGCCATTTTTCGGAGAAACATATACATACATATAAAATAAAATGCTGGAAAAATTGAACGGATGACTTTTAATCGAGTTAGAACTTCTGAAGATTTAAAAAATTTGTTTCACCTTAGCTACACCCAAAAAAAAATTTTCCTAAAATTTAGGAATCATTACCTAAAAAATTTTTTTTTACCTAAAACAGGAATTTAAGGTAAAATTTTGCCTAAAAATGAATTTCAAGGAAAAAGTTTCCTAATATTTCAGGTAAAAAAATGTTTAATTTAGGTCATAAAATTCATTTTTAGGCAAAATTTTACCTTAAATTCCTGTTTTAGGTAAAAAAAAATTTTTTAGGTAATGATTCCTAAATTTTAGGAAAATTTTTTTTTTGAGTATACTCTTTAGAAGGCTGTAGTTCAAAAACTATTTGAGATCTGCACTTGAAATTTTAGTATGTTTAAGGTATAAAAAAATCGTTTTTTGTCTCCAAAATATCACACTTGGAGTGCCCCTTTATATGTATCTCAACTGTAGAAAAATTATTTAATAGTAATAATATCTTTTCAATAACAATTCTATAATTTAACAAGAGAGAATGTTGCAGAAATCATGCAAGGTTTTGCGTTTATAGCTAAATAAATAAGAACAATATAAAATTTCTCATACAAAAACTCAGAAAGTTTGGACAGAATTGCATGGGGCTACAACTTATAATGGTGCGATCTGGATCTAAATATAGTATTTGATAAGGATTAACCTACTCCAAATTTGGTGTATCTAGCTAAATAAAAAACAACTTTAATAGTTTTTCATACAAAAACTCAGAATAACGAGTAGATTTGCATGGTAAGTGCCAAACACATCTCCCGACCTTATGGAGCGGGGTCCGCTTATTCATTAAACACAAATTATCTTAAGAATGAGTTAGAGAATCTCGATTTTCATACAGACAGTCAGAAGACGCATATTAATATACCGATTCGTTTTTTGATGCTGATCAAAAATACATACACTTTATGGAGTCTGCCACGCCTCCTTCTGCCTGTTGTACACCTGTTATTATACCTTTTTTCTCTGTGGGAACAGGATATAAAAAACTATACCGACCGAGTTTTTAATGTCTTAAGATAATTTAAGCAGGTTTTTCATAACCAACATTTACCACTGGACAGCATTATTATTACTATTAACAAAAAGAGAGACTGTAAGAAACTAACCGATCGGTTTCCTACATTTAAGATAACTCTTCTTCCATTGTTAAGCCTTGCAATATGGAGCTACACAAGTTATCATGCAGTCAAACAGAATGTCGATATTATGAGTAGGTGTAGTATAGTAGGTGAATATAGAATGTGCATACACAGGTCGAAGATATGTATGAATCATGAGCAGACCATCAACTTCATATACACTTATGTATGTATAAAAACAGACGAGTTCAAGATCTTTCAGAACACACAAATTTTACTAATGTTACTAATTTTAAATATATTTCGAGCTATTTTCCTAGTTCTCTGTACTATACACAAAGAAATATGTCAACGATGTCATCAAGCAACCTTGCCATTTTGTTTATAAACCTTCGACCTTGCTATATAATAAATCATTTGAAGAGGCACAGAAGACTTAGCACATTGAAAGGTCGGAAGCAGAGTAACGCGACCCGCACGCACACGCTAAAAAAATAGATCAATACAAATGCATGCAACATCTTCGGAAATTATTTAAAAAACTTGTATTAATTCTTTCAGCATTAACTCGTCCGATAGAAAATCGTTTGATCGATCAATGAAACAAGAAGAGTACAAGTATTAATTTAGCCTCTTAAGCGGTTTTAAGTGGCTACATATTTGGTATAGTGTGAACTTGTACGTGCAAGATCTGATTTAAAAGTTCTAAAATAAGAGTATGCTTCACTTTACACCTAATAGATAACGCCGGATAAATTAATTTCAAAATTACCCGAAATCGCAGCAACAGGCGATTATAAAGAGGATCAGACTGAAATGCTCATTTATGTTTTTTTTTCACATTTTATTATTTATTGAATCTCATCGTTTTTAATTAGAAGCTAACAGTTACTAACAAAAACCTTTAAAAAAATTTCCAGATGGATTATGTGGTTGCTCCGTCCATATGACGTTAAGATATTAGGTAAAATTTTCAGTTTCGATATTAAGTATGGTCGTTTTCACGGACTTCAAAATCTACGCAGTTTCTTGTTTTGAAAGAAACTTACAATTCCTACCTAACTTAACTATATTCCATATAAATGCTAATGAAAAAATCCACTGGAATTCACATCGCAACGTAGCCCTCATACAAATATAAGGTTCAAGGGTTCAAGTACAAGTTAATATAAGTCAAACACTTTTCAGTTAGGAGACCAAGAACAGTATACAACATTTACTTAAAGATATATAAATAAAAGTTTTAAAACTCTTCAAACGCGTGGGATTGCTGTAAAGCCTTCCCTATATTCTTAAGTTGTTAACTGAGTAATGAAAGATTTACTTACTGATTAACCACTAAGTGAACATTGGTATTCCGAAGAACGCATGGTGGGCTCATTTACATATAAATTAAAAAATAATTAATGTAAAGCGTTGGTACTTCAGAAAACTCTAAATGAAATTTCATTTGGTGTTTACAAAACATTCTAGAACATTTGAGGTGCATACATGTATTTATGGATTTTGTACAGATTCTTCAAATTTGACTGCTGTATCTTTTATAATCTTCAAAAAATTGGTTGTATCGATCAATAGTATATATATAAAAAATATACGTTTGGTAAATTTAAGGGTATATACGCTTTGAATCAGTTCTTGTAAATATGATACATATGAATATATTGTGCCAGTCACCAGTCAATTCGTTTCGTTGAACGCTTTGATAACTGGTTTGCTGTGAATCGACATCGACGACTTTTTTTTTGTTGTGTTTGATGATTTTTAGCATATGTTATCGTAATTAGCAGATTCAACATATATATTTATATACAAACATATATGTATACACATATCAACATGCACACACATACATACGCACGATATCACGGCGCCTTTCCGGTCGTTCAATCGGTTAAATCTCGCCTATATATGTATGTACATACCTTTATTTACTAATTCGCCACGGTTTGAATTATCGTAATAGTCTGGCTGATCTGCATTTTCATCCTCCACCTCCTCGTCTTCAACATCGTAGTCCAAAACTGCATGCACCTGTGTACGTGATCCTTGTCCAGCTTGTACGCGTGTAAAGCCCGGAGGACGTTCTGGAAAGTTTCCTAACGCCGGTGGTGCTGGTCTTTCTGTAATTAGCGTATCAGGTGTTACGGCGGCGGCGACACCATAACTGGTGGATGGTTTTTTAGCTTCAGCAGCGCCGAATTGCTGATTTGATGCTGGTTGCTGTTGCTGCGGCTGCTGCCTACCACCATAAGAGGAAGTTGCAAAGTTAGCAGTATTTGTGGCGGCACGCGTTGCACTGTAGGAATTATAGTAATGCTGCTGAGATTCCGGCGGAAATTGATTACTTGCGGTAGGTAAGCGACTATATGTATTTTCGCCATATGTTCTACTAGACGTTACTGATGATGACGAGGACGACGTTGAGGACAAACTAGATGAATGGCCGTCCGGTGTTGCGGCAGTGGCGCCTGATGTGCTTTTGTAGACAACATTTTGCTCCTGTTGCTGTGCATTCAAATGGCTAAACTGTTTAAAACCCGTAGTGCGTGCTACGCCTGGTGGCGGTATTGGCGGTAAATAGGTGTTTCCGCTCTTACGTCTAACATTGTTGTTGTTATTATTGCCATTGCTAGTGCTAATACGATATTGGTCCTGCTGCGGTTGCTGTTGATGCAGCTGTGGTGGTGCATATGGATTATTCTTGTAGTAGCCCTGAGCGGCACTTCCGGTCTCACCCTCCGGTTGCTGATGATCCATTGGCGAATAGAGTAGATTATTTGTATTGCTAGCTAACTGATGTATAGAATGCATTGGCGATATTGTTGCAGCAGCCCAAGGCTGTGCTAGCGCTCCAAAGGGCAGCGAGAAGTTTGTGAGCGCCATTTTGTTGTAAAAAAAATTGCAAATATTTTGTGTAGATAATACCTTTATTTTTTGTTTTATTTGATTATAAACAAATTAGCAGAGAGCTCATTTTGTTGGCGCCTCTTTATTACTTTTTATTATTTTTTTTTTTTTTTGGAATCGTTAGTCGTGTTGCGGTAGGCTCTGGTTCAAGATCAAACAACAACAACAACGACTTCTACCACTGAATTACTGTTTGGTTCGATTTATTGTGAATGAGCTTGTGATTGAGCACAAAAATATTTATTTATAATAATGCACATAGAGGCAGATACACTCACACACACGCAGACAGACGGAGCCGGAGACAGACGCCCGTGCACATAACATTAACACGCGCGCGCAATTTCCGAAGTTTACCAACTAATCAATATGCGCAATTGTCGCTCCAAACCGACCTGATCCGATCCGTACTGTTCACTGCGAGAAGTTGTCGAAGACTGAGCCATTAACCAGGTTTGCACTCGGAAATTGAATGGAAAAGCTGCTGCTGCGGCCGCTGCTGTTGCTGCTGACGCTGAAGCTGAAACAAATGAGTTAAGCTCAACTCACGTCAAAGCCGTTCAAAAATGAGAGCTCAAAAGTGGTTTAATGCTGCCAGTACGTGTAGTGTAGAGTGGTGTGGTGAAGGGTTTCGTTTCGAAATATTTTGTGCTGCGCCTCCGTTAACGTCACCATCGCCTACTCCACCAGCTCCGGCATCGATTCTGACTCGCACTCAGTGAACTCACTTGACTCAGCTTTAGCATGCTATATTACAAAAAAAAAAATTATTTTTAATATTGAAAAAATGCAAAAAGGGCTCGACTATACAATACCCTGCAAACTTATTGCGGGATACAATAACGTGTTAAATAATACAAGGACAATTGAAAAAAGCCACTGTCTTCGATAAATAACTTAAAATTATATTGTTGGTGGTTTTCTAAAGTTCAATGCCAGATGATTCTTTATATACCAAGAAAACTTTTTTAAAAAAGTTAAACACTTTAAATCGTGAATCATAGCTGTAAGATGAGTATGTATGTGAAAACTGATGCCCACCGAATATCAAATTTAGTACGTACATTTTTATAGTTCTATCCGCTATACAAGCTCTTCGGATTACTTTAAATAGATTCTCAAAACTTGATAATTATATCTTTTATATAATTTTTACAGATTTTTCAAAAACAAAATTATAAATTTAAAATAGAGTCCTTTTTTAAGTTACCTATGTATAAACCTCGCAGTCCGGCCTACGTTATGCATATTTTGAAACCCTGAAAATCATTTCTAGTAGATATCTGGTCGATCTTTTTTTTTGAAACTTCAAGATTTCGTTCACAACATGTTTAGGAAAATTATTTTTTGCTAATGAGTTAATTTTTCAGTTTATTTAACATGAATGGTACAATGTATCTTTTGTAAGGGGTTCCTTTATTCAATCCTGTATCAAAAGTTTAGGTTTTTTAAATAATTGAAAGTTTGCTATTCAAAAATTAAGCATGCATGTTCAGTCCTGCAGTTTTAGACATGTAATCTACACATTTAAACTAAAGATATTTGGGTGATCAATGATAAGGTTTGAACTAAATCAAGTGATTAACATGCCTTACTTGTTGGGGAGCCTTATTAGTAAAACTAACCACGCCTCTATCTTAAATTGTTTCCATAGATATTTGTCTAACAAATCCAAAAAATAAGTTTTGACTTTCAATTCAATTTGAATGGGATAGCCCCATACAAATCTGTTCAAATTTTCTAGAGTTTTAAGAAAAACCGTACTTAAGTTTAGTTTGAAACGGACCACTTGTCGTCCTCTCCTCGACCTCTCGGTCTTCTCAAGACATATGTGAACACTACAAACATTTCACCCGATCCATGGATAGGACAAAGGAAGTCATTGCTTATATGAAACCTGTGACTAACTCTTGCTACGACGAGGAGTGTCGCAATGCTAATGCAGATAAGAACTTCTCCACTCAGCGAACTCTGCATTCGTAAGCAATGCCATCTGTTAGAGCGCGATATCGTGAGAAACGGAGAGAGGAGAAACGCTTTTTCAAACGCAAGAAAAAAGAGGAAGAACGGCGTTAGTTTGAGGACGATGAGAGGTTATGAGACCAAAGGTTTTGAACCTGGAGTAATTTTCTTTAAAGAAAGTGGAAATCTGGAAACAGATGCACAGGAAACAGTGTGATTATTGAGGAGCAATTTTTCTAACCTATTTGGAGGCGATGAAGCGTACAATACCGTCGATAGAGAAATGACACCGGAACCACCAGTTAATGATGACAATATAGTAAAGCCACCGGACATTACGAGGTCGATTCAGTTATTAAAAAGCTGAAAAATAACAAAGCGGCGGCGAAGAGTTGGTAAGGAATATGCACCAACTTTTATGCAAGATATGGTCCGATGAACGCATACTCAATCACTAGAACCTCAGTGTTGTTTGTCCTATCTTTAAGAAAGGTAACCCCGCTATTTGCACCAACCTTTGCGTGATAAGTCTTCTCTCCATCACATATAAGATTCTGTCGCACCTACTGTGTAATAGGCTGAAGCCGCAAACGGATTCACTGATAGGAGAATAGCAGTGTGTCTTTAGACCAAAAAGGTTGATCAGTGACCTAATATTTCCATTACGATAAATCTTGGAAAGACCCGCGTTTGGCAAAGACTCACACCATCTATTGGTCGATTATAAAAAAAATCAAGATCTATGAGACGCTGATACTCCTGTTCCTATTGTATGGCGCAGAGGCGCAGACCGTGAATCAGTTGGATATTTGGTGCTATTAGAAAAGCTGTATTCGATGAGGTTGACATAGTCCTGCGAATAAAATTCCAGCGTCTGCACTGTGCTGGTCACCTAATTTGAATGGATTAAAGATTGCAGGGCGACGAAATACAGGACGAACAGATAGGTAGAGGGTATAACTCCGTGAGTTAGTTTCTCTAAGTTTTCTCTACTATGAAAAACTTTCTCTCAGGCAGACATAAAGACGGAAAGACACACAAACAGATATGCTGTAGGCCTATTCTAGACAATAATCTGGTACAATTATTTTTTTGCAGATTATAAATATTTTACATAAATATTAAAAAATACTTAAAAACAGAGACAAAAGAAGACGGTGGAACCAAAGCTTAAATAGTCTTGCTTTTGAAGTATGCAAGTCAGTTGAGCTCTCAACGCTTGAATCCAATATCAACCATTATTATTAAAACTTAAAGCAATTGCTTAAATTTATTAAAGTATTATTAAGTCATTAATTTAAGTGACTGAATTAGTTTTGTATGGAAGCGGTACTTTCTAGGGGCCATCGCGCGGTCATTCTAACTAGTGTGTTACTGCTCGCATATGTACACACAGACGGACAGAGTGACGGATATGGCTAAAACCAATATATATACAATATATACCACCATGCCTTCTGAAATTTTTTTAAATAACTTTCATATATTCTGTTGTACTTAAAGCAGGAAACAAATCGTTTCGCCAGACATTTACATTTAATAAATGGAGTGGAACCAACTGTTACTCTAGACAACAAAAATTTTCTTAGAATGGACATAGAATCCCACGAGGAGTTACTTAAACTTGAAACTCCTTCTGCAACTTTATTCACTTCTTTATATTTTTATAATAAATTCTTATAATTTTTATAAATACTTTTCCACAACAATGGCTGACATTTTTACTCATCAATAAATTCTTCTAAAAAAGATTTTTTTATTTTTTTGTAATTTTTTCGCTTATGTGTACTCTACGAAATCGGAAAAAAATGGCAAAAATTTAATGAACTTTGCCACGAACACACAACGTATTGCAAAACATCGAAAAGAAAGACGACGAATTAGCCACACATACCGATTGTAAGATTTAAAAATGATTTGAAAATTTTCAATCTGTTTTCAAATCGTGCCACACATACAAAAATTGGTAGATATTTCAACCGCTTGTTGCTTGTTCTGCAACAAAAATTTTTTTTTAAATATAAAATTCGAAATATGGATATCACGTCCGATTAACAGTTTTGGGTTTATACATTTTTATAACATTTTTTTTAGCCATATTAAATTTGAATTATTGTTTTTCAGATAAAGAATAGTATATCAAACAGACATTGACTTGTTTTTCTGAAAAAGTGGGTAAAAAAAATCAATGGATTAACTCCTTCGCCAGTCAAAACATACAAGCATAGCTGTATGAATCTGTGATAATGGCAAAAACTGTCAAATAGTCAAAACTATTCAAACCAATTTTATACTTATAAGTTGTACGTCAAAATGGTTGCTTATAATAATAAATATAAGTACATTGAAAATAGTTTTAAAGTATTTAAAAAAAAATTCATATTAAAACGACAAAAATTCAATTTTCAATATTTAAATATAAACTCAAACGAATATAAATTTAAACCAGACACAAAACGAATTCATGTTTTTTGCTCATTTAAACTGTATGAATGAATAAATTGAATATTTTAGAATTTCTATTCGAATTCCGCGATTATAGTTCTAATAAATATGGTTAAGCAAATGCCAAACTGAACTACATAAATAAGGATTATATTGTAATTTACGCTGCTCTCCAATATCTTTTTTTTTAAATTCGTGCTATCATTGTGTCTATGAATCTTTGAAATACTTGAGAATCAAATTATGGTTAAGAACGCTATCAACTGTGTATACTGACCACAATATGCAGATTTTACTGTGATATCCGTGTTCGGCAACATTCTCTTTACACTTAATTCAGATAAGTACGGATTGTCAGAAGAATTATTACTCGTACAAATCCGTCAAGTGAACTAATCACAATCTGCGGTATTGCATTCGAATAAAAGTGCATTCAAGCTGATTGACTCACAAGTTTTGATGTAGTATAAAGAATGTAGATTTTTTTTAAATTTTTATTTTTGTTGTTGTTTTGTTTTGTTTCATTGTGCGATTCTCACAACCGATACGTCACATTTTGTTAATGTAGTCACTCATTCACTTTCTCATGTTAAAGTTTCGGAATCCCCAAAAACAGGTTTCTGGATTTTTTGTAAGGGTGTTTGCTGATCTTATTTTGCAACAGTAGCTTGTTCCTAATCATTAATCTCAGCCCGGAAATGGGAAAATTTCGAGTTTTAGTCATACACGATGTGTACAATTATAACTAAAGGATGTCGTTTATAGAAGTTTAATAATAAAAGCAAATTGTGGTGATTCGCTGAGTGGGTGTTTTTGCAGTGTATGAAATTTTCGGTTTCGCTAGAGCTTTGATATTATTTTTCGCTTTTTAAATTGTTAATTATGCTACACTTTTAATTTCAAAAGAATTTCGCTAAGCAAAACAGGCTTTGTGTCGCTCTTTCATGTTTCGCACAAAATACATAAAAGAATTTCAAGTGGGAAACTATGAAATACTTTTTATAAAGTAAATTCAATCTAATTCGAAACATATACACAATTTGTCAAGATTTGCAGACACGTTCTCAGCTGTGGTAGCTGTGAAAAGTACATTAAGTTAATTAAAGTCCATTATTAACATTTTATTGTTTGTTCCAAGGTGGAATGTGAATTGTATTTATGTCAATTGTATATGTATATCGTGACGGATGGAAAATCGTTCAGGAACCCAAGACAAATTTTAAATACCTTTTTTTGTTTATTTTTTTATTTTTTTTGCGATTGATTGATTTTGTTTTTATTGTATTAAAGGGGTGGCTCATTTACGTCAAATTTTATTAAAATAATTAATGATACAGACAACTGGTCGACCATATTAAACCAAAGATCGTAATAAACTTAATAATGTTTAAAATTTGATTGATACATATATTTAAGAGGTTTGAATAAAAACAGAGCAATAAAATAAAATGATATTTTTTAGTGCCATTCTTTGAACTATTGAGCCCGGCTCAGATGATCATATGTATATTACACATTCATCATATTGCATTGAAAATAGATTCAGGCATCGAGAAGTTTCAACTAAAAGTGAATGTAAAATGGGTGTATTTTTATACCCTGCAAAAAGGTATATTAAGTTTGTGCAAATGCATGTAACTGGCTGATAGAGGTAAGGCAGACCCCATAAAATATATAAATTCTTGACATGTCCATCTGTCTGGCTGGTCGTATAAACAATAAGTTAAATGTTATAAGTTTGGATATTTAGCGTCTAAATATCCAAGCTCTAAATTTTAGACTCTCATCCGCAAGGCCCGTTTGGTGCTTAAAACACCATATTTATGTTACATGTTAATTTTAATTAATATCAAAAAATCTTGTCGATACAGACATGTCCGTCTGTCTGGCTATGAACAAGAAGATCTTGGAGATAAATACAGTTTAATGAATGAATTATGTATTAGGTAGTATCCACTGCGACCTTTACAACTCTGTAGTGCGATGACCGCAGTGTCTACCTACCACACTTCATCCAACCCTACCGCCCCATAAAATTCCACGAGGTTTTTTGGATCAGTTCATGTACCGCTCTTCTTGTCACTTGGCAGTTGCCAAGATACTTATGCCTGGATAGGGTCGAGGCTGAACAATCGCCCCAAATATGCTCTGGAGTTTTGTCATCTTCTGGACAAAATCTGCAAGTGGTGTCATTTTCGATTTCAATTTTACAGAAGTGTCTTCTAAGTCTGCAGTGTCCAGTCAGGAAACCTAACAGCATTCTTCGTTCTTCTTCAGTCCGTTGCGAATTTCCGATCTTTAGGTCCTGTACCGAAGGTACAAGAGCCTATTGCTTTTGTGCAAATGTATGTAACAGGTAGAAATAATGCTCGGAGACCCACCAAAATTACACCCATTATGGTCAGGAGTGATAGAGTTTATTTTATAAGTCATAAGCTAGGGAAACATTTAATGTGTTTGTTAGGCGACCTGTATTGGTTACTTTCCGCAGCGAGTTCCTACACTTTATTGATGTTATTGCCGGTCACACTCATTGAAGGCCGTCCACAATGATGCTTGTCTTCAAAATGTCGTTCGCAACACAAAATTTAACAAAAATACGTTGATCAATATTTTCACTAATTGTAGAGAATCGCCAAGTACTTCTGAAATCGACTGAAACAACTGCTGTAATCACATCGCGCTAAACATTAGCATCATAATTAAGTGTTACCAGTGTTATTAACAAAAAAACTACTTTTTATTTTATTTCTTATAAATTTTTTTATATCATATGCAAACATTTAAGTTCGTTAGAACACTTAATTTTATCTTTCACTCAAAATTTAATACAATCTCTTTGACCCATTTATTTTGATAAAAAAATCGCCAATCACACTAAAAAACCTTTAACCTTTATATCTGTCAAAAAGTAACAAGAAATGCAAAATGGGTGATGAAGTCAAAATACGTTGGGAGTATGTGTACCAACATTAAAATAATATCGAAAATCGAATGCTCGTAACCAGCAAATTTGAAAAGTCACAAAATTTTATTTTCAAAACTGATATATTACTTTTTGAAATAATCTCCATTAAGTTCATAACGTATGTTTTGAACTCATCAACGGTCTCTTCTGGCGTTGAAAATGGTTTAAGTGTTCAAAAAGCTGCTGAATTCTAAGTGTAACGGTAAATGCTAGTCCTCCAACAACTATTTTTCCGATTACCCTCAATTCTTCGATGACTTTTTGTATAGATTAAGCATTCATCATTTGACTAGCGCCATCGTGAAAACATGTAAATTTTTTCTCCGAAAACAAATGATCATTTGCTTCGAATGGCTTTGTGTCACCATTTCATAGATGTATTTTAAAGCACAGCGATAATATATTTTACACGTTTTTTATTAGCTTTTTCTGTATGTATCTTCGTTACGAATGAATAATTTTAAATTTTGAATATGTATTATATAAACATTATATAACATATAAACTCACCGCCTACTTAAGTGATTTTGTAAGAATAACTTCTTTAAAAATGGACATATTGGATTCTAACTAATAGATACTAATGGACGTGTCTTTCCATTTTCTATGGTAGTTCCCATAGAATCCAACCAACAACAACAAGTATGATTTTGTATGAAAACCTCTTTAGTTGATTAATATCAGCTTTTTTAAGATCGGTCACTGAAGATTTTGATCAACAGTGTCAAGATGTCCTCAAAAATAGTGATTGTAAAAAAAATTAATTTAATTAATTTAAAAGCGTATGATGAACTCTAAATTACACTGCCCGGCATGGGTTTTTCGAATGAAATAGGTCAAAGGTTTTTTCGTGCTGAACACGAATCCACGAATCTTAAAAATTGTCCATCACGTCACGTTTTCGAAAAAATAGGTGTTGAAATTTGTAATATTGTACAGCTAAATCCTGACGCGCTATAAACTTTGCTGATATCAGAAATTAAAAACTAAATTATGATCTTTAATATGAGCCCTATGCCGAACTGTTCGTAAACACCCTTAGAGCAGGGGTGTGTTTCTAGAAAGAAATCTAAATGGAACATAAATATTTAAAATTAGGTACATTTCAATAAAACTTTTTTTGGATCGGTGATTACGAATCTGAAGTCAGATTTTAAAATCTCAAAATGGAGGATCCAATATGGCGGAAGGAAAACTCGAACCTTTAAAAAGCGTGATTAGTCACTTCAGATATGATTATATGTATTGTGCAGTTGAACCAGAAATTTACCATCAGTTCCTGTGGCTTTGTAAATTTTATCTCCCATTCTATTTTAGCTTTATTTTCAATGACCCTAATAAGCTGAAATGGCACCCCTATTATAAAAACTGAGAGTTGTGCTGACATTGTCCCTTGGTAGTCGTGAGTGAGTTCTAGGCTGACAGTCGTTAGGTCTCCGTCACTTAACTGTTTGATAAGAAAAATATTTAGATTTGATCTAGCAAAAATAATCATTTGCTCTATCACATCCAAATAATTTGTACATTTTTGTCCTCAGACTTTAGATCTCCACCACGATTATCCACGGACTACTACGACGGAATCGCATTAGTGTTTTGACGAATATCAATTTTTGCTACTTAAATCATGCCTCTCAGGTTACAGTTGGAATAGAAGAATGGGAAAAAAATTTTAAAGTATAAAATAATTATAAACATGAGGTAATTATTTATTAGATAGTGTGAATGAGTGGTTTTTATTTAGAAAACATGTTTCGGAGTTGGGCTCTCGATGCCTCTAATCTTTATTGATATAAATGTACAATTTATACAATACCAGCTATTAACAAAGACATGATTATAAAAATTATTTAGATTCACCTATGATAGCTGGGGCAGTACCAATTCAAATCTGCTTCAGATTTCTAGATTTTTGTATGAAAAACATTTTGTTGTTGTTTTTTCGCTAGAAACGCCAAAATTGGTGTATTTTACATCAATTCTAATAAAATTTACCGTCCTTTCGGTTTTTAAAAAAAATATTTTCTATGGTTTAGGTTATCTTGAAACGACATACATATACATATATTGTAACTTTTACCAATACTAATAATATATGCCACACGCAGCTATCTATATACATATAACTATATATATATACTAGCTTTTACTTGTCCAATGGATCTTACTTCCTCCGATTATATTACCATGTATGCCAAATTTCATTGCTTTACGTCAAATTTCATACATAAAACTTTGGACTTTCATTTTATAACTTCATTTGATGTATCTGTTCATATATAATATGTATATGTAAACGAAATAACCCAAACCCAAAATCCTAATATCCATAATATCAAGGGGGTCATTTAAGAAGTCATCATTAGTGAGGAAAGTTATTGACAGTCATTCACTTGAGAATGGCCAATAACGATTATATTGCAAACGGCACAAGCAGCTCAAAACTGAATAGCCGTTCAGTGTGGGATTGGGTAGTGAGAAGATGCAAAACACCCTCTTAATTAGAGGTTGGTACGCTGGACTTAGATTCCGAAGTACTTGGTGTCTTTTCACAAGCCATTATCGCAGCTTGGAGGTCTGACGATGGCGAATTTCAACCTTCGTATTGTTAAATACTTCGTCTACCTAGAAATAGAAAAATTGTAATGCTAACCCATCCGTACACGGTGCAGCCTTTTCTTTTCTCTGTTGCTTTCGATATCGCTAACAGGTCTTTAATAGGCGACTTTATTCTCTATATCTTCAAAAGATGCTGAAGTTTCCCTGAATAATCGGTGCTAAGTCATGTATCCTTTTGTATGTTAAAATATTGAAATCTGGTGATGCTAATTACCATGATCCGTAAATCGATTAGCCTCTCCACATTGTTGGAAGCAATTGCATGAATATTAAATTTTCCGACGGTTTTGATTTCATGCTTGATTCGTTCGCAAAAGAATCGTTTTGGGAAATACCAAGTGAATGGCAATCTGTAACGTTCCCAACGACTTTACCAACCAACCCCTTGCCCGAAATAATAAAATATAGTTAAATTTAAACCTGACATAACAGAACTCATCATTAGAGTCTTTATAAATTTACTAGTTGTACCCGACACGCTTTGCCGCGCCCAATAAAAAATATTGATACAAATATTGACTATATATAAATGTATATTTGTTCTTTTTTGACAGCTTAACTTTCTTCTCTTTTTCAATGGTTCTTATATTTCCTGGTCCTATTAACATGTATACCAAATTTCATTCCTATAACTCAAATGGATACAAATATATGATGAATTCCGTTTATAGCTTATATCAGGGTTGGGGCTTAGCTCCCTCTTAACTAGATTACATTTCATTATCATCTATACCAAATTTCATCCCACTACCTCAAATCGATGCAAAGATATAACGAATTTGGTTTATCGTTTAATTCGGGGCGGCGTAGCATTCCCTCCGATTTTGACCAAACTTAACCGAATTACTTTCGTGACTTTCTGCGGATTTCAGCTTCATCGATTATAGGGTTTAGCTTCCTATAAGGAACATACAAAGATATATAGATACAACATAAATTTTTATACATATGTATAGATAGAAGATAAATGAATATTTCCTGAAACAATAAAGTGAAGAAGAATATATGAGTACTATGAAGACCAATTTTTTTCTATTAATAATGATTTCTTTTTTCAACCAACGGTTCACGTATAAAAATTCGATTTTGAAAAGAATGTAATGAATCCTTTCCGATTGTATATTCGTAATCACCAATAACCATTGATACACATTTTTACGTTGAGCGTCAATGTAAATAATAAATTATTTACAAAATCGAACGAATGTTTTCAATTCCAGCAGCACTGTATGGATATTTTTTACTGAATGTATATATATTTGAACATTAAAATAACCAAACATTATTACTATATTTTATGTCTTTTTATGTTTGATAAAGCCCGATATTAAGTGCTCTTTCATCAATCTTGATTTTTGTACTATGTTATTTTTCAAGTACTTTATATGCAATACATAAAATCGATTTCAACGGATATAAAATATCATATTTCGCTGAGAAAAGCAAAAAACCCAACTCTCAATTTATTAATTCGAGCATGTTTTGATATCCATTTGATCTATGTACTTATGTAGATACATATTTTGAAGGCATATGTAAATTTGATATGTACATATGTACATATATACAAATATATTTTTATAATATATATGTGTATCACACCTCAAGCCACACAATAGTTTGCAAATCCCCACTTACATGGAATTGTCTTGATCTTGAACCTTAAGCCCGCACCTTATTTTGACATTCAATTATAAAATTGCTAAGGAAAATGAAATACAAAGAGAACAGCATACAAAAGCAATATGTATTGAACACTTCGAAACTCTAAAATCGAATTTCGAGTTCAAAACTTATATGTATGAACGAGTATAATAATACACGCGCGGCCGACTCCTATTTCCAATATGTAGCAAAAAGCCAAAAAAGGGCCCAGTAACTACTACAAACTGCAATACTTATTTTAAAGTATTAAATAAATGCTAAGCCTTTAACGGGCCCATTTTGGCATAGCACGTACATACATTTCAAGAAATTAATTCGCTGAACTTGTTTTGCTATAATATCGACAATCTATTGGCCCACGCTCGAAATTGGTTCTTATTTGACTATTTATCTCTTACCTCTATACATATGTATGCTGTATCGTAGAGGGGGAAGTAAACATGCATGCATTGCCTAAAAAAAAAAAACATACAGTTAATTGTTAAAAGCTCCTCAATGATTTGTTAAACCGTTCCATTATGTTTGTTTTTAAGGTTCAAAAATTCGGATTATATATGTCATGTTGAGTTTCATTGTTTTGCAGCATGAAATGCGTTAAAGAAACTCATAATATTTGTAGCAAATCTAATCGTTTTCCTGCACTATTGTTATTTATATTCCGGGTGTTTCTTTGTCACAAAAATGTGTTAAATTAACGATTTAAACAATAAGTGCTTTGTTTCTTTTGTTGCAAAATTCGATCAGTTTACTGTCACTTCTGGTTGAACTTCTGAAAATATTAATAAAGGGGCCCCTTAAAATACATTTTCTTGATTATAAATACTGTTTAGATCGAAAGTACTTTATTAACGTTTCGATTGCTAAATCTATGTTTAAGGAAATGCACTTGTCGATATAGTTATTGTACATACATACGAGTATTTTTTGTATAAAAATATTTAATTTGGCTCTTAGCGTTACCAACTGTACACTTAAAACGAAAATGTTTTTATTTAGTTTAGTTATATTTTGTTCCTACTAAAATAACTACGCAATAATTTCAAAGTCATCATCAGAATCGCCGCCAACCTCACAACAACTGCTGTTACCGTTTGTAGATCGTGGCACCGTTTCGAAATCTGAAAAACGAATATAAATTGAACATTATATATCGGTAGTACTATATAAAGAATTGTAAGGTTAGAATAATTAAAATTAAAATCTTTGTAGGCAACCTTCTGAATCGCAAAAGCTTATTGTGCGATTGCTGGAATTCATTTCGCAAGGTTTAGTCGTTTGTGCTGTAGATGAAGTTAGAGTTGTGCTTGCAGCGCAGTTGAAAAAACGCTCAGAGCAACTAGGAATCGATTCATATGCATCACGAGACGATGTAGTAGATGAATAAAACGAACTGCCTGCTGCACTTGTTGTTGTTCTCGCGGAATAGTTTATATCCATACCTGCCATTGTTTGCCATTCAGGAGTGCGGGTCTTTGTGATTTCAAATAATGGTTGGCTGCTGTTTAACACCTCAGTTTGCAATTTATTCAGCAGCACTTCAAAGCTAACGCGTGACTTACAGAGAAAACACTGAAAATATTTTTATTTTAAGAGTATTAACACCGAAACTAATTGCAGACATTACATACTACTGCCAATGATGGATCCATTTGTTGAAAACTTAGACGTCCGGCATATTTCTGATGAAACGTCTCGTCAAATTCAATTTCATCTGGTGACAATTTAACACCAACAGTGCCCGAACGTTGCGTCACATGAGGATCGAGAAATAGAAAGGAATCGTCAACGTAGCCGATCAGATACAGAGCCTGGTTGGGACGTCCGCCTATCATGCCACAGCTGCCGACTAGTTCAAAACATCTTTTTAATGCTGGCACATAAACCGGATTAATTTCATTTAGGCCAAGTCGCAGTGGTACAACCAACAATAACGGTGTCCACGTTTCATCGTTGTCGGGATTTTGTAGGCACAGTGTGTATATATCGTCCGTAACAATAATATTATCCATTGCCACGTGTACACTGAGTGAGCACCAGTCATCGTAGCGTACTAGTTTTCTAAAAAACAGTCACACAATTCATTTTAAGCCTTTCCAAAATCTAGTAGGTGGTGTCACTTACTTTAAGACCTGAGCGATTGTATTTGGGCCAAACCATTCGCCTACTTTTTTGTCCTCTGAGTCACCCATTAGCGCTATTTGATGGATGGAAAAGAAACTTTTACGCGAGTCTTCAAAACGTTTTACAATCTTAAGATAGGTTCCATCGCGCGTCTCTGGTGTCCAAAACCATTCGCGACCGAGATGAAGATCAATAAGTGCCTGTGCTAAGACCATTTGTCCACATCGCAACATACAACCCCAGCCTTTATCGGTGGTCAACTGTGATTCCCCGAGTGGCACGAAACCGCGTCGATATGTGCACCAGAGTTTGCTTTGTACATCACGTCGTATAAATTCGAGTTCTAAAAAAAGCTTGCTAGTTAATTTGTCTTCATTTTTCTTTTAAATTCCCTGGTACACACCCTGTATGGCATTGTACCGTTTGCCCAGCAGCCAAACATCTGTGTTTCGATTTGGTATGTCATCGGGTTCAGCCGCAACAACGCCCGCTTGGCTTAAATATGCCTCGAAAACACTATCCATCTGCGTGGTGTATGAATGCACGAAACGAAAATATTGAATTATTTATGAAAAATTTTGGGTTTTTTTGTTTCTACTGCAACTAGTATTATATCGTTATTATTGTTATTCATTCCAAACAACAACAAAGGAGAATCCAGTGTCTGCAATAACAAATCAATGCAATCTACTAAATAAGCCGGAATTGTAATATATAATCCAAAAGCGCTATATTCATTTTATTGCACAGGGTGTTCCTATTTGTGATAAGAAAAGAAACATAGCTACGCTGCATTATCTTTTATATACTGTACACACCGTATTTTTTTTATTTACGCTTTGCTTTGGCTCCACATTTTGCTTTCTATATAATATTCCAAAGTATGCAAAGAAATATATCGAGCCCAACAGGAAAATAAATGTAAACGACAATAAGCAAGAATGTTGTTTTTTTTTTTTAATTTCCTCTAAATATGCTTAGAGAATTTCTGTATTGTTTTAAATATAGACTATATAATAATAGTACATGATATGACCATTTGAACACTACATCTCGGAAACTATAAAAGTTAGCTGTATTCAACTTATATATTTAACCAATCATATTTCCTTTTTATAAAACCTGTATGAAAATTTTCTTATCATATGTTTTTGTTAAAATTCGATTTGTTTAAAGATAAACCATTTCACAAGAGACAAAAGCATTTTCTATGTTAATTTATTTATTATTATATTATATGAATATTTACCCATTTAGATCATAAAAATCTGACTTTTCGTTGAGTTTGTGAGCTTACCTGAATCTTTTAGTTTCATTAACTAAAAAAAAATCCTTTTCAATAAATACGATTGCAGTTAATTTTCACCATAGTAATACGAACTCCAGTTCGTTTACAGTTGGAAAAATTTTAAGTTTCCCACTTGACAATAAGAATCACTTATATTATTTTTAAAAGGTGTCCAACGTTCGCTAAGTCAAATATATATTAAAACATTGTCTTGTTCATTATTCTACACTTCACAAAGAGTGAATAATAAAATATCATCAAAATGTTTCTATTCTGTGTATAAGTATAAGTCTTTTTCCCATAAACTTCAAGATATTGGCTAGAAATTTAGTACGCATAGTTCCTATATCGAAAGCACTAGTTAAAATTACTGCGAGGGGACCACTAGAAGGTGTAGCATATGACGGAGAGAAAGCAGTGAAGAGAAATAACAAATATAATTCTACTCAAAAGTACGAAGTTTCATAACTCTATCTTAAAGTGTGTTAAACTATAAAGTTTGATATGCTGACCACAATATAAAAGCGTAGACATCCCATTTTTTCCAGTTGATTTAATTCTCCTGTGGTTTTTATAACAAAATATAATGAATTTGGTTTTATACCCTGCAATTTGTGCAGATGGATGTATCATGCACATTCTTGACTAGCTGAACCCTGCCCGCTTTGCCCGCGCCTTAAAAGTCAAGCTACTCTTGTCCAACGGATCTTACTTCTCCCGATTCCCTTAACATGTATACCAAATTTTATCTTTGTACTTCAAATGGAATGGATAGATGTAAACAATTTTTTATATCGCTTATAAGGAGACAGGGAATGCCCCTCCAATTCGAACCAAAACTAGTAGGGTTACTTCTCCCGCTGCCATTAATTTGTATACCAAATTTCATTTTTGTACTTCAAATGTGTGCAAAGATTTAATGAATTTGAATATCGCCTTTATGAGGGGTGATACATCGCCCTCTCGACTTTTGACAAAATTAATGGGAATACTTCCCTTGATCCCATTAACATGTATACCAAATTTCATCTTACTTACTTACTTACTTAAATAGCCGCGTCTAGGAAAGCGCGCCAGTGTCCATAGTCTAGTGCGCACTGGCGCTAGTCGTTCTAAATGCTAAGTACGGAGAGATGTCTCCATACCTGGTCATTCAATCGAGTGCCCGGTCGTCCTCAGTGCACCCGCAGGAATTTTATGCGCTGGACTGTTGTCAATCGAATAGCTCGTACAGCTCGCAGTTCATACGGGAACCAAACTCGACTCTAATAAAACCAAAAATCCTGCGAATAATCTTCCTCTCGAAGACTTCCAACGCTGTCTCATCCGACTCAATCACGGTCCATGCCTCTGCGCCATTTAATAGGACCGGGAGTATCAGCGTCTTATATATCTTTATTTTCGTCCGTCGAGAGAGGGCTTTACTTCTCATTGGCTTGCTCAGCCCAAAAAAGCATCGGTTTGCAAGCGTGATTCTTCGCCTGATCTCCACGCTGACGTTGTTGTTGCTGGTGATCTCTGTTCCGAGATAGACGAAGTTTTCTACAACACTGAAGTTGAAATTCTCCATCGTCACTGACCGTCCAAGACGCATTGACGGATTGCGAGTAGACACCAAGTACTTGTCTTGTCCTCGTTCACAGCTAGACCCATGAGCCGAGTCTGTTTTTCAATCTCCGAGAACGCCTTGCTGACTCGCCGTTCCTGCGTACCGATGATATCGATGTCATCGGCGTAAGCGAGCAGTATCACTTCCTTTTGGAAGATCGAGCCCGACATACTCTGTATGTACGGGCACTGGAGTAGGATGTATTCCATCAGAAGATTGAAAAAATCGCATGACATAGCTTCGCCCTGCCTGAAACTTCTTTTGGTATCAAAGCGATCGAAGAGGTTTTTACCCACCCTGACAAAGCTTTGTGTGTTAGATAGCGTCGTCATGCAAAGACGGACAATCTTTGCCGAGATACCTAGTGCAGACAGGACGTCAAAAAACTTCGATCGTATCGGCGTATCGAAAGCGGCTTTTTAGTCGACAAATAGGTGGTGAGTGTCTTTGTTAAACTCACGGGTCTTTTCCAAGATTTGGCGTAATGTGAATATTTGGTCACTGGTCGACTTTTTTGGTCTGAAGCTACACTGATATCGTCCTATCAGTGAATCCGTATATGGCTTCCGCCTATTACACAATACGCGCGAAAGAATCTTGTACCCAATGGAAAGAAGACTTATTCCGCGGTAGTTGGCGCAAACAGCGGGGTTCTCCTTGCTTAAAGATAGGACAGAGAACACTGAGATTCCAGTCATTGGGTATGCGTTCATCGAACCATATCTTGCATAACAATTGGTGCATACTCTTAACCAACTCTTCGCCACAGGTCTTGAATAACTCAGCGGGAAGTCCATCAGAGCCTGCCGCTTTGTTATTTTTCAGCTTTTTAATAATTGAATTGACCTCGTTATAGTTCGATGGCCACCATTAACTGGTGGTTTCGGTGTCATTTCTCTATCGGCAGAATTGTGCGCTTCATCGCCTCCGAGTAGGTTTGAGAAATGACTCCTCCATAATCTCAGTGATTCCTGTTCAACCATTACCAGATTTCCATTGTCATCCTTACAGAAAGTTACTCCGGGTTTAAAACCTTCAGTCAGACGCTTGACCTTTTGATAGAACCAAATTTCATCACTGAACCTCAAATGGATGAAAAGTTATGACGAAGTATGTATATCGCCTAAATAGGGGGTGGGGCATCGCCCCTTTCGATTTGTATATCCCTGAAATGCAACCCAATAACATTAGATTAAGTGGCAAAATTTGCATAGTGAATGACATACATATAAAGGAATAAATTTCAGTTCTTTTTAAGTCGTGATCGAAGACACACGCTTTTGACTCATTTATATATATGTACACAAAGAACATATAACAATTAGCTTAAACAATTAGTATATAATATTAATATACAGCATATGTATTCAATTATGGTTGACGTTATGTTATTAATTAATATTGTATAAAATGTACATTTATTTTTACACTGTATTATTTGGTCACTGTATTTAAGCAAACGTTTTTTATTTTGTTAACAAAAAAAAAAAAAAATTTGAAGTGAAACTTCTTAACAGAGGATCAATTTTAACGTTTTTATGTAAAACAAGTAAGAAAGTTACCGACTGTAAGAGGCCCTGTACCAGTACAGGTCGCCTAACAAACACATTAAATGTTTCCCTAGCTTATGACCACTTCTCACTGCACGAATAAATGCATTATAAAACATTTTTTTATATATTCAAAGAAAAGAAGAAGAAAATTGCTTATAAAATCAACATTTATTATCCGATTTTGATGAACTTTTTGGATTTCGGCTAAGAGGAACGTTATCTCTATACTGGCATACTTTATTTTTCTTGTGCCGAAGAAATTTTCAGTCTTGTGGGTTATTTTATGGAGAAGGGGGAGGGGGCAAAATTTTAAAATAAACTTGTAAAATTCCGGAGAAGTCCTAGTCCAATGCAAAAAAACACGAAGTCTCTATCTATTACCGTTTCCGAGATCCTTTCGTTCATACGGACGGACATACGGACATGGCTCGACTCCTATATCACTCCTGACCATAATGGGGGTAACTTTGGGTGGTCGCCGACCATTATTTCTACCTGTTACATACATTTGCACAAAGCAATGACGAAATTGTTACAATCCATGGATATCTTCTGCCTTGTAACAAATGGGAGCCTTAGATCGCGGGAGAGAGAAAAGTATAAAATAAATAGATTCAATTCAATTCAATAGTGTACCTTTATTAAACAGAATATACATTGATAATATTCAAGATAAAGGAACAAAACTTGTTATACTATAGCTTATCTAGGCTTAACATCATGTTTAGTGATTTAGCTAAGCTCTAATAATATTTACATTTCGATTACTCGCCTTTAGTTTATATTTCTAAGGTAGATTTAAAATTAATTTTAACTTAAAGTATATTGAATATCCTAAAACTACTTACACACTAAACTAACTAAAAACAAGTAAGAAAATACAGTCAGGCGTAACCGACTGTAAAAGGCTCTGTACCAGTTCAGGTCTCCTAACAAATACATTAAATGTTTCCCGAGCTTATGACCAAGCTTATGACCACTTTCTACTGCACGAATAAGTGCCTTATAAAACATTTTTTTATGTATGAAACGAAAAGAGGGTCGTTCTAATTCAATTGCTTATAAAATCGTCATTTATTATCCGATTTTGATGAACTTTTTGGATTTTGGCTTAGAGGGACGTTATCTCTATACTGGCATACTTACTTGCCGAAGAAATTTTTAGCCTAAGGGGTGATTTTATGGGGAGGGGAAAAAATTGTAAAAGAAACATGTAAAATTCCGGAGTAGTCCTAGTCGAATGCAAAAAACACGAGGTCTCTATTTATTACCGTTTCCGAGATCATTTCGTTCATACAGACGGACGGACGGACAAACGGACATGTCTATATCGACTCCTCTATCACTCCTGACCATAATGGGGGTAACTCTGGGGGGCCTCCGACCATTATTTTTATCTGTTACATATATTTGCACAAAACCAATAGGCTCTTGTACCTTCGGTACAGGGCCTAATAATAAGGCAGTGATGCAAATTACGTTGGCTTACGAAAGTTAGTTTTTAAAATCACTGAGAAACGGTAAGTTTTTATAGATTAACTCGTTGTTATTAAATAAGAGGTTCATTCTCCCAAGGTAGTCTAAATAAGCTGGAGGTTTGCTGCTGTAGTAATTTAAATTAGTCATTGCTATATCATCGTAAATTAGGTAATTGTTCCTATAATTGTTTTAAAGTTTCTCAATAAATTTAAGTGGGTAGTTGATTAAATCGTTATCCAATGGATATATTTTACACTGATCATACAATTTATTGTTATAGTGCCATTTTACACTGTTGGGTCTTCGGTAAATACCTGAACATGCCCTTAAAATTTTTCTTTCTAGCAACATAATTTTGTTAATTTGAGCTTTTGACACTTGTAACCAAATAGGAGCTGCATATGTTGCAATTGGCTTAATTAGTTGTTTGTAGGCTAAAAGTTTAATTTTTACATCAATTTTACTGTTGAAGAAAATAAGTTTCAATGCAAAGTAGGCAGTTAATATTTTTTGTTTGATGAAATTCAAATGAAAATTAAATTTAAAACTCCTTGATATGTAGATACCCAAGTATTTTAGATTAGTAGTCTTAGGAATAGGATCATTATAAATTAGTAATTTTATTACGCTCGCTTTCTGTCTAACTTTCCTTTTTGATTGATGCGTGTTACCTAAAATTCAAGTTTCTTCGCACTTGCTTGTATTTATTTTTATTTTCCAATCGTAACAATTTATACTAATTATATCTAGATATGAATTAAGTTCCTGGTCTGCAAGGGTTGTTAGCTTCGTTTGGACCGAAATGAGAACATCATCGGCGAATTGTGTAGTATTCATTCGCAGAAGTCCACTATGTTTAGGGAAATCTACTATATATAAAATGTAAATTAGATAAGATAGTACTGACCCTTGCGCTGTACCTGCCTTTGCTGTGTACAAGTTCGACATGATGTCATTAATTTGTACACTGTAAATTCTATCAGACAAATAGCTTAGCAAAAGTTTGCAAACATGCTCTTCAAAGCCCAAATAGTACATATATATTATAAATGAATCCATTTATCCATAGAGTATCATAGGCTTTCTCAAAATCTAAGGCTATAAGGCGGGACGGTACTTCTATATTTAAGTTTGTTGCTATTTCGTTTGCTACTTTAAACAGAGCATGACAAGATGTTATACCACTACGAAACCCAAACTGTCTACTAAAGTCAATGTTAAGTACATTTTTCTTGTAGATTAGAGGATAGAACTTTTTCAAATACTTTGGCTAGGCTTAAGAGTTTGCTTATTGGTCTATAATTAGATGCTACTTTTGCATTTTTGTGAGGTGTAGGAATAGGTATGATAACACCTATTTTCCAACTACG
Source organism: Leucophenga maculata (assembly GCA_035044805.1). Lineage (NCBI taxonomy): Eukaryota > Metazoa > Arthropoda > Insecta > Diptera > Drosophilidae > Leucophenga > Leucophenga maculata. Next base: position 617,851 of record JAWNNP010000198.1, on the reverse strand, counting down.
GGGAAAATAAGAATTATTTATACTATGATTGAACAATGAAGCTAAGATGTTACATAATTTTGTACTAACTACTTTCTTTAAAATAAAATTGGATATGTTGTCATTTTCAGCAGACTTTTTGTTGTTTCTGAGTTTTATAGCGATCATTACATCGGAAGAGCCAATAAACGGGCTATCATCTCCATGCTAAAGCGTAGACTGGTTTCGAGATTCGAAATTTTGAATTCTACTTTCCGACAGCGAGCTTATGTAGTCTTCAACTTTCTGGTTTAATTCCGCATTTCCATAGGTAATTGTAAGATTATGAGCTTTTTGGAAATTGTTTGCAAATGCATTTGCTTTGTCGTTAATTGTATTTAGAGGTTCCGTTGAATTATCGTTTTCAAGCATTGAATCAGGTAAATCAGAATATTTTTTATAATTTGAAAATCGCTTAAAGTTTTTAAATACATTAGCGTCGATCTTCATATTTTGGAATTTGCGCTTCCAAAATGCTTTATAATCATTAGTTATTGAGTTATATGCCATTTGGGTAACAAGCTTCAACTCAGATTTTACATATTTAGTGTTTTTTTTTAATTTTTAAAATTTTAGAGATTTGGAGGATAATGATATAAGCGTCGACCTTTGAACATTGATTATTGGCGTGTGATTAATTATTGCGTTCTGGTAAACTTCATTTATTTTGAATACAGCGGTATCTATAGATAATTTGCAGTACCGCTCTTTCCTTTCTTTTGTGAAAATCAAGAAGTTTGAAAATCAAGAAGAAATTCTACAGCCTTTTATTTTCATTTGAAGTAGCTAAAATTCATAAATTTGGCATAGAAAAGATCCTTAAATTTCTAATAGGATTTTGCCAAAAAATTTTATTAAATTATCTCAAAGAAAAATTGTATTTGACCGTGTTAAATGTTCCGACAAAATCAAAAACAGAAACGATAGACGCTATTTAAACACGCTAGACATACGAAAATTTGTTTCTAATTTTAATTATCATAAGCCACATTTGTATCACAAAATTATAAAATAATTGAACAATATTATTGTACACATCTCTGGTGACTATTTTGAAATTTGATTTCATTCTTCATAATAGTAATTTTAATAGTTACTTACATACTTAAATGGCCGTCAACCGTCTGCCGGTCATGGCCGCGTCCAGGAAAGCGCGCCAGCCTCCATAATCCTGTGCGCGCTGGCGCCAGTCGTTCTGAATGCCAAGTACGGAGAAATCTCTCCATACCTGGTCATTCCATCGAGTGCCCGTTCGTCCTCTATGTCGGCGTCCACCAATCAAGTTGGTGGACGGCTCCCCATATAAACCATGCGTGCTGGAGCTCTTTCGTCCATTCGAATGAGGTTCCCAGCCCAGTGCAGCCGCTGGAATCTTATGCGCTGGACTATGTCAACCTCATCGAATAGCTCGTACAGCTCGCGGTTCATACGGGACCTAAACTCGTCGCCGACTCTAATAGGACCAAAGATCCTGCGCAGAATCTTCCTCTCGAAGACTTCCAACGCTGTCTCGTCCGACTCAATCACGGTCCACGCCTCTGCGCCATACAGTAGGACCGGGAGTACCAGCGTCTTATATATCTTTTTTTTTCGTCCGTCGAGAGAGGGCTTTACTTCTCATTTGCTTGCTCAGCCCAAAAAAACATCTGTTTGCAAGCGTGATTCTTCGCCTGATCTCCAGGCTGACGTTGTTGTTGCTGGTGATCTCTGTTCCGAGATAGACGAAGTTTTCTACAACACTGAAGTTGAAATTCTCCATCGTCACTGACCGTCCAAGACGCCTTGACGGAGTGCGAGAAGACACCAAGTACTTCGTCTTGTCCTCGTTCACCGCTAGACCCATGAGCCGAGACTGTTTTTCAATCTCCGAGAACGCCTTGCTGACTCGCCGTTCCTGCGTACCGATGATATCGATGTCATCGGCGTAAGCGAGCAGCATCACTTTCTTTTGGAAGATCGAGCCCGACATACTCTGTATGTACGGGCATTGGCGTAGGATGTATTCCATCAGGAGATTGAAAAAATCGCACGATAGAGCATCGCCCTGCCTGAAACCTCTCTTGGTATCAAAGGGGTCGGAGAGGTTTTTCCCCACCCTGACAACGCTTTGTGTGTTAGACAAACTTAGCCGGGATACCTAGTGCAAACAGGGCGTCGAAGAACTTCGTTCTTATCGGCGTGTCGAAAGCGGCTTTGTAATCGACAAATAGGTGGTGAGAGTCTTTGTTGAACTCACGGGTCTTTTCCAAGATTTGGCGTAATGTGAATATTTGGTCACTGGTCGACCTTTTTGGTCTGAAGCCACACTGATATCGTCCTATCAGTGAGTCGGTATATGGCTTCAGCCTATTACACAATACGCCCGACAGAGTCTTATATCCAATGGAAAGGAGACTTATTCCGCGGTAGTTGGCGCAACCAGCGGGGTCTCCTTTCTTAAAGATAGGACAGAGAACACTGAGATTCCAGTCATTGGGTATGCGTTCATCGGACCATATCTTGCATAAAAGCTGGTGCATACTCCTAACCAACTCTTCGCCGCCGGTCTTAAATTACTCAGCTGGCAGCCCATCAGAGCCTGCCGCTTTGTTATTTTTCAGCTTTTTAATAACTGAATCGACCTCGTTATAGTCCGGTGGCTCTACAATAGTGCCATCATTAACTGGTGGTTCCGGTGGCATTTCTCTATCAGCGGTGTTGTGCGCTTCATCGCCTCCGAGTAGGTTTGAGAAATGACTCCTCCATAATCTCAGTGATTCCTGTTCATCCGTTACCAGATTTCCATTCTCATCCTTACAGAAAGTTACTCCGGGCTTAAAACCTTCAGTCAGAAGCTTGACCTTTTGGTAGAATTTTCGAGCTTCATTTCTGTTACGGAACATCTCAACATCCTCAAACTCCCGCCTTTCTTGCTCCTTTTTCTTGCGTCTAAAAAGGCGTTTCTCCTCTCTCCGTTTCTCTCGATATCGCTCTCTAACAGCTCGCGTTGCTCCCGACTGCAAAGTTCGCTGATAGGAAGCGTTCTTTTCTGCATTGCGACACTCCTCGTCGTACCAAGAATTCTTCACAGGTTTTGTATAACCAATGACATCCTTGGCAGCCCTATCCATGGAGCGGGTGATATGTGTCCACTGCTCACATATATTTCGAGAAATCGGATTGCAGCTTGCCGACGTATAGCTTTCGTTGCATGTTGGAACGTGCGGCGTGCACTACGCTGAGCCTAGTGCGTACCTTGGCTGCGACAAGATAGTGGTCCGAGTCAATGTTGGGACCACGTAACGTTCGCACGTCCAACACGCTCGATGCGTGCCTTCCGTCAATCAGAACATGATCAATTTGGTTGCGTGTTTTTTGATCAAGACTCAGCCATGTAGCCTTGTGGATATTAAGATGTTGAAATCTGGTACTACTAACTACCATGTTCCAACCTGCGGCGAAATCGATTAGCCTCTCTCCATTATTAGAGGTAGTGTCGTGAAGGCTAAATTTTCCGACGGTTGGGCCAAAGATTCCTTCCTTCCCAATCTTGGCGTTGAAATCGCCAAGCACAATTTTGACATCGGGTTTGGGACAGCGCTCGTACATGCGTTCCAAGCGCTCATAGAACTCATCTTTAGCATCGTCGTCTTTCTCTTCCGTCGGGGCGTGCGTACAAATCAGGCTAATATAAAAATATTTAGCCTTGATGCGTATCGCGGCTAGACGCTCGTCAACAGGTGTGAACATAGAGACGAGCCCACGTAATTTCCTACTCACCACGAAACCACATCCAAATTCGTGCTTACTCGCATTGCAGCTGTAGTAGATGTCACAGGATGCTTTTTTAGAGCAACCCTGCCCTATCCATCGGATTTCTTGGATTGCGGTGATGTCAGCCTTGCACTTTTCGAGGACATCAACCAGCTGGATATTTGCACCATCCCAATTAAGGGTGCGGACATTCCAGGTGCATATCTGTATATCGTGATCCTTATAGCGTTTGCGGGGGTCGTCATCAAAGGAGTCGTTCCGAGGCTTCCTTTTCGTTTTCATTGGGGGGTTTTTTTTTTAAAGTGGCGGGTCCCAAGCCCAGCGCACCAACCCCTTTTTAAAGGAGAGGGGGCAGAGGCTACCCAGGAGATACGTGTCCTAACGGACGTGTGAGTTGCTTGGACCGTTTGACACAAGAATCATTGTTGGCCATTCCCAGGTGAATGGCAGTCAACAATTTTCCACACAATGTGCATTTGAGCAAACGAATCCCAATCTCCCAATTTTAATAGTTATTTAACTCAATTATAACCCTACTTTTAAAAATTCAAAAGAAATTATATATTTCTATATATACGTGTAATATTATCAGTTATGTGAGTATAGTATTGACTTAAAGGACCATATTTACCAAAAACCAATCCACATCCAATGCACATCCCTAACAACAGCCCGAAACAAACTCCTCCAAAACAAAAACCCAATAAACATCCTAGCAGACCCATCCATAGACAACATCAAACTCATAATAGACTTCCTAAAAAAAACTAACCTATACCACACAATATAAAAAAAACCATTATCTCACACCAATACCACCTAATTAATATCAAATATAAAACTGTACTCAACAAAACTAATATTTAAACTCGCATAATAAATATATATATATAAATGTAATATTAATAGCTGAAGGCCACAGCAGCCATGCTAATCTTATCACTAGTCTTTAAGTTTTAACTTTAAACTAGTATTAAAAATAAATAATAATACATAAATATCAGTTATGTGAGTATAGTATTGACTTAAAGGACCATATTTACCAAAAACCAAATGTTTTTTTCAAAATGATATGATATAAAAATACAATGTTTGTAATACAAGTTGTGTCAGCTTTTTGGGTTTAAAGTATGAACTATTACAAAAAAACGAATAAAATTGTGCTTGTTATTTAAATAGATTACTAAAATACTTGGTAGGGACAACATTGTTGACAGTTTTTTGGAAATTACACTTGCATTTTGCCATGTTCATTCATATTTAACGTACAACATTTTTATTCAATACTAATTAGAACAACAACAGAAACATTTTATACTTACTTCCTCATCCAATAATGTAAATAGAAAGAATGTAAAGCAAAATCTGTTTTTATTAAAATTAAATAACTTCGGAGTAGATTTTTTCTGCAGCATTACAGTTTTTGGTCCTTTTCTTTCGGTCAATTTTGTATGAAGGATTAAGCTGTTACAATTATTTTCAATACAATAATTTTCTCACACCAAATTTAAATTTTTTCTGTAAGTGATTTGTTTAGTTGTTCAAGTTTAAAAATCAACGGATTCGTAGGAAAATACCACAAAAAAATTAGCACTAAAAAATACAGTGAGAGTCACTAAAAAATAAAGCAAAAATAAAAATGTTTCGTAAAATACCACAACCTCACGAACCACGAACAGTGGTAGTAGTATACGGAGGCGGGCGCGGATATAATGAGAAATGTTGTTTAATAATTAATATAATTAAACAAATAAAAGTATTCAATTGTTTACAACGCATTACGGCTTATCTTGTGTACTACAAAGGAGGATACTATGCGTGGCGGATCATTTAATGGCAGAAGAAGAAAATGTGCGAGACATGGAAAATTCAATACACCAAAATACTAAAGCGCACCAAAGAAAAAGTTTATAAATATTAAAATTGATTTTCAACGAACGTGTTGTCATTGTGTAGTATTGTGCATCTGAATATTTCTTTTGAAAAGGTTGATAATGTCGGCCTTGAGTGAGGAGATAAAATAATAATATACACAACAAGGCAAACCAAATCAGGTTTTCTTTCAACATAAAAATATTAAAATAATATAAATAAAAACAACAAAAACAAGAAATTAAAACAATCTACGTGGCTTCCTGCTTCCCGCTTGGCATTTAAATGCATTTCGCACGTCGAAAACAACAACGATCTTCTAAAAATTCAGTCTCCCTCCGATGAATTACCGAACGGTAAACAGGAAATCTAAACGAACCGAATTGGGCAACCCAAATAGATTTGTTCTGTGAACAAAAGGCCCTGTATATACACATTTGTATGTAAATAACCACTTCCAACAACGAGAAATAATCGAAGAAAGTCATTAACTTTACTTTCGTCGCATTAAAAAACATATCGCAATTTTTTTAAATCAAAGTAACCAATTAACAAAATAGAAACACAATGGATTGGATCATCAATGACGAATTAGGCCTTACTGTTGGCCAGGTCGTTGGCTGGGCTGCGGCTTCTGCCATGGTTATTGGCGGTATAATACCCTATGTACCACAGTACCGAGAAATCAAAAAAACCCAAGATGCGGAGGGGTTTTCACTGCATGTTTGTTTTGCTCTACTTATCGCAAATTCGCTCAGAATTTTGTTCTGGTAAGCATTACATTACAAAAAAGCCAAGTAAAAAAAATTATCAGTTTGAATAGCAGCAATATAGATAAATACGCTTATCAAACATAGTGGAACTCATTAAGCTTAATAGCCTGTTATACATATTCATACATACATACTTATATATATGTATTTATATACGAGCCTAATATATCTAGGCACATATACGATGTCTATTAGCTCAGCTTAGCTCAGTAGGCCGTTGACGATGAAGCGTTTCTATGCACGTTTATTAGTCACAATCTCAAGTATGCAATGTGTTAGACAAGAAAATACGCATTTGTTAAGACACTAATTATGTACGTGTGTATTTGCCTTTAAAAAAAAACAAATTTTTTAAATTTAAACAACACACATTCGATTCATAGATGCCTATGGCCCAGCCATTATGCAGTTTACATTTGACTTGCACCCCTTTTATCAGTTAAATATTAAACGCGTCACATCGTTCTTAATACTGTAATAAAAGAATTCAATTTTTTTGTTTTAATAATTTTTCCATTTGAATGTGCACAAACTTGATAAACTCAGTATTTATAATATTTATTATATGACTATACTAATTTATATACAGATACATGTAGTGATGACCTCATATATTATTTTTGAAATAAATTGTGGCTGCTTTGACAGCTCGTGTAATGAATGTAAATATCTCATTTCGATACAACTTTTCTCCATTTAACTTCTATATGGGCAATGAATTTTGAAATCTATATACTTATGTATTGTTGAATTGTTGTAGGCGTATAAACTATTTGTATGAAATTTATTTATATGTGACGACCGATCAGAAGATAATCGATTATATATTCGATACTTTTATGAGATAAATCATATTCGTCATATTTCACTAACTGTTTCAATTTGTTGAGATAAATAAAAAAAGACAATAAAGGGGAGAGTGAATCACCACGAAGTTTTTTTTTTATGTTTGAGAATAAAAAGAAATTATTGGGTGATAAATCAAGACTATACCCATCAATTCGATCATTTGATTGCTCAAAAACTCATTTGGGTGAGAGCTTGCATGGTCATGGGGGAGGTTGATTCGTCTTCGGCGGTTGGTTTTGCGAATCTCCTAAGACTTCAGGCAAACAAATGAATGTGTACCATTCAGAATTGACTGTCCTTCTTTGTTCAAGCAGATCTGTGGCATACGGAACGTCTTTTGAAGCACCGCGATCGTATTTTTCAGCAATTCCTTGCACCAATCCACAAGTGCCTTTTTTCGAGCGATTGTCAAAGCATGCAGGATCCAACGAGAACAAAACCTATTTTATGGCAATTTGTTCATGCAAAATCTTATGTATGCTGGTTGAACTAATGTTTAGAAATGCCTCAGTGTCACAGTATGTCACATGATTATCTCGCAATATCAGTTTACACACATCATCAATGTTTTGTGGCACAACAACCGATTTTAGGCGACCTTCACAGAATTCGTGCCTGAGCGAACTATGATCAGGATTGAATTCATCATTGGATGATGTTTCATCGCTATACAAAGAACTGAGTTCATCGACAATTGTTTGTTCAGATAATCCACGTCGGTAGTTGACAAAAATAATCCAACTAAAACCTTCCCTTGAAATTTCCATTTTTTCCAAATTTTAATGCCATTGTACATTTCTGTTAATTCTAAATGCCAATCTGCAAAATAAAAATTAAATGGAACCCACCATATGCTACTATATTCGATGATTCATAAAAAACAGTACATTCTAGGCACGACATCTTTTTCTCAGAATTTCGTAATCAACTATTGTATATTTGCTACTGTAGTTCCATCAGCAAACTAAAAAAGAAATATACAATAGCTGATTACGAAATCCGGATAAAAAGAAATCGTACCTAGAACTTTGTTTATTTATAAATCGCAATTTTATACTATAACCTAGAGAGCCAAAAGTTTGTGCAAACGCTATGAAGCATATATATTCTTGATTACCAGCATTTAAAACTAGATCCAACTATAATGAATATTTATATTCGGAAGGTTCATACTTACGTTAATTGTAAAGAACTTTGTAATGCCATATAATCTTCAAAAGGCTGCACCATCTTTTGATAATTTCACCCGTCAACAGCTATTAATATCTTCATGCTGTCTTATTGCTTTTAATTTCAACATAAAGTGACAACAAAGTCAACTACATATTAGCTAGAAATTCTGATTTTCGAAAGATATTTAGATATTCATCATTGAAGCTACTCTCTATATACCTCGCCAAATGAAATGTAATAACAACTCATATGTCAAAATTAATGTTATCAGTTCCAGATGTGCCATTCCGAACTATCAGTTTTGCTTCAGCTACAATCATGGTATTTCAGAACAAGTTTATAAAGATGCTTGGAAATAAGTAGAACAGCTCTGCTGTCCGTTTGGATATGTTTCAGCAAGTATTTGGTCGCTTCCGACATGAAGGATTATTCTTGAACTTAATTCGGTCGTTCCACAAGCTAAGTACCTTACATAATTCGGTGCCATATTTTTTTTGAAGCTTAAGATGATTGCTTGGACAACCGCTGCATTAGAGCGGGAATACCTCAGAGTGCCGCGCAGGCAACGGATTTTTTGTCTGAATAGTTTCATCAGATGGGCCAATCGCTACAATGTGGCCATTAATGGCATGTGGAAATTGTCCTGAAGTCACGCATAACAACGAAGCATTTACTGTCCCGACTAGATTCGTCGCCGGACTTCACTTTTCGTTAGACTAGAAAGCAAATACACAGAATATAACATATTTTATTCTTTCTTCTGAAGACAACATTCTTGCAACTGGTTGCCCAACCTGTTACGCTTACCGTGCAAACGACTTTGGAGTATATAAAGACATTCCGAACTGAAAACTTAACATCGAAGAGCGTATAGATCTGACCGCGAATCATAAACCTTTTATTAACACTATTTATGCATCTGTGAGGCTAATTGGTCGTAACTCTAACATTAAAGCTTTACAAAGACACCTAAATAACGAAATTCACCCTGAAATAGAGCTAAACTCAGCATAACGCACTATTTCCATGACGATTGCAGCGCCCACTTGTCGGCGCCCTTTTAGTTAACTTAATGATAGACATTTGATTCAATGGATGATCCTCTTTATTTTTTATTTCTTTAGATAATATAAGTTGATCTAGTCGTTTTTTTTATTTATAAACCTTCATAAAATATAAAATCTGGCGCGTCTGATAGCATAAGTTAGATATAGCATCCTATTGTACAATAGTATAAGCTGATGTTATTTTGAAATATTTAGTTTTATATGTATAAAGGTCAGGGTGACTGGATGGATTGTACGGCGAATGAATAGGAGTGCCGGTCGATAGCGTATTTAGATTACTTGGTGAAATGCATTTGTATAATTCCTTGCGTTTTTGGATATTTTTTCGTAAACCCCACCATGGATGTTGAGCATTGAAGTCACAACTAACCAAAAAATTCGTGTCTAGTTCGTTGAAGAAATCCTTAAATTCCAGGCATGTTAAAACGAAACGTGGTTGTGTTTATTGTAGTCACAGTAAGGTCGCCTTGAGAAGATTTAACTTTAATAAATGGAGCATGCATTTCAGGTGTAATAAATAGAGCCAACCCTTCATATTTTAAACAGGATCTTATAACCTGCATATGTTCTGACACCTGGCACATTGGCTAATACGAGATCAAATTTTTAATTTGTAAAAACGATTTACAATTAAAATATGTTTTTGAGACTAACACTATGTCTACATGATTGGTTATAAGAAAATATTCAACCACAGGCGCATGTCTAGTAAGCTTAGGCTTTATTCCATAATTTTGTGATAATAGTTGACATCATATTTGATAGCGTATTTGTCATTTCTATTTGCTTCGTAATCAATGTTTCAAACTTTTTTTTGACAACATTAGCGTGATAATGCTCATAATAGTTTTGATTGTCTACATTATTGTAATTCTGACTCGTAAGATTTATACCAAAGTTTGACGATGTATTGTGTACTGTAAGTTGTTGGCTTATTGGTTTTGTACTGCGGTGATGTTTCGACAATATCTGTTGATAAACGCTACATCCTTTGTAACTCGCAACATGTTCTTGGCAATGCGCACATCTTGCTGGAACATTTTCAGATTTAGTTTATTCGGTAGTGGAATGGTTCAACCAGAATTTTACTCATATAAACCGTCTCTTGGCAGCGATGGCATAGAGTAATGTCATAAATTTTTTTTAGAGGTTCAATTTTAACTATTGCATTGCAAAGCCATTTCAGATCAAATATGTACCTCTTTGTTGCTGCTTTAAGGTTCCAGGTCACAAAAAAATAAAGACATAGGTAATCCAGTAGATTTACTATATTTCGGACACTTTATCCTAGATAATTCAGTTCACTTTTTATGTACAATAACGATGTCGATGAAGGGAGATTATTAATAAAAATCGTATACGCTTTATCTTGTTTTAGTGAATACGTGTAATAGATTCTATTTTTCCCATTTAGGTACCTAATTATTGCTCTATAGGAATCTATATCTCTTGTCATTACCCTAACTTGACTATCACGACCTGTCTTATAGTTATACTTAAATAGAGGTAGTTTGTGTAAGCTATTAATTAGTTACCCAATATCTCCAATTGCTAGAATAAAATTAGTTGGTAGTTTCACGTGGTTTTCCTCATGCTCAACATCTCCAGTTCGATCACCAGTATCGTCTTCTACTAGGCTATCATTACTCAGCACTGCGAATTGGTTATTAGAAGGTAATGTTGCCTCGTTGAGTTTTTTGCGTTGAAATGCAGGCGAAATGAAGGGCGATTTTTCATTTGCCCCTTTGTATTTTAATTCGATGATGTAAAAAATAGATATATGGCATATTAGAGGAAAATTTGTAATCCCTAAAAAATAAGTCAATATAGTCCTTTCCTATTACATATGTATATATGAGCGTATCTCACATCGTCTTATTTTGGGGTACTGCCCACGTTAAGGTTCATATTCATATTCTTGTTCCGTTTTATAGCTGAAATTTCGTGTCAATAGATTTACGCTTTTCATGTGTTAATGAACTACGTATTATTTAATTTTTTTACATATCAAGATTATATATACAAGTATATGGCTATGCAATCAGAGTTACAAAATTATAATACACTGAATACAAGTATAATAAAATTAGCTAATGCATTTTATTTTAAGGTCAAGTAATTAAGTTTTGAGAGTTCATGGGTACATGGGTGCAATTATTTTAAATTGCACCCATTGCCTTGTACCAAATATTTGTATTCTGGAAGTGTATGACGCACGGTAATATCTACATACATCGACTTAAACTGAACATGCAATAATGTAGACTTGTAAATATATTTTATCAAATTCATTGCAGCTTCTTCACGCATATTCGTACATATATGTATATCTTCGGTTTCAAAGTATATTGCCTATATATATAAATAAATATATATAAAATATATATATTGTACATAGCTGAGCAAACGTACTAAATATTATAAATTTAACTAAGCAACAAATCCTAATGTCTGCCTGCATAACGATAACATTTTGACCTAGCCTCTTTTTGCGTTGAGTGAACCGCGTGTAAGTATTTCACTCAACTACATATATTTTTTTTTTTTTTTTTTGATTCAAGCACTTCTGAAATTGTCTGTCTATGCTCTTTTGAACTCAAAGACTTGATTAAACTTAGGAGCAATAATTAGTAAGGAGTGTCACAAAACGACTTTCCTTGCTATGCACATTAAACCTTTGCAATTTGATAAGGGCGAAGATAAAATTAATGAAAACACTAAAACGAGTCAGGGAATTGAAGTAAAATGTGTCAAATCAGCACGCTACATTTCGTGCAAAAAATAATTGTTGTCTGCTACAACCATTTTCAGATTAAAAATCACAGTATTTCCATCAATGGGGAGTTTCAAAATATGCGTTCAAGTTTTGAGATGTTGAAATTTAACTTATTTTGTCTATTTTTTTAAACTTTTATAGGTTCTCCAGCCGCTACGAGCTTCCGCTACTTGTACAGAGTGTCGTGATGAACATAACCATGTTTCTGATGATACACCTTTGCGTTAAAGTGAAACGTGTCAACGCCGGTAATAGGGAACGAAAGTTTGCAGGTACTAATTGAATTGATATATTACAATTTTCAAAAATTAGATATATAACAAGTGTTTCAAAATTAACGCCAGAACTAATTTTGTTAGAAAAATAAGTCTGCGATCACTCATGCATTGAAGGAAAAAATTGAGCGCTTTTTAAGCGAAATTCAATCACTTTCATGCTATACTGTCATGGTCATTTATCTACCAGCAAAGGAGTGGCTGCCATATACATACTTGATATGCAAATCCGTTTAAAATCCTATTCTAAATCAATATGAATAATAAAAATTTTTAAATTTTTAATTTAAAACGTGTGTTTTGTATCAAAATTTCATTTTGCCTGAAACTATTTATTTGTTACTATTATTTATCATAATAAATTACCTATATATTTCAGATGATGTTCGTTTACCTAAAGTAATGGGAGACACCGATCACGTAGCATCTATATCAACAGAAGCCGGCACTCTAAAGCGCTCACGTTCCAGACATTATTTAAATGGCAAGTATATACATAGAAGCTTTTGAATTAAAAACAAGACAAACCATTACTTGGGCGGAATGCAAGCGTAGATACTCTTCACACTTGCCGTTGCCTCGGCAACGCTCTAATTTAATGTTAAATACTTAGCAATTATGTTAGACAGTTGACCTATCTATGTACGTCTCAACTGTGTATTTCGTACAATTTATTCAATATCGACTAAGTGATCACATTGCGGTCATTCTTACCTATAATCAGCTTCAGAACATAGCAAAACTCTATACAGGATTTTAAATCGATATCTTAAAAATTGAGCGACTAGTTTTTATTCATACAGACAGTCCGACATAGCTATTTCAATTCGCTGAGCTGATCAACTATATAAACTTTATGTGGTGTCAATTCGTTCCACGAGTTATAAACTACGTGATAAAATTATATATATACTAGCTTTAACCCGCGTATCTACAGATAAAAAGTAGAACATTTAATTACTTTTCTTATTTTGCCTCATTTGTGAAACTATACGGGGGTGATGTACCGCCCCTCTCATTTTGACCAAACTCAACCTGTTTACTTTTCATGATCCTCTTAACATGTATACCAAATTTCATCTCTGTACCTTAAATGGATGCAAAGATATGACAAATTTTGATTGTCGCTTATACGGGGGGTGGGGCAACACCCCTCCGCTTTAGTCCAAACTTAACAGGTTGACTTCTCCTCATCCTCTTAACATGTATACCAAATTTCATCTCTGTACCTTAAATGGATGCAAAGATATGACAAGTTTTGACTATCGCTTATATGGGGGGTGGGGCAACGCCCACTCCGATTTTGTCCAAACTTAACAGATTGACTTCTCCTCATCCTCTTAACATCTATACCAAATTTCATCTCTGTACCTTAAATGGATGCAAAGATATGACAAATTTTGACTATCGCTTATATGGGGAGTGGGGCAACGCCCACTCCGATTTTGTCCAAACTTAACAGATTGACTTCTCCTTATCCTCTTAACATCTATACCAAATTTCATCTCTGTACCTTAAATGGATGCAAAGATATGACAAATTTTGATTATCGCTTATATGGGGGGTGGGGCAACGCCCCCTCCGATTTTGTCCAAACTTAACAGATTGACTTCTCCTCATCCTCTTAATATCTATACCAAATTTCATCTCTGTACCTTAAATGGATGCAAAGATATGACAAATTTTGATTATCGCTTATATGGGGGGTGGGGCAACGCCCCCTCCGATTTTGTCCAAACTTAACAGATTGACTTCTCCTCATCCTCTTAACATCTATACCAAATTTCATCTCTGTACCTTAAATGGATGCAAAGATATGACAAATTTTGATTATCGCTTATATGGGGGGTGGGGCAACGCCCCCACCGATTTTGTCAAAACATAGCCTATGTTCTTTTCCATCATCCCATCAATCTCTATTCCAAAATTCAGACGAATTGGTTGAGCGGTTTGGCCGTAAGAGAGGAACATCCATACATCCATACAAACTTTCGCATTTATAATATTAGTAGGATATATATATATAATATTATCTTTGAATCATACGTTAAACCTATAAAAATTTGCTCTGAAATAAATTAATTTTGATTAAAATTTTACTGAAATCGCAAAACGCAAAAGCAAATGAAAACGGAAGCACGCCTGAATATAATACACTCAAACTAAAATGTCGAAAAATAGACGAAATCCAATCCAACCGACTGCAGCGCCATCTGTCGGTAATACCCCCGGATGGTTTAGATTCGCAAACCAACCCGGTAAGTGGCTCTGTAGTCGAGTTGTAGATATTTTTTATTTTCGGGCGGGTATTACCGGCAGATGGCGCTGCAGTCGGTTGGATTGGATTTCGTCTATTTTTCGACATTTTAGTTTGAGTGTATTATATTCAGGCGTGCTTCCGTTTTCATTTGCTTTTGCGTTTTGCGATTTCAGTAAAATTTTAATCAAAATTAATTTATTTCAGAGCAAATTTTTATAGGTTTAACGTATGATTCAAAGATAATATGATAAGAAATCGCAAAACGCAAAAGTATGTGAAAATGGGAGCATGCCTGATTAATTGTCTTTCGTTATTTTGACATTTTAACTTTTTTTGTACATAGTCTATTGATATTTCAGTGAATATTAAGCTTATTATATTCATATTAGCGGGTCCAGTAATAAAAAGTAAAGACCCACGGCTATATATTTCATACATGGAAGGAATGCGGGAATGACTGTTAGGCGGTACGAAATTTGCCGGGTCAGCTAGTATATATATATCTATATATATAAAAATGAATCTTGTATATATCTATGTATGTATGTATGTATGAATGTATGTTCCTTATAGGAAGCTAAACCATCCAACCGATTGAGCTGAAATTTCAGTTCATTAAGGAGAGTGTTCGAGTAAAGTTTGGTCAAAATCGGAGGGGGCTGTGCCCCACCCCCCATACAAGCGATAAACAAAATTCAACATATCTTTGCATCCATCTGAGGTACGGGGACGACATTTTTTGCACATGTTAATGGGATCGGGAAAAGTAATCGCGTTATGTTTGGTCCAAATCGGAGGGGGCTATGCTCCACCGCCCATACAAGCGATAAACAAAATTCGACATATCTTTGCAAACCGATAAATTTCGTCCCCGTACTTCAAATGGATGCTATATGTATATATATATATATATATATATATATATATATATATAGTATAATATTTAAGTACAACATTTTATGTTTATAATTAAGTACAATATTTTCTTAATCCAATCCATTGTAGATTTCGATTTGAAGTACTTTTGGAGCTGGACTGATTTTCAATCTTATTTGGATTTTATGCTAGTCTTCTGGGCTATTGGCGCTGCAGTCACTTTTATAATGCTGCCAATTCAGTGGTTTATGGAGTCCATTGGATTCTTTGCAGTCTTTACAGAGGCTATGTTAGGTATGTTTATGGTTTCACAATAAACATTGGGGGAAGCCTTTATAAGCTAATTTCAATGATTTTCTTTGTAGGTGCTCCACAATTTATTCGCAATTTTAAGAACAAATCAACTTACGGCATGAGTATACATATGGTGATTATGTGGACGTTAGGAGATATGTTTAAAACTGGTTACTTTATCGTTAGAAAAGCTCCGTCACAATTTTGGATTTGCGGTACGCTGCAGGTAAGCATAAGTTACCTCAAACTGGACCTAAAATGAATTATGTATATACATATATAAATTGTACGCTTTTTTTTTGTAGGTGAGCTTGGACATTGCGATATTATTGCAAGTTTGGATATATCGTAAAAATTCGAAGCCGCGCGACTTAAGACGCGGAGATTAGCAGTTTGCCCCCGAAGAACAACAGCAGCATAATTCACCCGATTTACACATTAATTCCGACGACAATAATACGTCATTACCGAATACGATAAGTAGTGGGGACGACCATCTTCTGACTGCTCGTGCGGATGACGAGCATTTCAAACTTGATGCAATAAATTGCCATGACAATCAAGCTTTTCAGTATCAAAGCGGTTCCTTGGCTCAAGGAAACTTAAATCGCGAAGAAATATCTCAGAGAAATGAAACCATACAGATTTCGAATGGCAACCTCAATAAAAAACCAGTAAACGATAATACAAAAAATAACTGTTGCCGTCATCAGCATCAGCGTCACAATGCAACTCAGACTACGGACGTCGTAATTTTAAATTGGCACCGTTCTAAACACGATTGTAATGTACAACCGCATGTAACTATGTGTTGTTGTGGTCATCAAAAATCAACTGTAACTCCTACAGACGCATTGACCAGCCACAGTGATCATCCGACTAAAAGCTTCCAAAAACATCCCAGTGTACTAACTGATCTTACGAACAATTTGCCTTGTGTGTGTCATGTATCACAACACTGTCACAAAGGCGTTTCCAGTAAATGTAAGTGTGTGAAACGGTACCTGCAAAATGTTGATCATCGATATCTTCCCAACGACGGCAATAAGTCTTCCATTGCTACGGACAAAGAGCAGTGCTATTGCCATCGACATCGCTGTTGCCGCAAACACTTAAACCACTCTCCTCGGCAAGATATTGCAATTGAAATCGACGAACCTACCATTGCCGAAGACAACTCTAGTACAGCAACTTCCAATTTTGCTTTTAAATTGGCTTCTGAAAGTAATGAACCGAAGTTACCGCGACACATCGATGAAGATGAAAGACGACGCATTTCATTGCACTCTAGTACAACTGTTGAAACAGACGAATTGTCTCCTGACAATGAAGAAGAGCGTAAGAGCTCTGGTACAGATAACAACAGGGACACTTCCAATAGAAATTCATCGAACACTAGATGTGATAGTAGCACTAAAAATAGATTTACCAATAACGCTAATTTGAGCAACGAGTGCGTAAAAATTTCACGAAAACACTTTTTACCAGCATCGCAGGATCTGAGTAGCGGCTCTAGCTGTAGTTGCACTTTAGAAGAGCACTCCAACAGTTGTAGCAGCCTAGAAGACGAGGAGTTTGAACTTAATGCAGCTTTGGCGCCAAATAGATTAACTGTCTGGGCAGAATGTCATCAGTGCCATTTGCAACGTCAGTCCAGTGCATCAACCGTCGATGAGAATGAGGAGGAAGCTGCACGCAAAGGTTTAAGCCAACACACAGCAACAGCACCACTCAGTCGAAGCAGCACTATCAGTTATTGCTCATGTCACTCCTTAAGCTGTTATTGCAGCGAAACAAGTCCAAATTACGATACACATGGTGATGCTACAGATTTTCGTGACTCGTACTGCACAGCAGCAGCTGAA